>SPJY01019942.1:2161704-2287343 GCA_005191435.1 Raddia distichophylla | reverse complement strand
TGTTGTGGGGGTTGCCCCCGCCAGTCCCCCCGCTCCCCCCACCACCACCACTGCCGCCGCCACTACCACCACCAGTGCCGCCACCGCCACCGCTACCACCCTTCTTCATAACCTTTCTTGCCCTTGTAGTTGATCCCCCTAGAGGATCCACCGGCCGATGGACGGGGAGTAGCAGCGACGAGGGCGGTGGAGGGCGCAGTAGGCGTGTTGGTGAGGTGAAGTTCGCGAACAAACAGCTGGTTGTGGGCGTTGGCGAAGGTGGGGAGCGGGCTCTGGGTTTGGATGACAAGCCGGAGGTTGTCGAACTTGTCGTTGAGGCCGCGGAGCATGTTGAGGACGAGGGTGCGGCTGGAGATGGCAGAACCAAGGTCGGCAAGGGTGTCGGCCATGTCCTTGAGACGGCCGCAGTAGTCGGTAACGGAGAGATCGCCCTGGGCGAAGGACTGGAACTCGGTCTTGGCGTAGAGAAGCTGCGTCTCCTGGTTCCCGAGGAATTGATCCTAAAGACTGATCCACACAGAGCGTGCGGTGGCGTCGGACGTCATGACCACCAGGAGAAGATCGGGGGCGAGATGGTCGTAGATCCAGGAGAGGACGACGTGGTCCATGCAGCGCCAGGCTGGATCATCCCAATGCCCGACCGGAAGGGTGACATGGTCCGCCAAGGCATAGCGGCCAAGGGTGACGAGGAAGAGACGTCGCCACTGGTCGTATTTGCTACTCTTCTGGTCAAGTTCCATAGGGACTAGCGCTTTGACATTGGTGAGGGTGACAACCTGGATGTGGAGAGCAGCAATAGTCTCTGGGTATTCTGCAGGGAGTTCGAGGGGATCCAGGCGTGGTGGCGCCCGATCCGGCTATGGCGGCGCCCGACACGGCCGCGGCGGCCTGGATCTCGGGGAGAACCAAGGCGGCCCGAATCTCGGGCGGGAGCTGGGCGAGGGAGGCGGCCGCGGCGTCTCGTGCGGCGGCCGTCACCAGGGCGTGGGCTGCCGCGAGGACGTCGCCAGGGAGGGTGCCGGAGGGGGAAATCGCGGTCTGAGAGGGCGCGGTGGAGGCGGTCGGCGCGGTGGAGAAGGAGAGGGGTCGCCGGGGCGGTCGACATGGCGGAGGAGGAGGCGGATGCCATGGCGGAGCCACCGGCGGCGGCGCAACGGAGAAGAGAGGGAAAGAGGAACCCTAGGAGCTAATGCTCTGACACCATGAAGGTTAGGGAAAATTGTTAAATTGCATTAGCACAGGAGAGTATTAATAGCACACAACATGGGCTAGGGTTCCCAAGGCCCAAGCCCAATACACTCTAACACTAGAGACGCTTGAACGTGAAGTGTTTGGGAAAGCACTTAATGCAAAGTATTTAAAGAAGTATTATTCTAGCGTTTGGGTTGGAGCGTGAGTCAGTTCCGTTGAAAGCCGATTATTGAGATCGCCTTCAGATATTTGTGAACTCATCAACACATTGATGTTGAGTGAGGAGAGCCGACATGAAGTGTCGCCTTCAGGGCAAAACATCAAAAGAGAAATTAGCAAAAGTCTACAGGCTAAGGCTCAAAAGCCAGTGTCTCGTGGCGAGCAGGACACAGTTTGGAAACCAAATAATGAATTTTAATGCACAAGGTCTCTCACGGCTAAATCGGCTTCAGCCAAGATGACTTTGCGCTTTGTCGCGGATCTATTAACCTTCTTCTGCTGAGCTTAGAATATCGGTAATTTTTGCATGTTGAGCAGATTGAGGATGGCGCTTTGCTCTTTGCTCTTGGTGACGTAAGTCTAGCCGATGGTTTGATATTTCTCTACTTCAGCTTCAGCCTCTTGACGAGCTTTCCTCAAAAGATCGACTTTAGCTTGCGAAGCAGCTGCCATCTCTTTTACCGATTTAAAAGGCCCTTGCAATTGTTAGAACTTCTCGTGCTGATTGTTGGCATCATCGTGAAGAGCAGTAAGTTCATCCTGGAGACCTTGCTGAGCTGCTCGCCTGGCAATATGATCTTTGGCGCCATCTACATCGGCTCTCATGTCCTCGAGGGCACATGCCACCAAGATAGCTGTATTGACTTCGGCAGGGAGCGTTTCATCGATGGCCTCATCGGAATTGGTGAGGGGGGTCTTCGAGGAGTCTATCGGAATTTAATCCCATTGCACCTAGAAGCTTCTTCAGCTTCTCGGCCGTATCGGGCAGCACAGGGGCTTGGTTGGACCGATCAATGATCATTCATGGCTGCATGAGTGCATGGACCATGATCAAGATCAATTGATCAGGTATTCAGGTAATTAGGTTGTGCGGTAATGCCTTGCTTGGTTGCTTCTTGGTGTAGAATTTGAGTTCTGTTGTTGTGTTAATGCCTTGCTTGGTTTTATGATACAGATTCCTAAACATAAAAATCTTAGGTGAGATGGTTAGCCACCAAACATGGCGAGCTTAGCCTGCTCGTGAGTTGGCTATGAGCCTAGCTGAACTGAGCCAACATTCTAGCTCGCAGGAGTAACCGAGCCGAGCCTGACTTGGCTCTCTTCTAGCCAAGCCCGACCAAACTGCTCAGCTCGGATTGTTTCCACCCCTAGGCATAGCTAGGGGCAAGGTTTAGCCCTCCTGATATAGAGCCTTTTAACACATTAAATACTACTAATAATTATTATATAGTCAAATTCATTTGTTTTTGTTTATTTTTAAACAACAGTCTCATAATTATTTTATTAGGATGTTACAGAGTATGAATGGATTCTTGTTTTCCTTTAACAATTCATGGGCTCTTAGCTAACAGAATAACCATTGTATTTGTTATTGGTGGAATTCTAAATATTATAACAATTTTTAAATTTTCTTTGTTTTGCTGATATGTTTAATATTCTCCTCAACCCAAAGTGACTTTGGCACGTGTGTTGCATACACACCTCTTCTTAAATACAAAGAATAAGTGCTGCTCTCCGGTGAAGCCATGTCACCATTCAGGCGGAGCCATTAGGGTATGCACAATGCTAGAGACAGTTGCTGTCTCTAAATTATTGCCATGCCACCTAGATACAGCTCTATAGATAGTATATACAATGGGTTGTCCCTAGAGTTGTCTACACAGTCATTTAAAATAGTTGCATGCAGTTTAAAAGTTGTGGTGATCAAGTGTGCATGTCATATTTGTGGCCTAAATATTTCCATCTCACTGTTATAACTTGATTTTGATAGATGATATTAAATTTATAAAAAAATAACATGATGCATATATACAAAAATTAGTGTGCAGCGATTCTCCCGTAGCTCACTGAACTTGAGTTTACTTTCTCGCCACCCTGAACCTGTCTCTATTTGCACGGTTGCCCCAAAACCATTGGGACAACCATTAAGTGCTAACGTGGCAATTACGTGGCAGTTAAGCGCTCATGTGGCTACCACATGGCATCACACATGGCTAGCTTTCGCTGAAAAAAATAATAAAAATTAGAAACAATAGAAAAGAAATCATAAAAATTCAGGAAAAATTGAAAGAAAATTAAAAAATTAAAAAATCATAAAAAAACATCCTTGCAGAATTTAAATTTTTTTCGATGTTTCTAAATTTGCTGAATTTTCCTGATTTTCATTTTTCTTTAATTTTTTCGTTTTTATGATTTTTTATTTGTTATGATTTTTTTATTTCTTTCGATTTTTTTTCTAATTTTTATGATTTTTTTCATCAACATCTAGCCATGTGGGTTGCCATGTGGCAGCCATATCAACATTTAACGGCCACGTAATTGCCACGTCAACACTTAACGGTTGCCCTATCGGTTTTAGGGCAACCGTGCAAACAGAGACAAGTTCAGGGGTTGAGAAAGTAAAACTCAAGTTCATGGGGCTATATGTGAGAATCGCTGCAAGTTCGGGGGGCAATAGTGCAATTGTCTCACTCATGAATAACTAAACACTTCAAGCGCTCCCATAATGTTGCCAAATATGTTCGACTAAATCCTTCTTTAGCTGGAAATGTGTTAGTCGAGCATGAGTAGCAAAATTCCTTTGTAGTATATGCTCCATACAAAGATTAGGTCCATCGTTTACTTCCGGTGGTAGAACTGCAAATGTATCCGCGATCTGATTCAAATCCAAAGGTGTATCGATCAATTCTCGTTCATCTTCAACAACCATATTATGAAGAATAACACAGGCTTCCATGATGTTTCCGATAGCATCTCTTCTCCACAATCTTGTTGGACATTGCACAATGTCAAAGCGAGATTGCAATACACCGAATGCTCGCTCAACACCTTTCCTTGCCCTGCCAGATGATCTGCAAATAATTTATCCTTATTTGTTTTGAGGTAGCGGTATTGGCTTCACAAATACAACCCATTCAGGGTATATACCATCGGCAAGATAGTTAGCACTATCATATTGTCTTCCATTGACTGTGAAATGTGTTCGCGGAGCTTCCCCTTTCAATGCTTGGATGAACAACGATAACTAATTAAACATTTTAATATCATTGTTAGAACCCGCAACACCAAAAAATGCATGCCATATCCAAAGATCTTGTGAAGCAACATCTTAAAGAATCATTGCAGGTACACCACGGTCACCGCGGGTAAACCCTCCATGCAACTAGACAATTTTTTTCATTGCCAGTGCATAGAATCAATACTCTATATCATACGGGGGAACCCACGAGCTCTAAGCAATTTCTCCATGTCATTACAACAAGGGGGTCGCAAGTACTCTGCACCGAATGTATCAATTACCCCTTTTGCAAACATTTCCAAACAATCCAATGTGGTGATTGCACCGATCATTAGCACCTCATCTAGTTGATCGATAGATGTACCATAAGCTAACATACGAATTGTAGTGGCACACTTCTGTAGCGGTGAGAGACCTAATCTGAGAAACTGAGGAGCTACATGCTACTGTCTGAGAACCATCCATATACATGCTATCTAGTTGAGTTAATGGTTCATGAATCTGAGAAGCTGCATGCTTCCAGATGAGAATCCTTTCTTCACTTGACGCCTGTTCAATATTACTCAAAAAACTGATAAGAGTTACATGTTAATTAATATCCATACTTGTACAGAACAGTCTAATTATGTGCCTATGAATAGTACAATTAATAAAAGAAATTGATAGTGGAAGCTCACCAGTTTCATGCACTGTCTCTTCACTGGTTCACTTACATATTTCTTCAGGTTAAGATTCTAGGAAGCTCACCAGTTTGGACCATCTGTGCAAAAATTTAGTCTTCATAGAAGAAGATTTTCAAAATTCTGATAAGGTATAATATTCCTTTTCTTGTCTCATGTGTGAGCTTTGTTCTGATTATTTGTGAATGCACAATATATATATTTTCTGATGTGCTCTCATAATATATTTTTAATATTATATGAGCATTGCTAGATTTGACCTTAAATCATGTGAAAAGATTCATTGTTAAATTAGCTTCCATAAACAACCAGACTTAAAGGATGCATTTTACTGAAATCGCAAAATGATCCCCTTTGTTGGGTATTGTGAGCTAAACCTGCATTTCTGATTTGGTGTGCCCCATGTTTTTAGTGTTGATATATTGTAATGCCTTAAAACGAAATATGCATTGTGAAGCTGAATGATTAAAAACGAATATGCCCCGGTGGAGATGCGCTTGATTTGGGGAGGGAGAAGGCACGCTGCCCTCGTGCGCACACCATTAGAATGAAAGATCTGAGCCAAGCTGTTCTCACCAAATGGTTTCCTGAGAGAATGACTGAGCAAGGTGGGAGCTGCCATCGACGAGCTCAAGGCGTTGAACGCAAATTTGAAGGCATCCATGGAAAACCTCCAAAAGATGATGGCGGATTTTATGAAAACGAACCGGGCCAGGGGTCGGGAGATTGACCTGTATGACACTCAATTCGGCGGCCTCGTTCCAAATGACATTAAATTCGCTCGCCTTGACGTGTATGATACCGGGCAACGAATTTGTGATCTCAGTGACATTTTCTCCTATTTCCTCTAGTGCAATGACCATTTTGCTCATTCTCCTCCCTTCTCCTCCCACTCCGGTGGCTGTGGGCACGCCGCCGTGCTCCTCGCCGCCTCCCCAAACGCGGGCCGCCGCCTCCCCAACCGCCCCGAGCTCGTCGCCGCCTCCCCCAACTCCCGCTGCCGCCTCCCTAACCGCCCCGAGCTCGCCGCCTTCCCCAATGCCGGCAAGCTCGACGCGGTGACGACGAGCACGGCAATGGCGACGAGCTAGGTTGGGGGAGGCGGCGCCGGCGTTGGGGGAGGGCGAGCTCGACGCGGCGACGACGAGCACGGCAATGGCGACGAGCTAGGTTGGGGGAGGCGGCGGCGAGCTTCGGCAGAGGAGGCGACGGCGCTGAGGTCGGCGGCGGCGACAAGCACGATTGCAACGAGCTCAAGGCGGCGGCGTGCCCATAACCACCGAAGTGGGAGGAGAAGGGGCAAAATGGTCATTGCACTAGAGGAAATAGGAGAAAATGTCACTGAGATCACAAATTCGTTGCCCGGTGTCATACACGTCAAGGCGAGCGAACTTAATGTCATTTGGAACGAGGTCGTCGAATTGAGTATCATACAGGTCAATCTCCCGGTTTTAAACTGATGGAGTTTTTCATTCGCTAAGAAAAAGAAGTTTGACAAATGGATAAAGAGATCTTGAGGTTCCATCTTTATTGAGTTCGAGGTTGTCTTTATTTTAAAATGAGGCGCTAATATGCAGCAACTTCTTACGTTCGACAGATTGTGTTGAGCCAAATCCCGATAGGCGCCGATTCATGATCAACGTAAATATATGTCTGTGCAATCTAAAGTCTTAGCTATGCACCAAAGTTGCAATGTTGTATTGACAAGTACTGTTGCATACGTAAGAATGGTGTATATGTCTTCGTCCTAATTTTTTATTATGATTTTAGTGTTACATTTCAATACTTCATCATCTATCAGGGAGATATCTAAAACCCTCTTTTAGTTCAGCCAATATCTAAAGACACCCTACAAGTCTATTTACATCTAAATTGAAGCGGATGGTGATCCACAAAATTTGCTTCCCCATCATCTTGGCCTTCCAATATTGATCCAAGCAACTGATTTCATGGGCTTGATTGCACCAAAATCGTTGCCGCTAAATTGTCATAAAACTTATTTGCATCGGGAGGTCCAATCGCTTCGGTCATCAAGTTTCATCGGTCTTTTCATTAAGTTTTATCAGTGCAAGTTTGATAGTTACTTTTCTCAGATTTCATTGCACTATCTAGGTTCATTAGTACTCACCAAAGTTTATTGGTTTTTCTTCAAATTTTATTAGATTTGTCAAATTTCAATGGTTATTATTCAAAATTTGTTAGGTTTGCCATTCTTCTTATGTATATTTGTCAAACCTAACAAATTTTGAATAATATTTCCCAAGAAATATATTTGTTAGTTGTTATTTGTCAAACCTAACACGTTATCATCCATATATTTCCCTAGAGGTTGCACAATTATCTGTATATGCGTCCAATCTAGACCTGATCAACGATCGGGCTAGGCCGGGTTTCAGGCCGGGCTTGAAAAAGCCAGGCCCAGCCTGGTGCGCCGAGCCTTAGTTTCAGGTCTGAGCCCAACCCGAAGCCCAAAAAGCCCCACCTGAAACCCGAAGCCCGGCCATAGCTTAACACGTGTTTTTCTCGGGCCCGAGCTCGGCCCAGCTCGGCGGCCAGGCTTTGATTAGCCCGGCCTGTTCTAGGATCAGAAGGAACCGCTATAATGACCACCACGTGCGTTTCATTTTCTTCGATCTTATCTTTGATTGCTTTTTATGAAGTCGCACTGGGAGCTAGTGCTTGCTATCTCAGAATAGCTCCATGGATCTCATCGGAAATGTTTGATGCTTCTTGGGGCTTCTTTGGCGACCGTGAAGTCACCGGATGAATTGCCGAGTAGATAGATCAGATCCGGACGCTGCAGTTGTTCCGCGGTGATACGGACTCGACCCGCTCCTACCCACCCAGGGGTATCATAGCATGTCGGGAATCGAGGGGGGACATACTGGACGTAACAACTCCCGTCGGTTGGGGGCTCTGCCGCCCTGCCTTTCGATCGATACACAGTTGAGGAGGCCGATCACGAACGTGACAGGTGTGGGAGCGATCCTGGGAAGGCAAGGCTAAGACGGCGCCTTGCATATGGGTAGCAAGAGGGCGCTTATGCCCCGACGGTGGGGCCTTATGGGGAAGGGCCCAGCCCAATAGGGACAGCACACCCCCCACTTTAAGCGCATCTCTGTATCGACTGAATAACTCTATCTAAGCTAAGGGTGACGTCGGTGGAACCGGTGAACCACGCGAGCTGGTTAGATGCGTGGGGCAGAGGGCTCGTAGTACCCCCCTTTTCTTGATCCAGCCTTTTCTTCGCTTCGGTAGTTAATCACCTAAAATCCAAGGGGGGCTGGCCTGCACGCCATACCTATACCCATACAGTGCCGGGCAGGCGGTGGACCCATTTTTAGATTAGGGAAGGGAAGAAGGGGCCTAAGCACGGCAGATGCCTTACACTTGAGTGGCAAAGGAAAGCGGGACCGTACTTCTTTTGCCAGGCCTGTTCTTACATAAGGTTCCCGCAGAAGAATCAAGTTGGTGAGCCGTGTGATGGGAAACCCTCCCGCACGGTTCGGAGAGCACTGAAGACGAATGAGAGGTTCACCACCACATCATCGCAAGGGGAGCTCGCTCGATTCGCAGATTGGTCTGACTCGTAATTCACTTTTTACTCCGTGTTCGATAGCCTGACCGTAGTGATGTTAATTGTGGTTACATTCATAAGTAGCTTGGTCCATCTTTATTCCATTTCATATATGTCTGAGGATCCGCATAGCCCTCGATTTATGTGTTATTTATCCATTTTTACTTTTTTTATGCTAATGTTGGTGACAGGAGATAACTTTCTTCAATTATTCCTGGGATGGGAGGGAGTAGGTCTTGCTTCATATTTGTTAATTCATTTCTGGTTTACACGACTTCAGGCGGATAAAGCTGCTATAAAAGCTATGCTTGTCAATCGAGTAGGTGATTTTGGATTAGCTCTTGGGATTTTAGGTTGTTTTACTCTCTTTCAAACAGTAGACTTTTCAACCATTTTTGCTTGTGCTAGTGCTCCCAGAAATGAATGGATTTTTTGCAATATGAGATTGAATGCCATAACTCTTATTTGTATTTTACTTTTTATTGGTGCAGTTGGGAAATCTGCACAGATAGGATTGCATACTTGGTTACCCGATGCAATGGAGGGTCCCACTCCAGTATCTGCTTTGATTCATGCAGCTACTATGGTCACTGCTGGCGTTTTCATGATAGCAAGGTGCTCCCCTTTATTTGAATACCGTAATAACTTCGTATAGCATACATTATACGAAGTTATACGATTGTGAAGTATTGAGCCCACGGGGTCAAGGCTAGGTGCCAAGTGGCTTCCTAGGTCATGCTATTGGCATGAGGCGTCATTCAACCAGGGAATGCCGTCTCGGCTTGAGCTCTACGGCGAGTGCCCTTGGAACCTTGACATTGTATCGGCTTTCGGGCTAGATCGGCTTACGGTTCCAAAGGAACTCGCTGTAGAGGTCGAGCCAAGACGGCACTCCCCGGGCTAATGAGGCCTCATGCCAATAGCATGACCTAGGAAGCCACTTGGCACCTAGCCTTGACCCCGTGGGCCCGGGGGAGAGCCGTAGGGAAGGCGGGCTTGAGGGGGAGGGGCTTTGTCGGCTGCTAGTAATTTGGCCGCCGATATAGACATATCAGTGTGGGCGGCAGAAGTGTCGACCGCCGACATTGGCTCAATGTATGTCGGCGGCAGAAGTTTTGACCGCCGACACTGATGCTATGCTGAATATTAATAAAAGCTTGCAGCTATGGTATGTTGAAAATAATCTTCTGGTCACCTGGTTATCAGCGCGCGGTGCGGCGCGGGCTCCCCACAGGTCGTGGGTTCGAGCCCCGTCGTGCCCCCTGACATTTCTTTTTATCAGTGTCAGCGGCCTTTTAGATGCCGCCGACATTGAGGTGTCTATCCCTCTCTCGCTCGTATAACTTCGTATAATGTATGCTATACGAAGTTATTACGCTTTGGCTCGTGCGCTAAGTGGTAGGGCACTTAGCGCACGGGCCACTCCTTTTTGTAAATGGAAGAGCAATATTGATGGCTGTGACCGCCGCCACTACTTAAAAGGCCGCCGAAACTGTTTAACTGAACAGCTATAATTTGTGGGTCCCATTCGATCAGTATCGGCGGCTAAACATCAGGCCGCCGACATAGAAGATCAGTGTCGGCGGCTAAATACCTGGCAACCGACATAGCCCCCCCTGCCATCTCTCCAGCTCTCCCTCGGGCCCACAGGGTCTAGGCTAGGTGCTAGATGGCTTTTTAGGTCATGCTATTGGCATGAGGCCTCATTGGACCGGGGACTGCCGTCTCGGCTCGACCTCTACGGCGAGTTCCTTTAGAATCGTAAGCCGACCGAGCCCGAAAGCCGATACGTCGTTAGGGTTCCAAAGGAACTTGCCGTAGAGCTCGAGCCTAGACGTCACTCCCCGGTCCAATGAGGCCTAATGCCAATAGCATGACCTACGAAGGCACTTGGCACCTAGTCTAGACCCCGTGGGCCCGGGAGAGAGCCGGAGAGAAGGCGGGCTTGAGGGAGGAGGATCTGTGCCGGTGGCCAAACCTCTGGCCGCCGATATAGCTCCATCAGTGTCGGCGGCAATTGTTTAGACCGCCAACATAGAATCCATTGATGTCGGCAGCTAAATATCCGGCCACCGACATAGCCCCTCCCCCTCAAGCCTGGCATCTCCCCACCATCTCTCCGGCTCTCCCCTGGGCCCACGGGGTCTAGGCTAGGTGCCAAGTGGCTTCCTAGGTCATGCTATTGGCATGAGGCCTCATTGGACCGGGGACTGCCGTCTCGGCTCGACCTCTACGGCGTGTTTCTTTGGAACCGTAAGCCGATCGAGCCTGAAAGCCGATACGGCGTTAGGGTTCCAAAGGAACTTGCCGTAGAGTTCGAGTCGAGACGGCACTCCCCGGTCCAATGAGACGTAATGTCAATAGCATGACCTATGAAGGCACTTAGCACCTAGCTTAGACCCCCGTGGGCCCAGGGGAGAGCCGGAGAGAAGGCGGGCTTGAGGGAGGAGGATCTGTGTCGGCGGCCAAACCTCTGGCCCGGGCCCATGGGGTCCAGGCTAGGTGCCAAGTGGCTTCCTAGGTCATGCTATTGGCATGAGGCGTCATTGGACCGGGGAATGCCATCTCGGCTCGAGCTCTACGGCGAGTGCCCTTGGAACCTTGACGTTGTATCGGCTTTCGGGCTTGATCGGCTTACGGTTCCAAAGGAACTCGCCGTAGAGGTCGAGCTGAGACGGCACACCCCGGGCTAATGAGGCCTCATGCCAATAGCATGACCTAGGAAGCCACTTGGCACCTAGCCTTGACCCCGTGGGCCCGGGGGAGAGCCGTAGGGAAGGCGGGCTTGAGGGGGAGGGGCTTTGTCGGCTGCTAGTAATTTGGCCGCCGATATAGACATATCAGTGTGGGCGGCAGAAGTGTCGACCGCCGACATTGGCTCAATGTATGTCGGCGGCAGAAGTTTTGACCGCCGACACTGATGCTATGCTGAATATTAATAAAAGCTTGCAGCTATGGTATGTTGAAAATAATCTTCTGGTCACCTGGTTATCAGCGCGCGGTGCGGCGCGGGCTCCCCACAGGTCGTGGGTTCGAGCCCCGTCGTGCCCCCTGACATTTCTTTTTATCAGTGTCAGCGGCCTTTTAGATGCCGCCGACATTGAGGTGTCTATCCCTCCCTCGCAGCTAAGCTGCTGGCCCCGCATGGCAGCGACGTCACCTTACTGACGCGTGGGGCCTTTTTAACATCGTCCCGTTCAACCCGTTATTCTTCTGTCTGGGGGAAGGGGCAATATCGGGGCATTGTTTTGATCGCCGACATAGACTATTGGGCGGGCTCGAAATTTAAATTTTCATCCTGGGGGCGGGAGGGGGCTGACCCTTTGTCGGCATACTCGGTTGGATCGCCGAGATTACTCTGGCTGTGTCGGCGGTGTATTTTATGCCGCCGAAATTGGTTTGTCGGCGGCGTCTGACCGCCGACACTGAGTTTTCTGGCCGCCAACGTAGATATCGTTTCCTCTAGTGCACAACGAGGTGGGCCGCCTCCACCATGGCAACTACGACGGAGGGGAAGAAGGGAGGAGGCACCACCAGCTGCCTCCACCGAAGCCGGGGAGCGCCACCACACGTTCGGCCGAGGTGAGCCCGCGGCGGCCGTTGGAGCCGTTGGATGGCCAACCTTGAACAACCAACCTCCTATACTATTGGTAGCACAAAATACTCCTTAACCTTAATCCATGCCGGTACCGTTTTGAATGACGTGGTGATGGGGGACGGGGTCCCGATCTTCCGACAGGTAGGATAAACACGATTGGTGGAGAACTCGACGTTGATGATCCGGCTTCCAATTAGAACAGATCTAAACCTGCAATCGCTACACCATTGTCTCCGTTCGTTATCAACCATGCCAAGACACGATTGACCTCACCACGAAGGTTAATTCCTACAAGTGAATCGAGAACACAAGCAAGAACGCGGTAGATGCAATCTCAATATTACAGATTACCGATTTAGCACACAAGTTGGGGTTCAGCAAATCGATACACGGCGAAACTGCGACGGCAGAATAATCTAAGCAAAACCCAAGTCTAAACGATGACGGCTACTGAATATATAGCGACGGCTAGGGTTTGGGGCGCTCAACCATAGGGTTACATGGCCCATGGGCCCAAAGTGGAGGTGGCGCAGCACCCGGCAGATTTTGACGTCCTCTTGATTTCGCTATTCCTGTTGATTCTGATAGAATTTAGGCCTCAAACTGGATCCATTGGAATTCTCTCATCGTGGGCTTGTCCGTGCATACCAAGAACGTTCAAAACGGACTTCGAATGGCCGAGTTATGATCATTTCAAGTTGGACTGCTCCTGGTGGCCGAACTGGGCTCGTGACGACGAATTGGGTTTAATCTTTGGTTGGGCCTTGAGCAACATGGGGGTTTGGGCCTGAGATCGTCGAGGAGGCGGAGAGGCGCCTTTCTTGAGTTGTCTTCATGTAGCAGAGGCGGCCAACGTGGTGGTCGAACTGCGAGATGATATCGTGCCTTATTCGGAGGTCGATGAAGCTGACGGTATGATCGATGACCTGACCATGGTAGGGGTCGATGATGCCACCATAGCTGATGTAGATGATATAGAGAATGCCGTGAAGTGTCGCCAACTTGTCGTAGATGAAGAGGTCGAAGATGAAGTAGTCGATCGAAAGCTCGTCGACGTCCATGCTGGTGAAGTAGTCGACGGAAACCTTGATGACCACCACCTTGACGTAGTGTTGGTCATACCTATGATGGACATGGTCACATCACGTGGCGTCCTAGTGTTTTGTAAAGTTAATTTCCAAAAAATAATAAATTATTGAAAATCATAGAAAACTTAAGGAACCTAAAAATTAGAAAAATGTGTATAATCAAATATGCAACAAAGTATGATGTTTTTATGTATACTTATAAGCAAAAATTATTTTTGACTTATAGTGAATTTTGTTAATGAAATAAATCAAGTGTTTTGGAAAAACTTTGTTTGCCTTTAAAAAAAATTATTGGAGGGGGCAAAATGGACTTTTTCCAACGGAGGAACTATACAAAGCAACCAGTTTGAGCGAGTTGAGTTAGCAAGTGGCCAATTTTCATAAAACTATACTTTTTCAGTGAAGAAAATTCTACTATTAAAAAGTCTTGAGATGGTTCCAATTTATTTTAATATGGTTTCCTGTGTTACTGTGTTCATATTTTAGGAAGATACCAATTAACAAAAATATTTTCTATTAATTTATTTTACTTTCATAATTAATGTGTTCATGAATTAGGGAAATTTCTATCACACCTATGATATATCAATCATCATATATAAGTATACAGAAATTCTTTGATACCGTATCCCGTCCGCCAGCCGCGCAAACGGGATAGGCGCTCGCCGTTCGTTCTGCGCAAATCTTGACGCAGCCGTTCCAACGTGGGGGAAAGGTAGCAACGAAATTTTTCACGCGCTCGCAGGATCGCTGGCCCATTCGTTTTTCTAGGTGGGCTTCCAACACACTACGCGGGTTTAATTCCTCCGATTTTTACTGGGTAGTTGCATGCACGTGTTTTGCATGGCTTCCTTGTGGCTTTTTTTATTTTTTAATTTAATAATTTCAATTCTATTTTGCATTAACTTTTTTAACACAATATCTGGTCGTCCGACATCCGCGCGCTCTTTGACACGTGCATGCCCACGTACTTACTTTCACACGACGCCCATGCGCGCGGCCAAAACCTAGCTGCTAGCTAGCAAGTATGCAGTTTATTTTCGTATTTAAATTTTTCATTTTTATATCTTTTTTATATAGAGTCCAAATTGCGTGGAACAAGTTTCATAATTCATCTAAAATTCTAATCAACCCATTTTAAATACTTTCGCTTTTCTTTATTTTTATTATTTTTATTTATGATTAGTAAAACTACATTTGTAAAAAAATTATAATTCATTTAAAATAAAGTTTTTTGTTTGTGCTAATACGACCAACCTGATACCACCGATACTCGACACTATAACCAATTCTTGATTTGACGATATCTGATACACCATCTATGATACTTTTCCAATGAGGAATTCTACGCTACGGGATCCCGTCCCGAGCATACCGAACGGGACCGGAAAATGACAAAACGACGATACCACCAACCTAATGCCATCGATACCGATACTTTTTTGTTTTTGATATATGATACTTTTTTCGATACCAAAATCCGATGATACCACCAACTCGATATCGATACTTTTTTTTGTTTTCGATTATGATACCCTTTTGATACCTTTTTATGATACCGAAACTCGATACTGCCCTAACTTTGATACATGATACTGCAACTTTGATACTGCTTCAACTTTGATACTACAACTTTGATACATGATACTACATATTGATACTCCAATTTTTGATACTGCATACATGACACTCCAACTTTGATACTACAAATTTTTTCGACCCGATACTTTGTTTGTGATATATGATACCTTTTTTCGATACCTCAATGATATCATGAAACCCGACAATACCACTAACCTGATACCACCAATACTCGACACCGAGACTCGATACTTTGTTTGTGATATATGATATTTTTTTCGATATCTCAATGATACCACAAAACCCGATGATACCACCAACATGATACCACTGATAGTCGACACCGAGACCCGATATTTTGTTTGTGATATATGATATATTTTTCTGATACCTCAATGATACCACGAAACTCGATGATACTACCAATACCTCGATACTCTTATGATACCTTTTTTTCCCGATACCTCAATGATACTACTAAATGATACCTCTTATGGACCATAATTGAACCTTTGGGCTTTGGCGTCAGTACGTAGCAGTAGTACCCCGGCCAATTTCAATTCCATGATACGATGCCTGGCTCTGCCCAGCCGGTGGTTGCTGCCCTACGTACCACACCCGGCCCTCCTCATAACTCCCGCGGCTTAAGGTATTAGGGCACTGTGCGTGCATGCGTGCTTCATGCTTGCCGCTGCTGTCGCCCTGCGCGCACATGCATGGCGTGCCGCGTGTACACCACATACGCTCCCTAGCTCCATCCATCAATTGGCGTTCGTGCATGCATGGCCGCTAGCCGCGTCCTCCGCGCGCGACGAAAAAGATGCATGCAGGAGACAATCCTGTCGGGGTGGGCTCCCGACGGGATCCCGCGGCGTAGTCGCCCACTTTTTTATTATATCACCAACCTGATATCTCTGATACTCGACATCCAGATTTAATACTTTGTTTGTGATATATGATACCCTTTTTCTAGACGATACCACTAACCTGATAGTGATATATACTCGATACCCTAGACCCGATACTTTTGATTGTGATATAAGATATCTTTTTTCGATATTTCAATGATACCATGAAACTCGGTGATACCACTGATATACGACACCCAGACCCGATTCTTTGTTTGTGATATATGATACCCTTATGGTACCTTATATCAAACGATACGGCCAACCTTATACCGCCGATACTCGACAACCCAGACCGATATTTTTGTTTGTGAATATGATATCCCTTTTCTGATATCTCAATAATGATACCACGAAACTCGACGATGCCACCAACATGATACCACCGATACTCAGCACCTAGACCACATACTTTGTTTGTGATATATGATACCATTATGATACCCTTTTTCGATACGACAATGATCTCATAAAACTCGACGATACCACCAACCTAATACCACTGATAGTCGACACCTAGACCCGATACTTTTGTTTATGATATATGCATGATACCCTTATGATATTTTTTTTCTGCAATGATACCATGAAACTTGATGATACCATCAATATGATACCGATACTCGCACTGAATAACAAATGCTATTCAGTTTTACAAAGTATCAACACAATGTATTTTTTTTTAAAAAAAATAGGTATCACAATGTCTATATATTCAAAAAAGGCAAAGTATCATGAGAAAATTATTATCAGAAGGGTGTAAGAGATAATCTTGAGAAATAATCCATTCAAGCAGGTATTATCAATTATTAGGGGGTATCAGGTTAGTAGTATCCATCAAGTATCGTGTGAAATATTAGGGTATCAGGTTAGTAGTATCATCGAGTATCGGGTGCGAGTATTGGGCTATCATGTTAGTAGTTCTTAGGGGGGAGGGGTATCAGGTTAGTAGTATAATGAGTTATCTGGATAAAGTATCGGGTCTGGGTGTCGAGTATCGGTGATATCATTAAGTTTGATGGTATCATTGAGATATCGGGAAAAATGTATCATGTATCACAAACAAAGTATCTGGTTTGCATGTTGAGTATTGGTGGTATCAGGTTGGTGGTATCGTTGAGTTTCATGGCATCATTAAGGTATTGAGTCTGGGTGTCGAGTATCGGTGATATCAGGTTGTTGGTATCGTCGAGTTTCATGGTATCATTGATGAGGATAAGAAAATAGCATCATAAGGGTATCAGATATATCACAAATAAAAAAGTATTGGGTTGGGGTCGTCGAGTATCAGTGGTATCAGGTTAGTGATATCGTCGAGTTTCATGTTATCATTGAGGTATTGAAAAAAGTATCATATATCGCAAACAAAAGTATCGGGGTCTGGGTGTCGAGTATCGGTGGTATCAGGTTGGTGGTATCGTCCAAAAAAAAATGGTATCATAAAGGTATCATATATCACATTATCACAACACAAAAAAAAAGTATCGGGTCTGGCCGTCTAGGAGGTGTCGTGTATCGGTGATATCAGGTTGGTGGTATCGTTTAGGAAAAAATGGTATCATAAGGGTATCATATGTCACAACAAAAAAGTATCGGGTCTGGGAGTTGTCGAGTATCGGTGGTATCAGGTTGGTGGTATCGTCGAGTTTTATGCTATTATTGGGATATCCAAGAAAAAGGTATCATAAAGGGGTATCATATATATCACAAACAAAATATCGGGTCTGAGGTGTCATGTATCAGTGGTATTAGATTGATGGTATCGTCGAATTCATGGTATCGGAAAAAGGTATCGGATTGGTGATATCGTCGATTATTGGGTAAAAAACCAAGTAACGTATTGAAGGTATTATCGAGTATCATTTATGTAGTATAAAGTTGTAGTATCATGTATTTAGTATCATGTATTAGTTGTAGTAACCAAGTTGGAGGATCATGTATCCAGTATCAAAGTTATAGTATCAAGTATTTAGTATCATATATCAAAATTGGAATGTCATATATGCAGTATCAAAGTTGGACTATCATGTATGTATTACCATGTATCAAAGTTGTAGTATCAAAGCATGTCCTATTCTCTACAAAAACAGTTGGAGTATCATGTATGTATTATTAAAGTTGTAGTATCAGGAATGTAGCATCAGGTATGTAGTATCATCGAGTATTAGCTCAAAAAAACAAGTATCAGACAGAAGTATCATCGAGTATCGAGTCAAAAAAATCAAGTATCAGATCAAAAAAACAAGTATCAGACAGAAGTATCATCGAGTATCGAGTCAAAAAAATCAAGTATCGGATCAGAAGTATCATCGAGTATCGGGTCAAAAAATCAAGTATCGGTTCCAAGTGTCCAGTATCGGTGGTATCATGTTGATGGTATCGTCGAGTTTTATGGTATTATTGAGGTATCGAAAAAAGGTATCATATATCATAATAAAAAAGTATCAGTTATTGGCGTCGAGTATAAGAAGTATCATATTGGTGGTACCATGGATTATCGAAGTTATCATCGATTGTCAGGTCAAAAAAAATTATCGGATCAGAAGTATCATCGAGTATCGGATCAAAAAATCAAGTATTGGGTCAAAAAAAACAAGTATCAGTTTAGAAGTATCATTGAGTATCGGATCAAAAAAATCAAGCATCGGATCAGAAATATTAGGTCGAAAACTCAAGTATCGGATCAGAAGTATCATCGAGTATCAGGTTGGTAGTATTGTCAAGTTTCGATATCAGAAAAAGGTATCATATATCATAAAAAATATCGGTATCGGTAGTATCAAGTTGGTAGTATCGCCGAGTTCTGGTATCAGAAAAAGGTATATAAGGGTATCATATATTGCAAAAAATAAATAAAAAATTCAGTATCGGGCTCATGCTATCGTCGAGTTTCGGTATCTTATAACGTAAAAAATAAAAAAGATATACGGTAATTTATATCTTAATTTTAGATGAATTGTAGTTTTTACTTTGTATTAAAACGAATTTATATGAAGTAAAAATAAATTTATGAAGTTGAAAAATATCTAAAAAAACATGCAATCAACAGTACATAGCTAATAAACACACATTCGATTAGATAACAAAATAACCCGTGCATATACTAACTAATTAGGTGAGGTATCGGTTAGACTAATTAATTAGTATAATTAGCGGTTAGGCTAATTACTGGGCACTACGCGTGCTTCTGTTTCTCTGAAACGGATCGGCCGGTGCCGTAGCGCATGAGCGCACGCGGTCGCTTTCTCGCCGATTTGTGCGGATCGGACGGTGGGATGATGTCCCACCGCGCGTGCCTGGAAACGGGATCCCGTTCCTAGGAAATTCCCAAGTATATATGATTAGGTGCATCGTCTGATGGTGGTAGTGACAGTTTTTAATCTCCACCTTTTATCCGATCTAACGGTCCAAACATCGTAAGGGTACTTTTTATTTATTTGTGCTTGCTTTCTTTTTTTATTGTGTTGTACTTTAAGAAGTTTTCCATCAACTCAAGATATACAAAATCATTATATTTATCTAACTTCCTTAATTTATCACGGTGTATTCTAGATAAATTTCCATTGACTTAACATAGACAAAATTATAAGGTCCAAAAGCACGATGCAATTGAGTGTGAGAACGTGTGTCGAGGTAGAGTATGAAAGATTGGAAGCAGAGTTAAGGACGTCAGCCAAATAATCAAATACGATACAGTGAAATATATGTAATAATGCTCATAGCAAAGAACTAGCGCTTGACTAATATATAAGTGAACAAACAAACGGAGTCAACAATATAGAGATGTGACATAGTCGAGCATAAAAGCAAAGCTAAATATATGAGCCAAATACATTGCTTACAACCTGGTTGAACGTCATTTGATATTCCTTCGATTCGTAGCAAATCACTAGCACTCATCTAGTGCTAATTAAGGTTGAAAGTTAGCATAGTGCCATCGCAGAGCTGCACGGCTTGAATTTGAAAGTTTTTCCCGTCAAACTTTCTCAAATTTTCTATGAATTTATCATCATGAATTTATCCTGCCTCTTTCTCTCTGACTGTTAGGATATGCGCCGATGTAAGATCACAAATTAATGACACCAGGAGACACGATGTTTGATAACGCAGTTCAGCTTTCGCCTACGTCTGCGTGGCTCTGACTATGGGCGCTCCTCCCCAATCCATAATACCGCAGCACATCGGCTGACCAGGTCACAACCACATGCCGACCGCTGACCTCCTCTTGCCTATGCTACTATTATGAAGTCGTTGTCCTGATTACACCAGTTATATATATAGTGGAGGCCAAGCTAGAGTCCGACTCTAACTCTAAACCAGCTCTGTCTATTACAACACAGAGTTCATGTAACGTACTTGTACACATATTCGACACAAAAACCTAACACTGACCATGGCGATAGTGCAGCTCTTATGATGTTCTTCCACCTCCTCATGGCCATAGCCTCGTCTCACCATCATTTGCTACCACCTCACCTCACCTTGCCACTGCCCTGACCATCCTCCTTCCTCCTTTCGGCCATAGTTTCGCTTGCTATTGCGTTCATGACGCATGAACCTCCTCATGTCTTCTTTCCCTTCTTCTCCACTGGCATGTTCCAATGGAGCTCCTTCCTTCTTCCTAAAGCCCCATCTCTTCCAAAAATATTGCCCCAATTTTTCCTGACATTGCATCTCAGTTACCGTCATACCGAGCTCCGATAATAACTTATAAGCTGAATCACATGCTCCATGGATGTATCCTCCTACCATGTATTGATCCTAGTCTGGTTCCTAGACTCCTCTCCACTCATGTGCCATAGGCCTATGCCCAAGTTGTTCAAAATCTTTTCAAGTTTATGCTACTAATTGTGCCATCTTCACGTAGGAATGTAAAAGGGTCGACCCAAGGGTATCCTTTGACCCTCTTCAGTTTATTTGTTTGTATAGAAAATTGGAAAGATGGGATAGAAATTGAGTTTTTAGTTTATTTCAAATGTACTAGGATGCCCCGAGGGCCGGCCTTTTTGCATCCCTATCTTCACGGTACGGGCAATGAGTGGAATGTAAGGTTTAAAGACCCCCAATCGAAGAATATATTTGGTTTTGATGATAATGGATGGATTTCCTTATTCAAGCAGTTTTTTTGGAGGCATCAAGATGGATAACTATCATTGTGAACCCGCGCATCAAGAAGGGCCGTGTAGTCCAGCTTTTGTTTTTGTTTCTGTGTAGCTTATATTTGAGGAGTTTTGGTGTGTTTAACTTGGTTGATCAAGTTCTGATCCATGGAACACCTAGGTTTGTGTGTCGGGTGTTGGAGTGGTGTTGGAACACCCCCTTGGATAGATTGGATCGGGCGCTGGACTACTGTGCTAAACGTGTGCGCGGGACAAATCATTCTAGAAGGGTTTCCCTGGGTGCTCTACGTTCTAGGACCAATTCGTCCAATAAAGGGTGAATCGGGTCCTACGTGTTGAAACATCACGCCAGACCATTTTATCCGAAAGATCTAGTTGTTCTTTTAGGGGTGTTCGGGTGTCGGCCTATGCGCTGAACAGTCGGGCGTATGCCAAACCATTTTTTTTTGTACAAGTTCACTGATCTGTGTAAGATCAGATAGGTGACCAGGGTGAATAGGAGCTTTTGAAAAAAATATTTAGACCGGTGCTTCTCGAACCCACCGACCCCTCGCTGGTAAGAGCGAAACAATCAACGATATGTGCATCTCAAGTACACATGGATAAAATCCATGATAGTATGTGAGCAGTTTTCAACCATTATTTCTGGTTGGTGAGTGTTGAAACAAAAGCACAAGAGGTTGGGCACTTGGGCACAAGACATACAAGCCCAACAACTAAAGGTGTTTTCGAAAAGCAAAAGTATGTTCCTCTAAAATTTTGTCTCAGTTCAAGAGGGTGGTCGTTAAATTTTATAAGCCTTCAGAATTGTTAGGAACTTTTCTCCATGTAGATTCATGAGTCTTACAGCAACCCACAAATTTTGAACTACAATATCCTTACAAAAATAAAATAACAAGTCAAACACGCATGATATCACAAAACCTTAAACAGAACATTCGGTGCTCAGTATTCACCTCATAGTTCCCAAACGAAGCATTCAGATGACTCCAAAATGTGTTGGCATGTAGAAATGGTTGTCCCACTAAAATCACTCGAAAAAGATTTTCTACAGTTACAAAACAATCACACAAGCTGGTCTGCACAGAACTTTGAACAAAAGGTTTGAACGTTCACCTTGTAGCGTTCAAACGTGCATTAAACGGGACTCCAAATTTTGGCCAGATATGTGAGTCAGGAGCCTTCTCCAACAAGAATAACTCAATTTTTTTTTATGATGTATATAGAATTTTTAGAAGGCCTGCCACGCAGAGAAAATGAATCTGCCAAGATGAACTAGAAAAGGCAAAATTTGATCTCTTGTTTCTCACGGGATGCCAAGTGATTTAGATGATACGCGAGACCTTAAAACATCGTGGATCAACTGAGGTTCAGCATTTTGCAAATAAACTGATTACAAACAAAAACATGAAAGAAACAAAAGTAAACACAAGAACTTGGATGAACCTAAGTCAGCGAAACCGAGAGAACGGTGATGGAATACTAGGGCAAGTAAGAGAAGATCTAGAAATCCAATACTGAGCCACATGATGAGTAGAAGTACCAGTTAAAAAAATAAAAGACATGATCCTAGCGTCTCAATTCACACAAGATCAGTGAGGACAACTGCAGAACGCCTAAGCAAAAGAGGTGTGTTAGCCCGTCGATGTGTAAAGACTAGACCATCCCAAAATCGTCGCTCGGACCTGCTACCACCAGGAACATGAGCAAACTCACGTCGCTGGTGTCTACCTCCATGGAATAAAGAAGGCACACCCTAAGAATGATGGAAACCCTGACCTTGATCAATTATAAGACATGCAATAATATTAAAAAAAACTGTGTACCAAGTCCTAGTCAAAGAAAACCTCTCAACATCAACCTGTCTAGGCACCTCTCTAGAAGACATGGGTGCCTTAGGTTCACTCTGAGTCTAGGGAATACCCCTAAGAGCATGAACACATTCATACTATGCAGTGTTGGCATGCCTAAAGTAGAAGTGAACTAGGTGTCCATCCTTCCCACGAAAGGTGGAAGTGAATTTGGCATTGCTAGGAGCCACTTGGTGGGGGAAGCATCCTTTTGGACAGAAGTCCCTTGGACAACACCTGTTGCCTAGGACGTAGGGCGTCATTGAGACACTACCTTAATCTTGTCATCCTCGCTAACACAGATCACTCTGGTAGAATGAATCTTGATGTGTTCAAGCTAGTCAAAGCCTAGACCTCTCTACCCTTGAAAATCTTACTATTGTCTAGGATTAGATCGAGCTTATTACCACCAACAAATTTTTTAAGAGTGCTCATGAGATATTCACAATCCTGATGAAGCTGGGAACAAAAGTGACAATAAACAAGTAAGGACAGAGAACTAGCTATAAAATTCTAACCATCTATTTTCTCCTTACCCTGAGCCCTGGGAGCCCTCTCGCTAAGCATTTCTATTTCTTTCTTAAGAGCCTGATAGAAGACACAACCAGCATTGTGAACAACATCCAGTCTATCCTCGAATCTCCTAATCAAGTCCTCATACACTAGCCATATCCCCATCCATCTCATCACATCGCACAAGTTGAGCAAGTCATCAAAGTATCATTCGGTTCATTTATTTTAATTTTACAAATTAAAATCTCCAATTTCAAAGGCGTGCAATCATCACATGAAGAAGCTGAAAAGTTATCAAAGTACATTCGGTTCATTGATCTTATTTTGGAAATTCAAATTCTCCAATTTCAAAGGTGTGCAATCATCACATGAAGAAGTTGAACGAAAATTACAGTCCTCATCTGGATTAACTTGGTCCTTAGTTGCAACATGATCTTTACTACCCTCAACCGAGCGAACCATATCCTTTAATATGTTAGATGTGATATGTGCAATAGGATCAGAACAAACAAAGGTAGTATCAATCAGGTTAGCTGCAAGAATACTATGTGCTGAAGAAGCAACAATGAGAGTATTCCTAGTTTCCACTAGTTCACACAACACACTATCATGACTCCCCCTAAGCAACTTTGGATAAGATACCACACTATCATGAGAGGTCCTTAGTTTGTTCATTTCCTCCACATGCTTCTCATACTCCTTCCAACCATTAGAATCAACAAACATGGGAGGAGTATGTGACTTGAAAGTATCAAGCTTATGTGTCAACAAGGCTATTTCCTCCTCTAGCTCCTTATACCTAGCCCTAGGATTGGCATGAAAATGACCTACCTTGAGAAATGCATCATTTAGTTTCTCGTAGGTAGGTACCTCATTATCAAAGTCAATGTAGATCAGGTCGAAGTCATTGACACCATTCTCGTCGACCATGAATCACATGTTAATGTAGCTATTATCGTCGTCCTTGGGTTCTCGTCTACTTCACATTACTTGAAAGTCTTCTTCTCCCCAAGATCTTCTTTTTGTGGTTCATGGTTGTGTAGTGGTTCTTCTGGGACGAAATGTAGTCATTCTTGTCCTTCTCCAGCCAGGGGTAGTTAGCTCGAACGTGGTTGGAGCCACCACACAAACCACCTAATTGGCCCTCTCTTTCTCTCTCTCACTCACTTACAGAAGTGGCTAAACTTTTTAGAGATAAGAGCAAGTTGGTCCTCTAGAAGTATGTCCATTTGTTCATTAGACAACTCGCATATGGATGAGGTGCACAGCAAAGAAGGATCGGTGACCAATGCAGTGGAGTGTGAACATTGCTCTCTCCAAAGATGCTCAAGCTTGTGAGTCTTGAGATTGGAGTACATCCTCAGCTCTCTCTCTCTCTCTCTCTCTGATGGTGGTTACTTTCACACCCCAAACTTTCAGATCAAGTGCACATGAAAAGCGGAGAGTGTTCTTCGTGTCGAAATAGGTGGTGCCAACTGACCAGAGATCGCTAAAATTTTTGGTGAATTTGTTGAAACAGGAATCCAGCGACTCACCCGATTTTTGTGAAAACCGACTATATTCCCTATTGTATTGATCCTACCTAACATTCCTAATCTGGATTATCCCCTCATGATAAGCCTTGAGGGTAGTCCAGATGTTGTTGGCGGACATAAGATAAGTGATGCGCTCATACTCACTATGCTCAATCCTTGGATCAAAAAATTGAGCTTTTGCACTCAACTCTTGCCTGATTCAACATCGTAACCTTTCCCGGCACCATCTTTCACTTTCTACCATATGAAATAGCCTGTGCCATAATATATGACTCCATCATCGTCTTCCAAAAAGGAAAATCGGGCTCCGAACAATATAAGTGGCTTGGTGGAATACCTTTTCATACGCCATAGCTTAAACATAAACAATGAAATGCTCAAAATATCGGTAAAGATCGAAACTACAGCACAACCTTGCTCTAATACCACTTGTTAGATCGGCTTGGCGACCCAAAGAGTCAAATAGGACCTTTTGAAGAAATTCTTTGGATCGATGCTCCTAAAACCCACCAGCCATCGAAGATAAGAGCAAAGCAAACAACAATACGTGTACCTCAAGTATATATGGGTAAAATTCATGACAAAATGTTTGGATTTTTCAGCCACATTTTCTAGTTGTTGAGTGTTCAAACAAAACCGCAAGTGGTTGCCGCACAAGACAAACAAGCCCAACAACTTAAGGTGCCTTTCGAAAAGCAAAAGCGGATTCCTTCAAAAATTTATGAGTCGTGAAGCAAGCCACCAGATTTGAACTCCAAAATCCTTCCAAAAAAATATATTAAAAGTCAAGCACGCTTGTTTGTCTGAAACCTCGAGCACAGCGTTTTGGGCTCGTTATTTACCCCATGGCTGCCAAACGAAACATCTAGATTACTCAAGAACTTTTCACATGTAGGTCTGCAAGTCAAAAAAAAATTTCTAGATTTTTATAAAAAACGCATTTGGATGCCACATGGAAAGCTAAGATTTGTTTATTGTTTATAGCACACAACCACAAAAATATGCTCCACGTCCCTAGAATATGCCCCACATATTACTTTACATGTCCCACATGGCCCCCACACAGACCAGATGCAGCTGGTTTGATTTAGTTGCTAAGTTTTTGTCACCCTAAACCACTTGTCGAGCCTCAGATCCTCACGTTGGCTAAGTTCATCATCCATGTCGTCATTGTGATCCCAAGTTCGAGCCCAACCGTCCCACGCAACCTCCTTGTCGTTCTAGACCACTGATCCTCTAGATCGCGTCCCAACATGTTGTCAACCACGATCCACCTAGACCTGTACCTTCAACACATGCAAACGCCATACTTACCTTCAACACATGCAAGGTCAGTCCTTAACTAATTATATTAAAGGCATGCACAAAATCCTAGAAGAAACCACACTGACAATTGTGCAACACAGTGCAACCAGCAAAAAATAACCCCACTAGACAGTGTCCGATGCCACTGAACACAGTTCAGTGGGACCCAAAGTCCTAGCACACGTGTATGAAAACCCGGCAATGCCCCAATCGCCCCAAAATTACCTATAAGCTTAGCTCAAAACACTCGTCATTATATGGTCACTTCCACATGGTTTCATAGTCCGATGTGAAAGTGCTGCCGAAAATGGTAGTTTTAGACTCAAGGATCCCCTTTGGGGCTTTTGCTGCTTTTCATTCGGAGACTCTTGAGCATATTTTGAAGTGAGTCACCTAAAATAGGGTTTGGGAATGAGAATGAGAAAAACTAGAGAGAGAGGTAAGCTTAGTTTGGTGCTTGATGCGGGCTGATCTGATAAGTTTAAGCTCACTCAAGAGTTATAACTTGAGATTCGAGCTTGGAGATGGAACTTTGTGCCTCTTAAGAAGAAGCTTGTGAAGACCTAAGTGATTGTAAAGGTCAGAGCCCACCTATCGGAGTGATGTAGGGCTAGCACGAGCGGATCAGAACTATACCCCTCTTTGTGAAGGGTGTTCCAAGCCTCCAACAAGGACATAAGAAAAGGAAAACCTTTCTCCGAATCTCAAGATAAAAATCTCATGTCTTCCTCCTTTATTTTGCGCAATTGTTATTTCCTTTGCATACCTTATTGTTCTTGATGTCTTGTCTAACTGGTCTTTGATCAAAAGTTTTAATCATGCTTTACTTTAAAAAAAAACTCTAAAATGTGTAAAATTCAACCACCCCATATAGGGCTTCTTAATCGTTTCATGGAATAAAAGACAATTGCACTGTAATAGTAGATTGATTGCTCGAGGTCCCTTCTCTGAGGACATATATACGTTGGGTGTTTAGATACAATTATACCCGATACATGGACTTGACACACTATTTAAATCTAACCGACCGATATAAGTTGGAAACCAACATGGTCAAATCTTTCGGAAGACTCTAGAGAGAGATGTTAAAAGTCCAAGAGGCTCATGTTGTTGGCAAGGTGAACTTGCCAATTGACTACAGTAACTCACGAAAATTAAACACACACGATACAGCCGTGGGAAGAAACAAATATTGGGGCAGTATTGGATTCTCCCTACCCTGACCTCGTTGAGATCACAATGGTATCCAGGGGTTGCAGTATTTTCATCTGAAAGCCAATGCTCGGCGAAAGAAAAATTATATTCTGATGGGCTTAATCAGGACAGGTCAGGATGATATCGAAGAGGTGTTCCAAGGGTAGACTGAAAATGCCGATGGAGAACACCTTTCAATGAGATCAGCTTGGACTGCCTGGAGGAGCCGTTCATTTTAGAGGAGATAACTTTGGCAATCTGTGTGTTGCCTGTCGATGAGGCACCTGGCTCCGATGGCTTCCCAATCTCGTTCTTCAAAGTCTGCTGGTCAATTGTGCATTCTGATTTTTTTCCCCAAGCATTCCAAGCAATTTATGACCCGAATGGTAATGGCCTTGCCCAGGTCAATACGGCTCATATTGTTCTTCTGCGAGAGAGGGAGAGAGAGAGAGGAGAGAGAGAAAGAGCCGTTGCTCCATCAGATTCATTGTTTTACTAAGATCTTTGCGAAGGTGCTCTCCTCATGGCTCTCAGGTTATATTGTGCACCCTTGCCAGAGTGCATTTATTAAAATCGGCACATTTAGAAGAACTTTGTTACGATCAGATCGACTGTTCGGATGCTACACAAAGCTAAGCTGCCTGCCTTGTTTCTTAAATTGGATATTTCGAAAGCTTTTGACTCGGTTTTTTGGACATACTTGTTAGGCTTGCTTCGGGCTTCGGTAGAAGGTTTTGGTGCTCGTTGGAGAGTGTATATCTCTCCTATTTGTCATCTGCCTCCTCGGTGCTCATCAACGGCTTCCAAGATTAACAAATCCAGCACCGGCACCGTGTAGGCCTGCGGTAGGGTGACTCGCTGTCTTCCTACCTCTTCGTCTTGGCAATGGATCCGATTCGGCGTATTATCAGTTTGGTCGAAAAGGCAGGTCTTACTTCTCCATTGCCAACACGAGCTTATGGTGTTAGGATGGCTCTTTATGCAGACTACGTTGCGTTGTTTGTTTGTGCGAGATCAAGGAAGATATTGACGATCGACTTGGTTGAATGGTTACTTGGTTAGTATCCTCCATTGGTTTGGCAACATTACCGGTTGAGGATCAACGTTTGAAAATCATCTGCCATCCCAACAGCATGTCAACATCTGCAGCTTCCGCAAATTCTCTCAGGCTTTCCGGCAAGCATTCAATCTTGGCCATCTGAAATTCTGAATACCTTGGCATGCCTCTCTCGCTGCGTCAACTTTGGAAGGTGCACTACCAACCCCTCTTGGATTGGATTGCTTCTCGGCTATCTGCTAGGGGAGGCAGAGTTGTCCTGCTTAAAAGTATGCTCTCTACCATCCCTACTTACTGGCTGTGTGTTGTTAAAGCACCATACCAAGCTCAATGATCAAACAGATAGATCGTCTTCAACGGGCCTGCTTATGGCTTGGACAAGAAACCACGTCTACGGCTCAATGCGAGGGTGCACTGGGAAAAGGTGTGCCGACCTCTCCATCTTGGAGGGCTAGGAGTGGTGTCTGATCTAGAGCGCTTTGGAAGGGCATTGCAGTTGCAGCTGAGCATGGCTATGGACAGCCAAACAGGCCATTCTTCCAGCTAACCAAGACATCTTCTCCACCGCGGATCACTTTGGGTGATGGTGCATCGACCTCCTTCTGAATGGATCGCTGGTTGAATGACATAGCTCCTAAAGATTAAAGAAGTTGCACCAGCGAGAATTGCCAAATTCAAGAAGCGATCAATTCAGGCGGCGATGCTACATAATTGATGTACGGCGAATACTTGGGAAGGTATAACGACATGTAATCAATATAGCTATGTTCGTCTTTGGCAACGTATCTCTGGATTCTTCTCCCAGCATCCTTTTCAGCAGGATGTACATGATACTACCACTTGGAAGCTTACTGCCAATGGACGTTTTTCAATTTCAACAGACTCGGCATATTCAGTGCAGTTGCTGGGAAGCAGAACGTCCAACAATACCCACTGCATTTGGAAACCTTGGCTCTGGTGGAGAAAAGAGGAGGGGATCGTTGGCTCGTTGCGTCCATGGTAACGAAAGGCTAGGAGGGGACTACAATACCCACTGCATTTGGAAACCTTGGGCTCTGGCTCGCTGCTTCTGCTTCAGGAGCGCATCTATATACAGCATTTTTCTTTGTATGTTTTGTCCGCTTGGTTTTGAATTCTCTGTAAGCTTGTAACAATACTTTATCTGACCTTCAATTAATTCATGGCCAATCCGTCGTTATTGCTGCTCAAAAATAGGTATCCACATCCAGGGATGGCCGGCGAGATACTCTTGAGCTAACTGCTTCTATAGAGGCGATATCTGATTACAATTTACAAACGCAGTGAGAGTTCAGTGTTTGTGTGTTTGCGTTGAGATTTTAGTGCATATGCTTTGTTTTTTATCGGAGCCTGGCATGATTACGATCCAGCTTTGCATGTCCTTGAAGTCTTATACGCAGATGGCAAGTTATCCCATTTGTTCTTTAAGCACGCATGATGCGCTTCAGGCCCTTTAGCTCTGCACGCAGCCTGGAAAGAACATTATTCCTTGCTTGCTCTAGCGGCTGGAAGCATCTTCTCGCTGTTCCTCTTCTATACAAGAGACCAGTACAACCAAGGCGCATCCATTCCCGTCCTGCCTTACCTCTGTATTGCGAGCTTTCCATTGTTCTTCCAAGTTCACATTATTTTTTTCTTCATTTTTTTTCCCATAGTGCGTAATAACTTCGTATAGCATACATTATACGAAGTTATACGATCCAAGTTCACATTTTTTTCTTCATTTTTCCCCTAGTGCTCAATAGTCCAAAAGAAATAGCAAACACACACCCTCCCCTCTACTCCCCCCACCCCCACCTCAAAAGAGAGAGAGAGAGAAGAAAAAATCATTGTTGTTCTTCACCCTCCCCTCTAGTAATTTATTGTCGTACAGTTTTGCTTTCCTGTCGTACAATTTTGCTTTCCTGGCATCATTATGTAAAGAAAAAAACCAATGTTGTTGTTCACCCTCCCCTCCGGTAATTTATAAACCGAGCTGACTGGTATAGGACTTGCATATCATCAAATTCAATTGACAGGTAAGCGTATATGGCTTCCTATTTCAATCTGCATAAGATGAGAAAAAAATGTATATTCAAGGTCAACTGTTTCCCTTTTTCATTTTATTTCAGGAGCATATAAGTCGCATCCCCATGATATTACAACAATAAGATCCAAGGGTTAATGAGTATAGTTCTCTTGGTTATCAACCAATCTATACATTAAATTACACCAAGTTGCTCTCTCGACGGGAAGTTTTCAATATAAAGACTAGCCCCAAAGCAAAGGTAAAGAAACATAATCCATCACATGGGATCACATATTATTAGAACAAACAAATATCATCTGAGCTCATCCTAAACACTCATAGCACGTTATGCACTTCATATAAAGCATACTTGTTCCATAGCTTCATATAAAGCATACTTGTTCAATTTTGGCATCGTTATGCACTTCATATGAAGCATACTTGTTCAATAGCTTTGAGCATGTGACATCTCATGGCATGTTACAGTTTACTGTCATGCAATTTTGAGTTCATGGCATCATTATGCACCTCATACAAATTATACTTATTCATGTGTGACGCAAAAGTTCCCATAATCAAAATACGCCCACATAAGTTTTTAATCCCAATGTCCTCATTAAGGGATCGACCTTTCCATCGAACTATCACATTTATCTAAGTATTGTCATCTATGCAATTGTTAATTTTTCTTTTTTAAAAAATTTGTTTTAGTGTAAACATTCAAAAAGAACCAAGGTGTTATAAAATATGGTGTACTTTGATTATAGATTTTTTGGGGGTATTTCTAACTAATATTTTTAAAAATATATTGATGAAAGTTTATATTTTTTGTAACAAATTTATTCATGGAAAAAATAAAAAACAATTAGATTGAAAGTACTTCATAACGTGAAGTCTTTGGTGATCTTCTGGACATTTATATAGATTAAGCAAAAAACGCAGCTTTTATCTACGACATATGAAAAATATCTAGGTAAATGCCAAGACACTGAGAAAGAAAGTTCGCTTAGCGATGACACTTGAGGATAGGAGCTTCCTAATATGGCATATGGAAGTTTGTCCCTTACCTAAATGCTAGCATTAAAATGGAATGAAAAAATTGGAATACTAAATATAGGACATTCCTTTTAACTTTTAGTTTCATCAGTTTTCATATGTTGAACATAGGTTGTATCACTTTTTTTAGGACCACCCGTAATATCACTTCACAGCTCACACTAGGTGTTCTGGTTGGTTGCATACTAATATTGCAATGCCATATTGAGTTATTTACGTTTTTACCCTTTTTGCTTTATAAAATATTGTAACTATGACAACGTTTTTATTGAACTTCTGTAAATCTATTTTCAATTGATGATGCTTGGAAAAATTTCAAATGTTAATTATATCATAGTTCGAATGTTATGTAAATTGAAAAAAGGGGGGACGTGCTTAATATAAGTTCATTTTCTTTTCTGCACTCAATAGGTGCTCAGTTTCGAGTTGTTGACTGATGCAAAATATTTTCAATCCTTACAGATCTTATCTTTATTGGAATTTTGATTGCCAATAAAATAAGTAATGGCATCATCTCCCCTTCACAAATGGCATGATGATTTAAGAAAAATAGACTTCTGGTGAGTTTTATATCTTCCTTATCGCATATGTACCGGTTTGAATACATGAAAGAAAGAATTTATTGTTTATTTTCTCCTCCAACATCTTAGAGATTAATTTTACTACTAAATTCATATAGTTAAATATAATTATCTATTTTTGAGTAGGTTAATAAGAAAAAATACGTAACAAAGATAGGTTTACGTTTTGTTTGGAAAGTAGGATGACAATACATGGACATGGCAATTATTTAATGCATGGAATTCCTATTTGCTGTATGTGGGCTTCGAGTTTTTAGTACTCCATCTGTTTAAATTTCTTTCATATTCCAATGCAAAATAAAGCTCGTAAAAACCTCGAGCTAGCTCACGAGCCGCGATGTGCCTCCACACAAACAACATAAGGCTACAGATTTTCAGTTGCAGGCTTATAGCAAATCATCAATCACAATACGGAAAGCACATTTCACCAGTTCTATAGTCACTAGTCAATCACATTTAGAAAGCGATCAGAATCACAAAGCTCAACCTGGCACTTGGGAGTTGGGAGTTGGGACTTCGCACTTGGCATCAGGTTCAAGGAGAAAGGACTCACAGATCATATCAAAAAAAATAGCTGGGTACCCAAGAAGCAGGTTTATCCAAGCAGATGGGCAACAGCAGTAGCACCAATGGCGTTCTTGGTGGTGTAGATCGAGTAGCAACGGCGGTTGAAGTTGCTGATTGAGTAGCGGCGGCGGAAGTTTGAGTAGATCGAGAAGCAGTGGTCCGTTTTAGACCCGGAGCGGCCCGATGCTGGGCAGCTCGGCTCGGCTTGTTTTCTGACCGCGAGCGAGAAAATCTTGAACTCGGTCTTGTCGTATATTACCTCTAATTTTATAATACTTATCATTTTACACATTTACACAGTTTTCGAAACCCAACTTTGACCATTGATTATTAATAAAATTTATTTACAAAATCCGCAAAAATATGATATTATAAAAATATTTTTCAAGACAAATTTATATGTATGGTTTATATGTACACAATCCAAATAGATTAAAAGATTTTGATAGATAAAATTTTAAAAGTTTGACTCAGAATAAACCTAAAACATTAATTATTATGGAACTGGAGGGAATACCATCAAAACCAAAACCGAGAGTAGCTCGCGAGCTGCGAGCTAAATTGCCAGCTCAAGTTGTGTCTATAAGAGCATCGCCAGCAGGATTTCTATATTTCGTTCTCTAAATCTCTTCTCTAAATCACTATTAATTCTCTATATTTCCATCCTCCACCCTATCTAGTAGTCTTTATCCTTAAATTGATATAGAGATCGTATAGAGAGTCTATAAATATAAAAACTCTGAAGGGAGTGTCTAAATTTAGAGACTAAGATAAAGACTCTGTTTAATTGCTATGGACACTAAATACTGTCCACAATAGCAATTTAGGAAATTTGTTGATGATACTCTAAGAGTATGTGTCGACATTGGTTTTAATGAGTTGACACTTAGATTTTTTTTAGTTTTCCTTTACACACACAACCCTTTATAAATGAATAATGTAACAAACCTATGTCTTAATCTTTTCGTGCTCTCTTGCTAAGCTTCGGTCAGTAGCCTTTATGCATTGTTGCTGCTCTGAAGTTATAGGCCTTGTTTGTTTCAGTTTAGATTGAATTAAATTAAATTAAATAAAAATTTGATATTTTGTATAAGACAAATGATGTAATATTTTGTCGTTATTTTTTTGGGGTTTTAAATATTTCATTTTAAAGTTTATAAAATATTTTTCCATAATTTTTTGAACTTTTTAAGACGTTTCTAAAAGGGTTATAACTTTTTCAAATTAAAAGTTTTAGCAACTGTCAGCTGAAACAAATAAAACCATAGCCAAGTCTTACTTTACACCATAGTCAAGTCTTACTTTTCAAAAATTTAAATCATAGTCAAGTCTTACTTTTGAAATTTTAAATTAAAAATTTTAATAAACAGGAAATTACCTTAAATCATAAAATTTTAAAACTTTTTATACCTTTAAATTTCAAAAACCCAAAATTTAAAATCCTAGAAATTTGAATTTTCAGATCTAAAACTTAAAATTTGTTAACATCTCGAATATTCATATTTTTAAATCACAAAAATTGAATACTGTTATACCTACAAATTTGAAAATCTAGGCATTTGAATTTTATATCATCAACCTAAATATATGTCTTCAAATAATGTTGAGGGTTATAATTGGGGAAGTTTGATTTTAGACCAACATTTCAGCCAACAACGGAGGCAGTGATTGTTTGTTAATTACGAGCAAAGCGGTATGGCTTGTTACCGTTTCCTTTGATTTTACGTAGCGGATCGAGTGGCTTAGGCAAAGTCGTTTCCCTTTCCGTGTAAGCATATCAGAGTATGCCAAATATGTATCGGTAGTAATTCGGTTGTATTGGCAGGCTTGACGGATACCGCCGCACGGATGCATACAAAAGCCTGCAGGATACACTGTGGGGGAGTAGTTATGTGCATTGGAACGTCGGGGTGCAGCCGGCGGGTTCCTTCACACGAACCATCTCAGCCATCGCTGCAGAGGCAATCATTGAGAGAGGTGGGCCCTACGATCCGGTAATCAAGGTGGAGCTGAACCAGGAGGAAGCGCGGCGAAGGGGTCTGACGGTGGAGATGGCGTTTGCCATGGCGGTGGCGGAGGAGCTCGGCCTGTCGGACCAAGGCAAAGAATACAGCAGGCTCAAGGAAGCTGACGACGAGCTGCACCACTGCTCCTACGGGATGATGAGTAGCGCAGGTGTCTTGAGGGTTCGCATGCGGGATTTAGTTTATTATGGTGCGATCGCAAGGAAGTTGGTAGATAAAAGTTATCTGCTGGTGGCTGAGAACATCTACGAGCCCTTAACTTTTACAAACGTGCTGGGCTATCGCTGGCCAGGTTCAGAGTGGGTAATATCCACCGCCTCCCAAGATGTCCACGACAAGAGCCAGGCAACACGAGACGAGTTATACGGATCCTTCAGTGATGATGAGATCTTGATGATTGTACTCTGTGCGCTGCATCAATCGGCCAAGCACATCTTCAGTGAGATCCAACAAGAAGACGAGCTGTATTGGCACCTTGTAGCTCTCAGGTGTTTTCACTACACCATGCTCCTCTTTCCTCAATATTTACACCATGATCATGGAGATGGAGATCATGAGATCACTACAAATTCATCACCTATTACCTCCGGTGAGCTCATCCGCCATTGGGCCGCCCAAGGCATCCTTACTGTCACTAAAAGAGGAGTCCAACATATCAATGAGGGGGAGACCAGGAGCTACCACCATAGCAAGCACAATGATATCTACCAAGTTGGGAATGCTATCATCAAAGCATTTCGACGGTATTCGTTAGTCGAATTACCCTTTTCTCCCGCTAGTGTGGCTGATGCCGCTACGACGTCTGCTGCACACTTCTTGGCATACCATGGTCTTGTGGCAGAGAGCCTCACCACAGTAGATAAAGCCTTCTCCGAAATGGAGCAAAAGAAGTGGATCTCGGTCATTGACAATAAAGGATGGCATTTAAATAGTGAATGGCTAATCCAAGTGACCGGTGGTCCAACAACGCTTATTCTAAGATATTGCTCGCATTTACCATCAAGCCTATTTTCAAATCCACATCATTTGTTGCCTAACCTTGTTTGTCTTCGTGTCCTTGATCTCTCTTACACTCCAATAGAAACACTCCACCCTTTAATCTGGTGTCTCCCAAAACTACGCATGCTTTGTCTTAGAGGTTGCCGTGGCCTCAAAACAATAAGCAATTTCTCTAATGCCGAAAGGATCAACTTGCACTTCCTTGACTTGTCCGATTCAAATATAAACAATTTTCCATCCGCCTTCTTCCAAAACATGCCGAATCTCCACGAGCTCTTGCTAGACAAATGCTCCAACCTTGTGGCGTTGCCACCATCCATCATTGCGTTGTCTAGTCTCAAAACTCTCGAGCTTACAAGTACTCAAACAAAATCATTTCCTAGCATAATATTTCCAATAATGAGGCATCTTCAAACACTCAAACTGATCGACAACAAGCTGTTGATGTCACTCCCAGAGACAATTCCAGAAGCCCAACATCTAGAGGTGCTACATATTGAAGGGTGCGAGTCCATTACGGTGGAAGAAATTAAACTAGATGGACATCATAGCATCAGATCCCTCTTGTTAATCGCTTCACCTCACATAAAGCGCTTGTCCTTGTGTGGATGTAGAAACCTCGAGTCCGTGGAGTTGAAAGACCTTGATGCTTTGGAGGAGCTTGACATGTCAGCCACGGCTATCAAGGAGCTCCCTACCAACATTCCTAATCTACCCCGCCTGAGGAAATTGCTACTGATTGGTGTTCCTTCTATAAGACGATTTCCTTGGCATGAGTTGCGGCGAGTCCCAGATGTCCTTTGCTTGGATCATTGTGCAAATATTAACAATGTTCATTTTGATAAAGCTACTCAGGTTTGCATCAATGATTCACGGCTATTCCATAGCTTCAATATAGACACTGTGAATTTAGTGAGGGACAAACAACTTTTACAATCTTTCTATGTTCGAGTTGCACTGTGCACGGACAAATTTAAGAAGATGCGGAACAAAGAGAGCATAGTAGCCGAGAAGCTGCAAGAATTAGTTCAAAATAAGTCACCCTATGATGATGTGTACCATCACTGTATGGCAAGGGGAGTTAATTGCATGGCATCAATGGTCGCACCTCCCATTCGTCGAACCAAGCGTCACGTGGAGATCTCATCTACCGATCGTTATCATAGTGGTTTGGAATATCTTCTACGAGTCACCAAATCAATATCTGTGACATGTGATACTTCTATTTCCAAACTAAGTGATCTTAGTGCATTCGACGAGCTGGAAGAATGTGAGCTTTTGTGGTGCCATCGAATGGAGACGTTTTTTGGATATGGCAAGTTAGAGAATGTACGAAATGTATATGGTAGTAACCTCGAAAGTCTAATTTTCTTTTGCAACCCAAACAGCTATTTCCGAGATCAAAACTTCAGCAAACTAGAGCACCTACACCTGGAGTATTGCCCAAGATTGATCACTATGCTGCCATGTGAAGCCAAGCTGCCATGTCTTGAGACACTCGACGTCATGTTCTGCTACAACCTCAACTCAATTTTCTATCATGCCAATTCCGACCATCAGCTGCCTCGCCTGCGAATGATCCGCCTCCAAGAGCTGCCGTTGCTGCAGCATCTGCACGAGGACGACGACACCGTCACATGGGCGCCCGCGTGGAAGGAGCTCTGCGTGCGCGGGTGCTGGAGCCTGCGCCGCCTCCCGCGCCTGCGCCTGGACGACGGACGTCGACCGAGCAGGGTGGAGGTGAGCGGGGAGAGGGCGTGGTGGGGCAGGCTGCGGTGGGAAGAGGAGGAGGAGTCCCACCACCGCGACGGCTACGAGCCCAGGCCTCCCCCGGCGTTTGCCTCCTTCGACCAGCGCGCCAAGGTGAAGAGCTACCTCCGATGAACCATCTCATCAGGCTCTCTGCTCATCCAGACACGATCACACGACATCTCTCGTTAATTGGTACGTGCTTAATTTCACTCCGTTCTTATCAACCCATTATATTTATATGATTCTAGCTGCAACATATTATGCTTGATTAATTAATCGTAATTAATCTTGCGCCTCGCTTGCATATTCATGTGTTCCAAAATTTTTTTTGTCAGCTTCACACGCCTGTGCTCGTTTCGTAGGTAATGGTGTACCCACGTTTACAACGTGTACGTGGTCTTCTCTCAAGTCTCAACAATAACCGGCTGCCAGCCTATTTATCTTCTTGCAGCTTGAACCAGTTTGCATTACGTTCTAAAAAAAAGATAGAAACATAAAAAGGGACGCAGTTCGCTACGCAGCGTTTGTGTGCTTGTGTGAAACCAAGTCTGTTTGCTAGCCACATACTGGAGTGTGGGTTTGTGTCACGTATGTGTGCTTGTGTGTGTCTAAAAGTTTAATTGTAGTTAATTAATTTGTAGTGCATATACGTATCCAGTGTGATCTATGTTGATTCGGTTATTTGAGTATAATCTCATTTCTGTAACTTGTATCGGAGAGAGAGCTATTATTCATGAACATCGTGTTGGTACTTCACAGAAAATGATGTTTGCTTCATGCATCCGGTATTTCATGTGCTCATCAACTTCTGCCGACTTCTCCGTGCTCCCTGATCACAGCCAGGTTGCTCTGTTTTCAATTACAGTTGCCGTTGCTCTGCTTCTTTGTACAATCATACAATAATTTAGTTTTATCTCATTCGGGCTAAACCTAATGAAATAAACATGCGAAACAAAAGAATATTTAACTAGTGTTGAGAGTTGGACCGTACCGGCCCTGCACAACGGTGTGGGGGCAGTCTTCAGGCAGTGTTGACACAAGCACGACTCAAGGTTGGGGCTAGGTCCAGTGGTATTGAACACGGCTTGCGCGTCATTGTCATGAAGACCATGGAAACTTGATCTTACCGTCATGGAGGTTGACACAACTAGATCTCGTTGTCATGGGTATCGCCATGAGTGTTGTGCTTGTGTGAGCTTGTCGTAGTTGAAGCTAGGCACACCTTGGCCATGCTCGCCAAATGAAAGAGGGAGAGACAAGGAATGCGAGGGCAATGAGAGACAAGTCAGTCAACTACAAGAGCCACAAGACTTGTGAAAAAAAATCATTGTGGGATTCCTAGCGAGTAGGTCGGGTCAAATATCGCCTTGATGCAACCCAACCTGGATCAAGATCCCAAATGTCCGCCCAACCCTGACCGGACCAACTCGATCGGGTGAATCCCTGGCCTATCCCAGATTTGAGAAGAGGAGGTGAAGAGAGGGTAACTTGAGCCGTGTCGCTGTAAAAGAGGGAGCTGTCGATGGGTAGCTAACCAGGGGTTATCGTCGGCAATGATTATATATGGGGCGATGCACAAGATCCAAAACTCGATGGTAGCACAAGACAGGGGGTTCTTTCTTATACAGGTTCAGTCCCTCGCGGTGGAGATAATACCCTAGTCCTGTGCTATGGGATTATAATGGTGATCTGATGATCAATGTGCAGGAAGATGTCTCTCTATGGATGGGTGTGGAGATGAAGATGTAGATGATTGTGAAGATTATGATGATACCGAACCAGGGGCTCCCTGCCCGCCTTATATAGTGGGGGCAGGTTACAAGGTAGATTCCTGGTCGGTTACGAGGTAGGATTGCTATCTCTATCCTTTAGCCAGATATGTAGTTATCTGAGATTACAATTGTATCTTCCCTACTAGGGATAGATTTCTATCTTTATGTGGGTAACTTGAGCCGTGTCGCTGTAAAAGAGGGAGCTGTCGACGGGTAGCTAACCGGGGGTTATCGTCGGTAATGATTATATATGGGATGATGCACAAGATCTAAACTCGATGGTAGCACAAGACAGAGGGTCCTTTTTATACAGGTTCAGTCTCTCGCGGTGGAGATAATACCCTAGTGCTGTGCTCTGGGATTATAATGGTGATCTGATGATCAATGTGGAGGAAGATGTCTCTCTATGGATGGATGTGGAGATGAAGATGTAGATGATGATGAAGATCATAATGATACCGAACCAGGGGCTCCCTGCCCGCCTTATATAGTGGGGGCAGGGTTACAAGGTAGAGTTCTGGTCGGTTACGAGGTAGGATTCCTATCCCTATCCTCTAGCCAGATATGTAGTTATCCGAGATTATAATTGTATCTTCCCTATTAGGGATAGACTTCTATTTTTATATCTTTCCATGCCGGGCAGCCTTCTAGAGTCCGAGTGGTACACGTCCTCATCCACCCCGACTTGGTCCATCCTCTGTCGGGTGGTCTCTTAGACCCGCCGTGTGGGTACCCAGGGGTCTATGTTATCCACAGGAGTTGTCACCATCATAGACGTGGTGGAGAAAGTCATCACTGCCGCTGTGGAGTTGAGGAGGAGATACGTACATGAGGAAACTTTCGTTGTTGTCTCCTCGATCCGCCACTGGTGTCAAGGAGGAAGCCACCTCCTCCATCGTGGGATTGGGGAGGAGGTCCCAGAGGAAGTCGGTGTTGCCTTCTTCTCAATTCATTGTCAACATCCGACTAATTCGGAGAGGAAGCCGCTGCCATTGGAAAGGCAGGATTGTGGAGGTGAGTGGATGCCGGTGGGGGGAAGGGAAGCAAGGTGCGGCCACACGTGTTGTAGGGGTGGGTGGAGGGTTGGAGATTGGATGGGATCAAGGAGGTGGTGTCGAGTGGAGAGAAGAGGAGGGGATCGTTGGCTTGTTGTGTCCATTGTAATGAAAGGCTAGGATGGATCAATTGATTGGGAGGTAACTAAAGGAAAATGGTGAGCTGAGGAGGTAAAACAAGTGATACCATGTTGTTTGCGCATTTTGCGTGTAGCAGTGACTTCAAACCTTGACTTGGTCGTGCCAGCCAAGAACAACCTAGACATTCAAGTCAAGCCATGCGGACTATTGTGCCATGAAATGAGGCTCGACCTATAACATAATTTAGGTTATGCCAGCCTAGTTCATACATTTTTGTCTCGTGATGTGTTTTGACCCTCCATTTAGGTTGGACCATGCTTCGAGCCACCAAAATTGAGCCATGCTCAGACTGGCCCAAAAAGCCAAACCCAATAAGCATAACTAATCGATTCTACACAAAAGTCTGCGCTATCAATTATACACAAGCACAAAATTAATCAATCCATCTATCCACGGGAGTCATCATGACAAACAATCACTACTGCTAAAAGACTCTTGTAGTGAGCAATGAGTGATAGTAGGCCAACTCCCTTCGTTCTACCAATACGTGGCACCAAGGGGATTCTGGCTCGCTGTACAACTCCCTCTATTTGGTGGCTCGATTCGTCTCGCATGCTTGGCTTCTGTCTTCGCACTACAGGAATCAGGGTCAGTGTGGTCGGCAAAAGCCAACCACATAGGCCATAAAGCCGTCGACATACATCTATCTCGGCGGCCGGCCGCCGACACTGCGCCGACGAGACCCCGTGGTCGACATAGCTACCCTACGTCGACAAGTCCGCCGACAATAGTGTATCCAGGGCAACTAGCCCCAGCGGCCACCTATGTGGGCGGTATAACGAGACCGTCGACATAGCTCAGCCATGACGGCCCGCGCCGTCTAACGGCATCCCGACAGGTGGGGTCCACACACGCATTGAGGAGAGGGCAGGTGGAAGCTCTATGTCGGCGGCATATGTAAGACCGCCGATATTGATCAAGGCCTATCTCGGCGGTCTTTCTACTGCCGCCGACGATGATCAAGTCCTATGTCGGCGGTCTAATGGATGCCGCCGACATAGGTGGCGTCATACGGCACGCTCCCTTTTGCCCTGGAGGTAACCTATGTCGGCGGCCTTATATATGCCGCCGACATAGGTATTAGAGCAGCAAAAAAAATTCAGCTGAAATTTATTATAAAACTCAGTTTTAACCTGCAAAAAAAGACATTTCCCCACAGAATTTCATTCTCAAATTCGACACACATCAACAACACATACTTCCGTGCTCGAATTCACATCTTTTCGAGCACACCGCAAGCACATCCATACAAAACAAAAATTAACCCCATATATGAATCAAATGGCACAATGTCTCGACATAAATGACCAAATGGCGTCTAATCTCCGCATACATAACGAAACGGCATATAGCCTCCACATTTATACATAATGAAACGACAACACATATATAAGTCCATATCGATGTCATATAGTTCCCAAAAGGCAAACAAGTGCAGAAAAGAAAAAGACTAATGGTTCTGCGAACCGTCGTAGAGGTTGTGATCCGGCGATTGATTAATACATACCTTTGAGCTCTCCTCTTAAGCTTTCTATCGGTTTTAAATCTAGATATAAACTTATAAACCGATTTAAAGGTTTAGAACTAATATGGATAAATACAATGCTAATCGGCAAATAACTAAACATGCCAATTCCCAGAATAAGTGTACGCAAGATCGATTAAACGAGACAGTCACATACATCGGATTTAGGGAAAGCACACAAGATAATTGACAATCGGCATTGCAGGGTAAATACATATTACAGATCGATTGAACGAGACAGTGTAACATGCAAATACACGTTAAAGATCGATAATTCAAGACAGTCTAACATGCTTTGCATACATGAGATCAAGACGATACAGCCATGCATACGGGTTACAAGAAGAGAATCGATTATTCGATCGAGATAGCTCTACCTGTGAGTTGAAGCCTTTCGACGAAGTCGATCGGATTCGAAAAGTGTAGTTATGTTTTGTGTATGTCGTATCCCGTTTACACGAGATTTGAGACCTATTTATACTGTTACAAAACCGATACTGACACGACCTAATTTATCGCAACTAAACCGTTGAAGACGTCTTCTGATTGAGTTTTCGTAATTCTTCCGGAGTCTTGACATTATCGGAATAATTTCCAATGCATTTCTTTCTTTTGACAATGAAGCCCATCTACTGATACGACCCAACAATTCCGATAATATTAGCTGGTGCATAATATCCGATTTTCCTGCCAAATTTGTGTGTCAACATATGCCCCTAAGTTTGGCAATGGGATCTTCTTATTAGTGGAACTTTTACTAAAAATCGGATTTTCATCCAACTTGTCTTGGAAGAATTCATAGTTTTATCCTGGCGTTTCTCACTTTCGGCCCATTATAGACACACGTGGCATCCCAGTACGCAGCATGGACCGTAACAGTAGCGCCGCACACCCCGGTAAAAACCCTAGTTTTACCGCCCCTATAAATAGGCGGCCACTCGCTGTCGTTTTCACCCATTCTCCTGCGCACCAGCCTCCTGCATCGGATTCCCATAGCCTTGAAGATTCCCAGCACATAGCTTCCTCTCCACAAATCTCAATCGGCAAACATGTCTCAGGTACTATTCCGCTGTTCCGATTCTGAGGCTTTATATTCTTTGGGCCCGGTAGGAGAAAGAGACCCATCAGCCTTCATAGATCATTCGGTAGCAAGGCTTCTATTATTTACTGATGAACTTAACATGAATAGTTGAAAATCGGCATTTCGTTCCTGGCCTAGCCCGATCAAGGGATATAAGGACTGGCTCTCTCGGGTCTATAGCTAGAAAAAGAAAAAATGGGACGAATTAGGGATTACCGATGCCATCCTCCTTTCCTTGCATCCCCCTCCAGCGGATGAACCCTTTATGGTAGCATCGGCTTACTTCTAGTGTGACACAGCCAACGCTTTCCTATTACCAACAGGACCAATAAGCCCTACGCTTTTGGATGTAGCAATGTTAACCGGTCTTAGTCCCGATGGAGAGATGCTATCGGCTTTCGACCTATCTGCTACCCTGAAGCTAGTTCCCGAAAAGAACTTCGACTGGCAGCGCTACATTAGCACCCATCAGCAAACAGGAGATGTTGAGGATGAAGAACACATCGCCTTTTTGAACATGTGGTTAGACAGATCCTTTTTCTGCGGTCAATCTCTCAGCCCTAGCAAGGTTTATCAAGGAGTTGCCGAAGCTCTAGCAACCAGACAGAAACTAGCAATCGGAAAATACTTGCTGGGAGCTACATATCGGATGATGTACGAGATCAGGGAAGGCCTCTGTTCTAGAAAATCCGATTATTCAGTTGGAAATCTAGGTGGTCCATTTTGGTTTGTTTGTCTGTTCCTGAAACTCCACATATACAATTCTATAGGAGAACTTGACTTTGGTCTAATGTTTCCAAATGAAGAAGAATCCGATATCAACGAACGCCCCTGTAGATCTTACGGAGAAATGACCTCTGTCAACTGCAATAATTGGCGCCTGAACCAAGAGGATCTCTCCCATTCTCTGGTTGCATTCTTCACCATGTCTGGATTGGAATATGGCCCCGAACAGTTCAACCCGTATACCGATTTGGACAGATACACAATTCCCTCTTTTTTCCGATTCTCTGACACCATAAGTGGGAAAGTCTTGTCAGCATTTAAAGAATTCATCTCTCCGGGTATTTTCTTTGCTATTCTCAGCACAAGAACTCATATCAGAAAACCTTCTTATGAGTTCTACCACCCTGCAATATTTGTCCGGCAATTCAATTTAGGACAAGATATTTCTGATTTGTTCATATACCGTCACCTAAATGCCAGAGAAGACCTCAACTCCCAATCGGCATATGGAATCTTAGCTGCTGCACACATTGATTTTGAAATGCCGATGAAATTTATAATGTGGGCTGCAACTTCTCCAAAGTTCAGAACTTGGTGGAATTCTATTGCCAAGAACATCTATGCCACGGAAGGTGGAGCTTCAACCTTAATCCAAAAATTCACTAGCAAGAAAGAGCTTTGCAAACCCAACTGGCCAAAGATTGTAGGTATAAAAGAATCTTCATCAGAATCGGAAGAAAGCAGCAAGGAAAATACCGATTCTGATGATTCCGATGATGATGATAATTCTAGCAACGATGAAGAGGAAAATTCTTCTGAGTCAGGCCCCTCTTCATCGGATTCAGATGATGAAGGAATAGAATCCCAATATCATGCATCGTCTTCTGAGAACGAGGTCACTACCTCGCGTGCGTTTACTAACTCACATCATTCCTTTTCCGATAACTAACCTTGCATTATTTTTCTTTATAGAACGGAGACAAGCACCCTAGGTCCAAGCTCGTTGGGGAAGAAGCCGGACGCCTTCAATCGACGGCCAAGTCCGCGTCGGCATTCATCCAAGGATCCTCTCAGCAACCGAAAAAGAGAGGTACGATCGGCTTATGATAAACATTCCCCTAAAATCCGATTTCTTACTCATTCTTGATCAACAGGGAGATCCGACGATGACGTCGGCCAAAAGAAGAAATTAGCCACCAAAAAACCAAGACCCCAAAAGGTGCGTACACCCGATAGCACGGAGTCTGTATGTGACACAGTAAGCACTTGATTTTCCTCAGATTTCATAACTTTTCTTCAGTTTTCTTCTTATCGGAATTCTAATTTCAGGACACATCTCCCATTCAGAAGAAGAGGGATACCACACCTGCTCCTCTGCCAATATCGCAGACAACACCATCCTTTAACCCCAAGATGTAATCGGAAATTTCTTGAACTTGTTTGCAAAATTCTTATATTCCGATCCTTCATAACTTTAAAAATTTCTTTCTCCAGTATATGTTTCAACGTCGAAGCCCAGTTCGGGTAATAGTAGTATCCACGCAGGTGATTACTTACGATGGGGGAAAAACCGATGAGCTAAATTTCGATCCCTCAAGCATGGATTGGCTCGGCGACGACGATCTGGACATTCTTTCCTCTCCGATTAAGACTCCGTCCCCTCTAGTCACCGTTGCTGATCCACCTGCCGTAGAGCCAACCAGGACCAATCGACTTCTCCCGGATACCCTCGCAAAGCTGAAACAGATGTGGGAGCTAGTCGGCAACGAATCGGCTTTTTCGGCCAATCCATCTGCCGTACGGGAGATAGCAGATTCTATCAAAGAAATTCTTCCAGAGCAGGTGGTCTCAGCCATCCAAAAATTGCTGCCTCTTGGGGAGAAGAAAACTGATTTCGAGGCTGCACTGGATCGGCTCCATCAGAGGGAAGTTCTTAAAGATGCTGAAGCGGAGTTGAAGGCCCTCATTCAAGATGCCAACGCTCAAAACGACAAACTCCTCGGGCTAAAGCAGGAGGTAGAATCGGCAAAAACTGCTGCCTCCAAAGCAGTTTCAAGGGTCAAATCCTTGGAACAAGAATTGGAGAAAGCCAGGAAAGCCGAAGCGTCCGCCCGCTCAAGCTTCGAAGAGTCTAAATCGACTTGCAAAGGGCAGTATGCGATAGTGAAGGCTTGCGGCTTAGCAGTGTTAAAAGCCAAGAAGAAGATCCTGATTGTGCTCGGATCAACTGAGGAGGATACCGCCACCGTCAATCAGCTCCGTGGCACAATTGTTGATGCCGCCGCAGCCATTTTTGAATTTTGCGAATGATTGGCCTGCGAGCCAAAATTTAAACTTTAATCTTATGGACGAATCGGCAAAGGTGCCGATAAAAACTTGCCAGCTAGGCGCCAAACATTCAAGGCCTTCGTGCCTTTGTAATAACTTTATTGTATATTTTTATGCATATTTCCTTTGCTTTTATCAGTTTCTATCTATAGGCGATTCATTAGAATCGGCTTTTGCTCAATAGCAACGTGTTGAATGAAATACCAACATCAACCCGATATAAGTGTTTGTCGACATTTAAACTATAGGCGATTTATTTAAAATTGGCTTTTATAAACTTCTCCTTAAGCTCCAATCCAAACACTTGGATAATACTTCTTCAAATATTTAGCATTAATCGCTTTACCAAAAACTTGCCCTTCAAGCGTCTCCAAAATATATACGTTTCCAGGAATAATCCGATTGATTTTAAACGGTCCTTCCCAATTTGGTGACCATTTCCCGTACATAGGATCTCTTGAACCAATCGGCAAATATGTTTTCCACACAAGATCTCCCACTTCAAAAGTTTTCGGCACAACTTTCTTATTATAGTGTATGGCGACTCTTTGCTTGTCACGCTCAATATGCTCCAAAGCCCTTAATCGAATTGCTACCATATCATCAAGCTTATCCACCATCAGATTTTTGTAATCGTTGGCTTTTACATTATTTTGTTCTTCAATCCTCGTGGATCCGACGATAGCTTCAATTGGTAAAACAGCTTCTTGACCATAAATCAATTCAAAAGATGACACTTTGGTAGCCCCATGCTTAGCAATCCGATACGCCCATAGCGCATCCGCCATAGTATTATGCTAGCTCCGTGGCCTTTCATCGATTTTTCTCTTAATCAGTTTTATAGTACTTTTATTAGAAGATTTCGCTTGACCGTTGGCTTGGCCATAATACGACGAAGAGTTGATCGTTGTAATCTCCAAACTTTGAGCATAATCTTGAAATGCTTCTGACATAAATACCGATCCTTGATCCGTACTGATCGTTTGAGGAATACCAAATCGGTAAATAATATGCTCTTTAACAAATTCGATTGCTTCAGTAGCAGTTACTTTCTTCAATGGCACAGCTTCAACCCATTTAGTAAAATAATCTGTCGCCACCAATATATACCGATGCCCCTTGGACGATGAAGGAAATATTTCTTCGATCATATCAATCCACCATCCTCTAAATGGCTACGGCTTCATAATCGGATGCAAAACAGATGCCGGCGCATGTTGAACATTTACAAATTTCTGATAATCTTTGCAGCCTTTGTAATATTTGAAACAATCTTTAACCATTGTTGGTCAGAAAAATCCTACACGCTTCAACATCCATCTCATCTTATATGCTGATTGGTGTGTACCACAAAGCCCTTCATAGAACGATAAATGTAAATAGGCATTTAAACATGAATCTTTTCATCTCTTTTTTGTTGTTTTATATATATGATTAGCTATAAATCTTCATATCAATTATTAGATTAACCAAGGAATAGATTGAATAGATTGGTCAAGCTAAGACAGTATTCAGATCTAAATCTAGATATAAACCTATAAACCGATTTAAAATTTTAGAACTAATATGGATAAATACAATGCTAATCGGCAAATAACTAAACATGCCAATTCCCAGAATAAGTGTACGCAAGATCGATTAATCGAGACAGTCACATACATCGGATTTAGGGAAAGCACACAAGATAATTGACAATCGACATTGTAGGGTAAATACATATTACAGATTGATTGAACGAGACAGTGTAACATGCAAATACACGTTAAAGATCGGTAAACCGAGACAGTCTAACATGCTTTGTATACATGAGATCAAAACGATACAGCCATGCACACGGGTTACAAGAAGAGAATCGATTATTCCATCGAGATAGCTCTACCTGTGAGTTGAAGCCTTTCGACGAAGTCGATCGGATTCGAAAAGAGTAGTTGTGTTTTGTGTATGTTGTATATATCGTTTTCACGAGACTTGGGACCCTATTTATATTATTACAAAACCAAAACCGACACAACCTAATTTACCGCGTCGTGGAGGATATCTTCTGATCAGAGCGTAATTCTTCCGGAGTCTTGTAACTATCGGAATCTTACTATATGCTTTTTTCCTTTTGTCAACAAAGCCCATTTTCTAATTCGGCCCAATAATTCCGATGACATTAGCTGCTGTCTAATATCTGATTTTTCTGCCAAATTTGGGTGTCAACACTATGTTATCTACAGGAGTTGTCACCGTCATAGACGTGGTGGAGAAAGTCGTCACTGCCGCTGTGGGGCTGAGGAGGAGATACGTACATGAGGAAACCTCCGTTGTTGTCTCCTCGATCCGCCACCGGTGTCAAGGAGGAAGCCGCCTCCTCCATCGTGGGATTGGGGAGGAGGTCCCGGAGGAAGTCGGTGTTGCCTTCTTCTCAATTCATTGTCAACATCTAATTCGGAGAGGAAGCCGCTGCCATTGGAAAGGCAGGATTGTGGAGGTGAGTGGATGCTGGTGGGGAGAAGGGAAGCAAGGTGCGGCCACACGTGTTGTAGGGGTGGGTGGAGGGTTGGAGACTGGATGGGATCAAGGAGGTGGTGTCGAGTGGAGAGAAGAGGAGGGGATCGTTGGCTTGTTGCGTCCATTGTAACAAAAGGCTAGGATGGATCAACTGATTGGGAGGCAACTAAAGGAAAATGGTGAGCTGAGGAGGTAAAACAAGTGATACCATGTTGTTTGCGCATTTTGTGTGTACCAGTGGCTTCAAGCCTTGACTTGGTCGTGCCAGCCAAGAACAACCTGACATTCAAGCCAAGCCATGCGGACTATTGTGCCATGAAATGAGGCTCGACCTGTAACATAATTTAGGTTATGCTAGCCTAGTTCATACATTTTCGTTTCGTGATGTGTTTTGACCCTCCATTTAGGTTGGACCATGCTTCGAGCCACCAAAATTGAGCCGTGCTCAGACTGGCCCAAAAAGCCAAACCCAATAAGCATAACTAACCGATTCTACACAAAAGTCTGCGCTATCAATTATACACAAGCACAAAATTAATCAATCCATCTATCCACGGGAGTCATCATGACAAATAATCACTACTGCTAAAAGACTCTTGTAGTGAGCAATGAGTGTTAGTAGGCCAACTCCCTTCGTTCTGCCAATACATGGCACCAAGGGGATTCTAGCTCGCTGTACAGCTCCCTCTATTTGGTGGCTCGATTCGTCTCGCATGCTTGGCTTCTGTCTTCGTCGAGGCCTTGACTCAAAATTTCTTGCTTGCTACCTCGCGGCTCCCCCATGCAGCTATGCTCGCTCGGTGCTCGAGCTGAACTCGGGTTAACGCTCGAGCCAAGAGGTAGGCTCAGGCATGGTTCGAATAAAAATCTTGGGTAAACTTAAAGATTGGCTCGTCCAGACTCGGCACCACACAAAATTTGTAAAAAAGAGAGAGAGAGAGAATAAAGCTTGAGTAGGCTCTAGGCATGAGCTTGGCTCGGATAAAGCTCAAGTAAGCTCAATCTCGTCTCGTCTAAACTTGAGACCACATAAATTTTGTTTTTAAAAAATAAAGCTTGAATAGGCTCAAACAAAGCTCAAAGTCGAGTTTGGGCTCGAGCTTGATTAGATTTGATAAAATATTACTTTATCAAGCAAAATAAAAGTTTAAACAACCTCAGGCAGGTTTGAAGGAAGCTCATACTTGATAAAAAAAATTAAAGTTTGAAAAAGCTGAATGAAGCTTGACTCGATCAGACTCACGAGTTTAAGACCAGTCTCGAACTTCATACAAACTCAAACAAATTTGAGCAATTTGCGAGTCCCGAGTCTACTCAAATTTAAGTCTGAACCGAGCCGAACTCGAGACGGACCCAGGCATTTTTCATTGCAGCCCCACTCAAACGCATGGAAAAACTCCCCTCATCCTCAAGGACCACCTTGATAGGGGTGGACCAAAAGCTCGTACTCGATGAGCTGTTCAAAATCGGATCGAGCTTGAAGTAAATTCGAGCTAATCTCAAGCTCGTCTTAAGCTTGGTTGTCAATCGAGTCAATCTCAGCCGGCTTGATTTCAACTTAGAAACTCAAATAAAAAGCCAGCTACATACCATCTAAAAGCCCAAATGCTGACCTGTTGTTCCACTATAACTTTTATGCATCTATGATCTATAACTATGATTATGGAACATTACTGGATGTCAACCGTATCGTGTTATTGTTTACTATCGATGGTTTACATAGTTGCGTTGTCATTGTAAAATCATGAAAAAGAGGTATTTGTTGATTTTCGAGCCAAACAGAGTCGATCTTGATTTAAATCGAGCCTTATACTTAGGCCCTGCTTGGATTAGCTTCTAGCCAGCTTTTAGCCCCAGAAGCCAGAAGCTCAAACAAACAGCCAGCTTTTGGAACCCTCTTCAAAGAAGTCAAAAGCCATCAAAAGCTCAATTTATACTATGATATGAGCTTTTTTCAGAAGCTAGTTTTTTGTGGCTTCTTCCAGAAGCAGCTTTTAGAGAAGTTGTAACTCAAACAAGCTCAAACAAACAGGGCCTTAGCTTGGTTTATAATCGATTCGTGATCAAATGAAACCGAACTGGAATTTGACCATATGTGCCCTAAGATCGCTGGAGATCGGCTCTAACGAGCTCGTACCATGCCAAATACATCCCACGGTAGATAAGGTAAACTCCAAGTCTTGGGGATCACGACTCCTATTCCAATCTGAGAAACCACGTCCGGGTCTTCACGTAGCCGTGCAGAACTCCTGTTCGAGACGGACTCAAACACGATTCCTTGACCATTACGCACCGTGCCAGCCAAGAACCTGTTCGGCAGGATGCATATGGGTCAGATAGAACCTTCCAGGGAGCTAACCCCTGGCGGGCTGTTCGATTGGGCCCTCAGGGAGTGGGCCATGGCAATGGGTCGTAATTTTATCCCCGACAGGCGCCACAATGGACTAGGGAGGTTGAGGATTGTGGCGGCTGGGAAGGGTTCAGGGAGGGAGCTGTCGAAGGCACTAGGGTGGAAAAAAGACGTGGGCTGTGGGAATCGCTTGTGACCGTAGATTATTTGGGCCGTGGGCCATTTTACTGGCCGATGGAGTCATATCCAACGGTGAAATTATTAGGTATATGGGCTGATGTATCGAGCTCAACCGAGTAGCTCGAATCGATCTCGAGCATGGACTTAGACTCGAATTCAGCTCGATTTACACTCGAGCCCGATCCGATTTTGATCCAATCTTGAACCGATTTTGAATAGCTCGTCGAGCGCCCGATCTTTTGGTCACACCTGCTGCCATCTAGCCCTACACTCCGATGCCAATAGGTTGACTAATCCCGACGCCACTGACTAGCGGGGCCCAGACGTCGGCGTCACCCCACCCGCCTCTCGCCTCGCATCTCCAACCCCCATCTCATGCTCACCGGCCTCCTCTTGTCCGCCTCACGCGCCCTAGCGACCGCAAAACCCCAATCGCGCTCCCAAATCCTAGCCGCCGCCCGCCAGCTCGCGGCCATGGCGGCCGCCTCGGCTGCCGCGGGGAACCGCGAGGCGTTCCGCGTGGCGGTGACCAACACGCTGGAGCGCCGCCTCTTCTACGTCCCTTCCTTCAAGATCTACGGCGGCGTCGCGGGGCTCTACGACTACGGGCCCCCCGGCTGCGCCGTCAAGGCCAACGTCCTCGCCTTCTGGCGCCAGGTAGCCCACGCTCGTCGCGCTGTAGATTGGGGTTGAATCTTGGGTGCGGGGTTCGACGTAAAGGCGGCGCCGTTCGCTTATGAATTGTGTGGTACATTGAGCCTGCAAGGGGAGCCGCTGCTTTCTGGGTGCTTAATTCTGGGCATACCGACCCTGATATGGCCAAAGGCTGGACCTTTATATTTGCGAATTGTGAGGCTTAGTGCGTTTCACTGATGCGCCGTGTTGGAATTGTGTTTGTGCTACTTGTGGTGCGGTTTGGTATGTGCTGTTTGCCGAAATTGGCTACCTGCTGACAAGGAAGCGCCCACTAGGATAAGCTTGCTTCTTTGATTGAAAATTGGAGAAAATGGTCTGCGCGGTCTTGTGTATTTGTAGATTGGGGGGATTTGGTGTGGTTTCCTTAACTTGTGAATGAGTCGATAAACCTTTGGTTAACTTTGCTGTCTTCAATTATAGATTATTGGGTTGGTAGTTGCTGTCCGTTCTTCTTTCTTGGTTTTAAACTGTGATAAATTAGGTTTCAAATGTCATTTTTAGGTACATGGACACACACATAAAGGAGTTGGCACTCTTTTTTTTTTTCAGGAATTCCTAGGAACGGGATCCCTCCCCATGCGACACGTGTCCACTCACCCCCTCGCCTGCGCGCGCTCCCCTTCGCCCGTGCCCAGCTCCCTTCGCCGCGTGCGAGCTGTGCAGAGAAGGAGGAGGAAAACCTAAACAACATCTATTATCGAACAACAACCTAACATACATCATTCAGTTTTTTCTGGAGGTTTTATCATCTAAAAAATCTAAAACAACATTTTTTTTGCAAACTGAAAAACTTCCTAAAATCGTATTTAATATAGAGCTTTTCCTCTGTTATCTTTATTTGTCTGCGCGGTCTTGTGTATTTGTAGATTGGGGGGATTTGGTGTGGTTTCCTTAACTTGTGAATGAGTCGATAAACCTATGCTTAACTTTGCTGTCTTCAATTATAGATTATTGGGATGGTAGTTGCTGTCCGCTCTTCTTTCTTGGTTTTAAACTGTGATAAATTAGGTTGCAAATGTCATTTTGAGGTACATGGACACACATAAAGGAGTTAGCACTCTTTTTTTTTGCCAGAGTTGCCCCTAATGATTGTTCACTCATCTCTAGCATTAATATTTATATATATGCAATTAATAGGCTCATTTGGTGTATATGTTACCAGGAAAACCTAAACAACATCTATTATCGAACAACAACCTAACATACATCATTCAGTTTTTTCTGGAGGTTTTATCATCCAAAAAATCTAAAACAACATTTTTTTGCAAACTGAAAAACATCCTAAAATCGTATTTAATGTAGATCTTTTCCTCTGTTACCTTCATATGGAGTTATGTATGCTTCTACATATCTTGTTAGTTAATCCCCATTTTGTGGAGGTAATTACGCTTCTACATGTGCTTCTACATGTGCCGATAGTTAAGCCTCATGCCCCTTCTTAATTTTTACTGATTCCTGTTGCGACAACCTTCAACATGCCCTTTTGAGTTCTGATTCCCTATGTGATTATTTAAGAATATGCGGTATGCATTGTATATCGCAACTAAAGTGATTGGTCTCACGAAAATCATAATTTTAGTTTACTAAGGGTCTGCATAATGAAATTTTGCAAATATAAAGTTCAATTCGTTCCAAAATTAGTTTTAAAATCTATCCTTGGCTATACGGAATAAACAGTGACAATTAAAAAGCAAAGTACTATATTTTTTAACGATACTGGAGAATAAAATGGGTGTAACAATAATGTTACCTGGATGTAAATGTCAACATTTTGAAAAGCTATCCTTTTAGTAAGTCTTTTGTCTAAGATATATAAGCCAGAACATCGACTGATACCATCTAATTGTGGACCTTTTTACTCAGCACTTTGTATTGGAGGAGGGGATGCTTGAGGTGGACTGTCCTTGTGTGACACCAGAAGTTGTCTTGAAGGCCTCTGGCCATGTGGACAAATTTACAGACTTAATGGTTAAAGATGAAAAGACAGGCACCTGCTATCGCGCAGATCACTTGCTCAAGGACTTTTGTAAGGAGAAACTTGAGAGGGACAATACATTGACACCAGAGAAGGCAGAAGAATTGAACCATATCCTTGCTGTCTTGGATGATCTCTCTGCAGAACAATTGGGTACTAAGATTAAGGAGTATGGTATTGTTGCTTCTGACACCAAAAACCCATTGTCAGATCCGTACCCCTTCAATCTCATGTTTCAGACTTCCATTGGACCATCAGGTTTGAGTCCAGGGTGAGGTCAAGACCAGCTCAATATATTCCAGTATTCCACTTTATTCAATCTATTTTGAGCTTATGTGCTTATTTGTTTTGCAGGTATATGAGGCCAGAGACAGCACAGGGTATCTTCGTGAACTTCAAAGACTTGTATTACTACAACGGCAACAAGCTTCCCTTTGCTGCAGCTCAAATTGGGCAGGCCTTCCGCAATGAGGCATGACTTTGTTAACCACTTAAACCCTCTTGTTTCTTAATAACTAGTAACATCTTGGATAGGTTTTATATTCTTTTCCTGTTAACATATTTGCAATCTACCATGTGATGTAAACCAGATAAAATACTCCCAATTGCTTGTAATGTTCATGTTTGGTACATACATTCAGCAAACACTAAAATTTAGGGGGATTTCTGCATTTGCCACTTTCAAACAATGGCAATTCCCAATTTGCCACTCATGTGTCACTGGCATGTATGCGCTGGACCCATGTCAGTGGCACAATAAGGGATTAACCCTCTCTGGAGTGGCGAATTGGGAATTATATCTAAAGTTTTCTGGTAGGTATATAGATTCAGCAGACACGAAAATTTTCCTTTTGCCGCTGGTTCAAGCTCCATCCTCACTTTTAATCAGGAAAAATGCGCTTCTCATTTCTACCACCCTGCATCAACATTCTGTTCTCTTTTGCCATTCTTGTCCGGTCAACATGCTTTGACTAACTCTGGCCATTAGTTTTACCTCCAAAGGATCATTATGCCCCTTGGAGAGTGACACTGGGGCCAGGGTAGATATTTCCAGTCACTGCTGGTGTATCCTTGGGTTATCATTCTTTTCACCCTCCAAAACCTGCACTATGCGACTTTGTATAGAAGCAAATGGAAGGTCTAGTGCCATAGTATGTCTCAGAGGGGCATAATTTTTTATATAAAAAAATAACGGTCATAGATGATCAAAAGATGCTGACCAGAGGTATGGCAAACGTTAACAGTGCACTGTTGGAAGAGTGGCAAAATGTTGAGAACTTGAGATAAACTGGAGTAATAGTGGTAGAAACCAGTGCATTAATTATTAGTAGCTTAATGTGTATGGCATTACTTAATAATTTTCCATGCTCTGAGATAGACTTCTTTTGCCAGATATCTCCTCGGCAAGGCCTTCTAAGAGTTCGTGAATTTACTTTAGCGGAGATTGAGCACTTTGTGGACCCAGAGGACAAATCCCACCCTAAGTTTGGTGATGTTTCTGATCTTGAGTTCCTGATGTTTCCGAGAGAAAAACAACTATCAGGACAATCAGCCACGAAACTCAAGCTCAGGGATGCTGTCTTGGAGGTATTATATTGGATACTTCTTATCTATCAGACCTTATGGAAATATCTTATGTACAATCTTTTTTTGCTACTCATAGGACACATATCTTAAGTATTAACTAGCAGTTGTGCTGTTTCTTGCTGCCACTGGCAGGGCACCATGAACAATGAGACCCTTGGCTACTTTATTGGAAGGGTCTATCTCTTCTTAACGCAGCTTGGAATTGATAAAGACCGTCTACGGTTCCGACAACATCTGCCAAATGAAATGGCTCACTATGCTGCTGATTGTTGGGATGCGGAAATTGAATGCTCCTATGGGTGGATCGAGTGCGTTGGAATTGCCGACAGGTCTGCTTACGACTTGCGTGCTCACTCGGTATGTACCATCAACTAATTGCTGCTAGCTCATCTACATTGCATCAGTACTTGATCTTTTCAATGTAAATTTTATATTAATGTGACTCCCTATGGGCACAAATATTTGTGGTTTTGGACATCGATACCCCCCCGCCACCCCCGGCAGATTTTGGGCACTAATTACTATTGCAGTTTTGTTTATAAAACCCAATAAAGTAATACTGTAGAGGGACTTCCCTATATGAATATACACATGATTTTCATGTACCCAATCTAAATATAGATAAAAAAATTCATAGCTAAAGTTTAAAAACTGTGGCTTGCATGTATCTCAGATGATAAATATTTGTGACAGGAGGGTTTTTCTTAGGCTCACTGGAGGTAATATTCTTCTTGGGCACATGTCATACACTAGTTTTATTGCAGTGAATCAACATTTGTTGTCATAGTCAAGGTTATTAAGTCGGTAAGTTGAGTTGAGTCAAGAAGGGACTGACTTACCGACTAGTCGACTTGCCAATAAATAAATATAACATTTATAGGGCTGTATGTGTACATCTTCATATATATAAAGCGTAGCTAATGTTCACAAACAACCTTCATAAACATCACAAACAAGCAACAACAACTACTAGCTAGTTCCAAACTTAGTCACATGAATAATAATTAAAGATAAAGAAGCAAAAGACACTCATAAGTCATAAGTTATAAGTCAAGTCGCCCGCATAGTCGACTCAAGTTGACGGCTAGTCGACTCTAGTCGACAAGTCGATGGCAAGTCGCTCGACTTGCTCACTAAGTTGAGTCGCCAGCATGAGTCGTCTGCTTCAGACCGACTGGACGACTAGTCGTTGATTAGTCGGCGACTAGTCGACGACTTGATAACAATGGTCATAGTTAGTGCCAATTAGCATACTACCACCAGAGCTATCTGCCATTCGGATCTCAAGTGGGGAGCATTTCTTGTTAAAAGCTACTTTTGTGGAATGGCCATTAGCTGCAACATCTTAAGGTTAGATAGTTATTGTATGTGAAATCAATGCGGCATTCTTTTGGCAAACATGTTTTTACTTAGGGGTGGGCATTCGGTTCATTTGGTTTGGTTAATTCATTTTTTTGATATTTCAGTTTTTGAAAAATGGGAACCAAATTTATCATCACAAATTCACAATATAGAAAACCGAACCATATAAACCGAAATATTTTGGTTCAGTTATTTTGGTTTTTAACCGAAATATCATATTCAAACAATAAACTAACATATCATTTAAATATCTTTCCATAAACTACACTATCGTATGCTCACTACAATAAAAATAATAAACCAAATAAGATATAGAACAAGTAAACAACGAATCAAATAAAAATCAAACATACATTGTATAAAATTATGAATCTCACTACTGTGTTGTCACATGTTTCTATCTTAATATATAATTTTGGTTTATTTGGTTTTTGGATTCTAAAACCCGAACCGAACCATATTAACCTAATAGCATGGAAATAAAAACCGAATTCTAACCGAAAAACCCAAATTACTAAAAAATTCGGTTATTTCAGTTCGGTTTTCGGTTTTTATGCCCACCCCTATTTTTATTACCTCAATTGCTCTTCCTGCCAGTCTCTGAAAAACTACAATTTATTGTAGTCAAATGCTTTTACTGAAGTTGCACTATATATATGTTCTACATCCATTAGTGATGTTGACGTGTTTCTCAGATAAGTTTCTTTTGCACATAACACATGATAAAACTAATCCCTAATGTGAATCTTAAACAGGATAAGAGTGGTGTTCCACTTGAAGCACACGAAAAGTTCAATGAACCCAGGGAAGTGGAGGTGAGGTTTACCTTTTGTGACAATGTTTCTCGTTGTACATTGCATATTTGTATTTTTACCACCGAGCTCTTACAGCTGTAATGTTTTAGTATATTTTCTGAATGATCTGCTTTGCTAATAGTGAGCTTCTTTTTGGCACATTCAGAAGTTGGTAATAACCCCATCAAAGAAGGAGCTTGGTCTTGCGTTCAAAGGGAGCCAAAAAATGGTTCTCGAAGCATTGGAAGTAAGTTTCATCTACATTTGGGCTATTAGTTAGTTAGTTACACCTTTTCTGCTGTGATCTGTATCTACTTTCTCCCCTGACAGGCCATGAGCGAGTCTGAAGCTTTGGATATGAAAGCTGCTTTGGAGTCCAAAGGAGAGGTTGAGTTTAAGGTGTGCACCCTTGGGAAGGATGTTACCATAAAGCAAAACATGGTCTCCATTAACATGGAAAAGAAAAAGGAACATCAAAGGAAATTTACTCCTTCTGTCATTGAACCATCCTTTGGGATTGGGCGCATTATATACTGCCTCTTTGAACATTGCTTCTACCAAAGGCCTGGCAAGGCAGAGGATGAGCAGTTGAATGTATTTGGTTTTCCCCCTCTTGTTGCTCCGATAAAGTGCACTGTCTTTCCACTGGTAAAGATTGAGAAATTTGATGTAGTTGCCAAGAAAATATCAAAAGCCTTGACAACTGCAGGGATTTCTCATATTATTGACATCACAGGTACATACATATAAACTACGTGAACAAGTGGGTAACTTGATGTTTTCTCATATCATTGACATCACAGGTACAAGTGGGTTCACCACTTGTACCCACTTGTACCTTGGTGCTTTTGATTTTTTTTGGGTGGCGGCTTCCTGAACTTCTATAGATGAGGCACTAGGCTCCTACGCCTGTTCGCATGTGACTTGCCTGTTAATTTCTGTGATAACTTGTTTTCCCTCCATAATTATACCTGGCATGCATGAGTATGCAAAAATAGCAAAATTTCAGTTCAAGTGTCAAGATGGCTGTCTTGGCAAACTTTCATTTCCTCGGTGCTCTTTAGCTAGAATATTTTACAAGCAGTATGCACTACACCTGCACTAGTTCGTTTGCCATTTTTTTTAATACTGAACGAGTCATATCTTGAAATTTGAATGTCAAATTCATTTACCATCACATGTCCCATACTGAGCTTGATGATTACAACTACCAAACCATGTTTGTATGATCTCATGCTGATCTACTGATTAAGTTTTACTCCTCTCTTTTCGTGGGGGGGGGGGGCGGGGGGGCATGTTCACTGCACTGTAACTTTGCAATTTGTTACTTCTGCCATGATTTTCCATGCAATACTTGCTCTGGATGCCTATTGCAGGTACATCAATCGGTAAGCGTTATGCTAGGACTGACGAGATTGGTGTCCCTCTGGCCATCACGGTCGACTCCACTACAAGTGTGACTGTCCGTGACCGGGATAGCAAGGATCAAATCCGCGTCGAAGTCGATGAGGTGGCCTCAGTGGTGAAGGAAGTGACGGACGGTCAGAGCACCTGGGCCGACATCATGTGGAGGTACCCAGCACACACTGCCTCTGCTGCTGATGAGGAAGAGGCAGAAACCTGAAGAGTTAAGAGTGAAATTCTCCCATGGTCTATAGCAGCCCCGCTCCTGAGTTTCTGATACGTGTTAACAGAATGCTAATACAGCATTGTTTTGTAAACCTGCAGTAGTTCATATTATTCACAGATGGTTTTTCTTATGTTTCCTGTTGATATTTGCTGCTTTTGTGCTGTATGTTAGCTCTACTCCATTTTCCCTAACTTCGCCTTGCAGAATTGTATCTGTATGCAATTATGATTAAACAACAAATGACAAAATTGTTGATCAAATTGAGACTGTTTAGGTTTACCATGTGAATTAGGATGCGCATCGTCAGCCACATACCAGAATAATGCAAACCGAGGGAAAGTGCAGTAGTGGTTTTCTGTTTTGGAACACTGCGGCAAAATGATACTTTTTGGTTTTAAGCGTCATTCAGCCTAAGGACTGTGGCAGTGAGTTTTTTCCATATGTAGTTGATAATCTGAACTTTAGTAGCTCCGAGAAGCAGGAATATTAATTCATTCGCAGCTTTCAGTTTTTTTTTTTTGAAGCTTCATTAGGTTTTCTGATAAATTCTTCCAGAAGCTAATTTATTTGTCTTTTACAAGCCGGTACGAATTTTAAGCCGTGGATTAAAATTCTACTAAGATCCTGTTGTTCTTTATCTTAGTGGACTTAGTTGACTTATCTATTCACTAATATTCATTTGAATTAGAAATAATTTGGTTTTGTGAAAAAACTTATAAAACCTATAAAACATAAGTCAAAGTGGATCTGATTCTCGAGCCTATCTTGAATAGCTTTTAAAGGTAGAAAATAAATTAAATAAATGGATAAGTTAAAAAAGGTAAGTTGAAGAGAACAGGATACAAGGTAAGGTTTGTCCTTACGGCATGAGATTTTTCACCTCAAAATACGCTGGAATGGTTCAGTCAAAATACGCTGGAATGGATTTCGGAGCGGACGAAATGTAGTGGGCCGGAGAAGGCGAGCCCAAATATCACTTCTCCCTGCTCTCTTCCGTCCGTGTGGGACACCGACTTCCCCTCCTCATCACGAGGCGAGCCCGCCCTAACCTAGATTACCACCCCCACCCCTGATCTCCCGGAGGACGACGGCGACGACATGCTGAGGGTTGCGGGGAGGAGGCTCTCGTCTTCCCTCTCCTGGCGCCCCGCCTCCGCCGCCGCGGCCAGGGGCCCGCTCGCCGGCGCCCCGGCGAGGGATGACGACGGCCGCGTCCAGCCGCAGTTGTCCATCGACTTGGTCTTCTTCACCACCGCCCGAGGTGACGCGCGGCTCCTCCTACTTCTCTCCCGTCCGTCCTCGTCGTCTCACGCGCCGTGATCTGTGCCGCACCCGTAGATTTCGCCTTGGGGGTGGGGGAGGAATGGGGGTTGGGATCCGCGCTTTTCGAGTGGATCGATCGCTTGGTCTGCGACTGTGATGCCTGGTTGATGGCTGAGGTGCCCTACTTCGGTTCATTTCAGGATTCATAGCAGTTGTCATTAGTTGGGTTCCCCATTTAGCTGCTTTGTTGTCGCTTGCTATGACAGGGTAGTGACCATTGATTCTAGTGTGGATTGATTTCGTTGATTACCTAGCTTCAGTCAAAGCTAAGGGATTGTAGGCATCATCCTTGTCTATGGGCTCAACAGTTAGCAGTAATTTCGTTCCCCATAGCTTATGCCGTCTACATCTTCATGTTCTTTTGGCGTCCACCTTCTTGATGTGTAGCTCCTGGATTTTGTCGAGCTGTACCTGATAATGAAATAGATTTATAGAATAATAACATGGAGATGCTGTGATGCAACTTACAACATGGGTTAGTGCATGCAATTAGAGAGGGAGAGGAATTTCGTCATCATATTTTTCATCCAAAAGATGATAGGTGGGGAATATGTGCAATCCCTGGGATTGGTGGGGAATTTGAACTAAAATGGAATCCTCAAACAAGGCATTAGTGTGTATGCGTTTTTAACATCTCAATTCTCAAGTATTCTACCATGACATAACATTTAGTCACTCTTTCTTGGTATATTTTTACCTGTTGGGTGACTCACAGTTTTATAGTGTTGCTGTAGAGGTCTACGATCCTCCTGTATAATGTGTGATTTTCATCTTTGTCTCAATTTCCTTGTCTCATAATGAACTATGATTTTACTCGTGGATGGTGTTATAAATTATGATGTAGTTTAGATGTTTCTCTCTACATGCTACTGGGGACCTTACCAGTGGACAGTGTCATAAATCAATATCAATTATGCTTCTATGCGTGCTTGTTTTCGCTCTTGCTTGCTTTTTTAAACATAGTATCTATGAATTATCCTGGTGCAAAGGCTGCACGTATGTAATTATTATGCTCACTGTTCTCTAACGATAGTATTACACCGAACTAACTGATTATTTAAATATGAACACTTACTGACAACTTGACAGTAGATGAGCACCACTTATTATTCATTTTTTTTTTAGTTTGTGCCAAGAAATTCTCATCAATTATTATTCAGGTTTGCTATTTAGCTTGTGCCAACAAATTCCTGCTGGGTGATCTTATTGATAGCATTGCTGACTCCTGCTAGTTAGTTTATCCTTTAGGTTGAAAACAAAAGAAGTTTTGGTCTGCTACTTTGGTTTCAGAATCATAGTGCCATTCTGCTGTTATTATTACTTATTGATGTGTGAAAATGGATCCTGCAATAAGTTACTGTTAATTTATTGATAATATGTAATTCTCATGAAGGCTTTTCTTCAACTGAAACGCTTGTGCCAAAGAAGGAAGGTGCTGCTTCGGCTGAACTGCCTTCAACTGTAGCTGCAGTTAAAAACCCTAATTCAAAAATTGTTTATGATGAATACAACCATGAGAGGTATCCTCCTGGAGATCCCAGCAAGAGAGCCTTCGCCTACTTTGTTTTGAGTGGGGGGAGATTCATATATGCGTCACTACTGCGTCTCCTCATCCTTAAGTTTGTATTGAGTATGTCAGCAAGCAAAGATGTGCTTGCACTTGCTTCCCTTGAGGTCGATCTATCCAGTATTGAACCTGGCACCACAGTGACTGTGAAGTGGCGTGGAAAGCCAGTCTTTATACGGCGACGGACAGAGGATGACGTCAAGCTGGCAAACAGTGTGGATGTTGCGTCTCTCCGGCATCCGCAGCAGGATGCGGAGCGTGTCAAGGACCCAGAGTGGCTGGTGGTCATTGGTGTCTGCACACATCTTGGTTGCATTCCTCTCCCCAACGCTGGTGACTTTGGTGGCTGGTTCTGCCCATGCCACGGTTCCCACTATGATATCTCTGGAAGAATCCGCAAGGGCCCTGCCCCCTTCAACCTCGAGGTTCCCACCTACAGTTTCATGGATGACAACAAACTGCTCATAGGTTAAAGAGCCTCAAGAGTATCTTCTTCACGGGGTTGACTCCCTGTTGTGCTTTTGTTTTGATCTTGGTTTGGCTAGATTTTTTTTTTCACGGGGATCATTGCTATGATGCACTGTTCATCTGCCAAAGTGCATCTTGGAGTACAAAATAATCTGCCACTATGCTGCTACTGAAATGTAAGTTGTAAGCTATTTGTAGAACTTTTTTATTTCATGGGACACAGTAGGGAAAGGGTCCTGAATACCTCTGCCGGCCTTACCACCATGTCTTGCGCTGTATGCTGAATGCTGCTAATCACTGGCCTTTTTCAGAGCTTTGATGTGAGAACCAACTTGATGAGCACTTCTGTTTGATATACTCGATGCTGAGCTGCCGTCGGCCGATGCAAACGTACCATGGTGCTGGCTGCTGGTGTGGTGTTTGTTGGGGCCAACTCAACCTGGAAGCTGCCGCTGACTGCACACGTACACGTTATGTGCAGTTTTAGCTTGTGCAGATGGACCGTGGTACAAGCTTCATGGAGAGAATGAAAAGGAAGAACGTTTAGTACAACCAAGGTACATCTTCGAGGGCATGGCTGAGATCCGGTTGGTTCCAGCCGTCCAAGCACTTTTGAGATCCTACCAGTCTTATCAGCCTTCGCGCGCCGTGATCAAATGATTTTTTTTTGGTTCGCAAGCAACGTTTTTGATGCGGTTCCATGTGTGCATGGTTCACGCCGTTATTGCGATTAAAACTCATGGTTTTGTACCCGGTGAATTTTAGAAGTTCTTTTCATAAAACTTCCAACTTCCTGCCGCATCCATCTATGCGACCTTGACGTACTATACCTTGCCCCTGTTTCTGAACAGCGGGATGCAAATAAGGGCCCTGTCACTGTGCACGTAGCAACAGCATGAGTCGCTGTAAACTTTGAACATGATGTGGATCTTCTACCGGACAGAACGAAGAATGAACAAATTAACTATCGACTAGAAAAAAAACCAATAGAACGAATGCAAATAGAACTGTAAAGCCAAATAAGAAGGGTATAATCTAACCTTTGTATGAAACGGCGATGCATAACAATATTGGCAAAAATAGTATCTTCATAAAGGAAGCAAGAAAATTGAATTTGACTGAGATAGTACTCATCAGGGATGCATCTTGAAGTTGATGGAAAGACGATGCGCAACAAATCAATTAAGAATAAAATACAGTGACATTTAAGTTATTGCTACTCATAAAAATTGAAAAGAAAATTGCATTGTAATAGTAGATTGATTAGTAGGGAACCATTTTCTCTATATATAGGTTGTGTAGTTATACTCGATAAAATACGACTCAAACTCCCAAACTATCTAGAACTCTCTCTAAATAAAATGTTATCTAAAATATACAATATAGCCAATCCAGACAATGCCTTTTAGAACTTTCCAAAATCGTCTTCTTGCGTAAAGTTTTCTATTCCAACTCGTTGTAGACGATCAGGACTCAACTCCAGTCTTTCTTATTGGCCTTGATAATCCTTCAAATTATGTCCTTAGTCGGTCATTATCAGAATCCTTCTAGAATATTGGTTTCTTCACCAAATTTCTTGGTAGCCTTTTAGAAACATCGCCTCTATCTAAAATTGCGTGTCGACAACTAGATTGCACAAAGTCAATATAAACAGTCCAAAACAATTGGTAATACCACGTAGTATAGCTTTGAGCTTATTTTAAAAATTATCAGTATTTTAACAGGATGCCAATAAAAACGAGTCTACTTTTCAACATCATCTCTCAAAAATCTGGTAGCCACTTCTCAAAGATCTAGAAAATAAGTCAAACCATAAAGATTGGTTTTAGAGCATCCCAAACAGTTTCTCCATAATCTTATCTTCTAGTATAACATTATTCATCACATCTTTTAAAAGATCTTCCATCCTTTAAAATTCTTTCATGCTTTACACTATCCTACGTCCTTCAAAACATTTCATTGTGATAAAAGCTCACCTATCCCTCTTCCGACCCCTCTTCTAAAAACTCTTAGAAGTTAAGTTTTCAGCGATTCAATCCGGTCAAACCTACCGTATACATGCTGAGGCTCTTACGAGTTAAACGCCTCTAAAATTCTGATGTTCAATTTTCGGCCATTCGTCTTCTAAAAGTTCTCAAATGTCAACCACGCGCTGACGCGCCCCTTTTGATGGTTCCGTCTAAGGAAGGCGTCAAGACTGCTAGCGTCAACCACGTGGTGGTAATATACATAAAAATTGCTTTCTTACCACTATAGATTTGCATTATATCACTATATTTCTCAATAACATGGTCCAACATGTCATTGAGAATAATGATGTTTTGGCGAAGTGTAATTTTTTAGTGGTATGAAAGCAAAAACCCAAATAAACAAATACCAAATTAACGGACAGTGGGCGATGTGGGGTAGGGGATGTTGGGATCCGGTTTTATTAAACCAAGCATCTCTATGTTAACGGTGTGCGCCTCAAGGATTGGTGTACATACCTATGGTAAAATAGATCAACATTACAAGTTCAATGTTGTACTAGCTAATAAAATAGTACATCAGAGTCTGAAGAAGCATCATATTGCATTAGTTTAGAATAACAGGTCCCAGCTAATGTAAGACCAAATATAGCAAACCAAAAGTAGCTTCCCATCACGGCCACAAGCATGCACTGATTAGGAAGCTGCTAGTAGTCCGGACCATCTTTCGGGAAGACAGTAAAGGAGTCTCGTGGATCCTCGCACTCCTGATCTGTTGATGATTGGGACAGCCCCGCATGAAAGACGGGTTAGCACGTGAATGCTAACAAGTCTTACCTAGTGGGGCCAGGTTCAAGCTCATTCTAGAAAAGCTAAAGGTTTATTTGCATAAATGTATTTTACTTAACAGTTGAAAAATATTTAAGAAAACATAAAGTATATGGATAACGGATCTCATTATTATCTTGAACAATAATAAATATACCAAAGTTCTCACTTCAATTACTCATGTTCGTGTCTCATGTTCTCAAGATAAATAAGTTCTTAGTCTCAACACTGTTCTCCAGGCAACAACACACAACCAAAACAATCATACCCAAATCTAATTAATTAAGGTTGATGCTACCATGTGAAATACCACAGAGTCAGCCTTAACCATGGCATGGTCATTCGAATGGATTTACATTATGCAGAGGTTGTACGCTTTACCCACACGATACACCTCTTAGATATACACATTATCTCATTGGGTTCCCCTGTAACTATAGCCCAATATCCCACATGTCGTGTTGTGGTACAAAGGAGCTAACCGTTGTTGTGGGCGATACCATAGACCCTTAAAGGCTTTCATGGACCCCATAAAAAATGCCGCAGTGAGTCCCCCTCAAAAAACACCAGCAAATAATAGCTCCATTGGTACTCAACGATGCGAGCATGCATATAAAATTGGCCAAGCGGCACCATTTCCACGTGTGATCGCACAAGAATTCTTAGTTGTGTAGCACAATCATGAATCCTAACAGAGACCGAACATAAACACACATCTCGTGCACGAAGGCACCCATCGTACAACCAACCTCTCTTGGTCCCAACTATTAGTTGGTCAAATTTTTAACTAAGAGATGATCAAGTTCATTATGGTCAAAGTTCTCAATTATCAATACAAAGTTCTCAATTTGATTAACTACATGATCACAGCAGTGGGGTTTTCTTCCCAATGTCTAACTAAGTATTGCTAACCCATCTAGCATTTAAAACAGTTGACATAACATGTAATTATATCCTAACGGTAGTTTATGAAACCACAGGGAAATTGCGAAGATTTATTATCCACTGAAAATTCCAGGAAATTGAGAATAGAACTCTTCATCAGGGCTTTCATAGCACACGTGTTAAATAGGTCGCGCAGCGCACAGACCGGCCCAACAGGGCCCATCTGGAGAGGATTAAGGGAGAGGTAGAAAGAGACAAAAAAGAACGGAGGGAGATTGGGTAAGGGAGGCAGCTTGGTCGGGCCGGGCGGTGACGGCGCGGTAGCTCGCCGGCGGCGAGGCGCGGCGAAGATCAATCGGGGAGAAAGAGGGGAGATCGATGACGAGGTGGGGGCAGCGGGGAAGACAACGCTTCGACCGGCGACGACAGCAGCGGCGGGGTAGGCGATGCGGCGACTGATCAGGAGGGCAGTGGCACCTCGGCTGGAGCGCGACTGGGAGAGGAGGAGGGAGAAGGAAAAGGAACCCAATGATGAGCTTAGCGATGATGGCGTTAGCGTCGGTGATGGCCACGGCGGGAGCTCTGAGCGGCGCTTCGATCGACTGTAGGTCGATCGACTGTAGGAACTCCCACAGCAGCGGCATTGACATGCAGCAACCATGTCACAGTAGGCTGGGAAACATGGAGCATGCATGGTGTTGTCACCAGCTAGGAGGAAAGCACTGGCCATGCATGTTGGCGAGGGGGCACGACCGACAACTAGGAGGAGGACATCAGCAATGGCAGCTACATGTAAGCATGGAGGAGATAGCAGGCCGGTATAGTTGCATGCATGCATGAAGAAGAATGAAATAAAGAGGAAGGAAGAAGGGAGAAGAGAGGAAGAGGATGAGCTCATCAAGCTCACCCGGGGTGGAGCTCTCCAGCGACGACAACCGACAATGGAGATGGTGGTGGTCGGGCGGTGGAGAAGAAGGAGAGAAGGAGATGGTGAGAGAGACTAGGCTGGACAATAGGCTTAGGATGGATGAGAAGGGAGGGGGAGTAGATATGGAGCCTAAATAGGAGAGGCGGAGGGCAAAATGGAAAAATGTGGGATTAAGAGGGGCAAGGTGGTAAAAATATAAATGGCAGGAAAAAGAGTAAATAGCATCACAGGTATATAAAGTTGGTTGGAGTTCTCGCTTATGTACATCAACTATGAAACTAGGCATTACTGAGTGTACATGTTGGCTCTCAGTCTCATGTCAGGTCCAAACCGCTTATGTCAGGTGGTTTCAGTGTCTAGGGGCCACCAGCTCAAAGCACACGTGGCCCAATAATATTTGTGTTCAGACCCCTGTAATTGATAGAAAATTGCGCTGGCAATAGAACATGTGCATAAAAGCTATTGCATATTTAACAATTGGTTAAATAAGGCCATATATGTAGTAGATTTTCCACGAGGATCCTATTAATTTAATATTTTGCAATATAGTAGCAGTATGCACCCTCCAGATTTAAAAAAGTACAGTAAGAAGCATAATACAATCATCATCCAATAGCAAATTGATCAATCTGTGATATAATGCAACATAGATATGCAAAAAATTGTATGCTTTTTTTCATCCAATATCCAACATAGATTTTTTTATGTATGCTGCTTGTATGATGCTGCGATATCCCCTTATTTGACCAACTGTTAAATATGTATAAGTGCTTTTACACAAATGTTCTATTGCAAGCGCAAATTGGATTTGAATGCAAATATTGGGCCACGTGTGTTCTGATCTGGTGGCCTGCGAACACTGAAACCACCTAACATAAGCGGTTTGGATCTGCCATGAGACAGGGAGCCAACATGTTCATTCAGTAATGCCTAATTTCATAGATGATGTACCTAAACGAGAACTCCAGCCAACTTTATGTACCCGTGATGCTATTTACTCAGAGAAAAATTAGAAGGGGAGGAGAAATGGCTGGGAGGTCCCACGGGTAATAGAGAGAGAGAGAGAGAGAGAGAGAGAGAGAGGAAGAAAGAGCTTGAAGTTGACATGCAGGTCCGGAGACAAGAGAAGAAAGATGGCAACCTTTGTTTAGGAATTAAAACTAGAATCTGTGAATAAATCTGAATGATTATGTAATAGTTTTAGAAAATAAAAAAGCTTTTAAAATTGACATGCTCATTTTAAAAATATTTTTAAAATAAGGATGTCATAGGGGATCGAGGAGGCAGTGCGCCGGACTCTAGAGGCGTAGGCAGCAAAGGAGACATATCATAAGCGGTGGCGAGCATGTGCGGAGGTGCTGGAGCGAAGTAATCGAGATAGCAGCTCCATGATAAACTCATAAACAGAAGTAAGAGAAGGAGGTTGGCAATGGGTGTGGAGGAACTCAAGGCATCTTCGATTGTAAGCTTATAAATCAACATCGTAACAAGCCCTAGATTGTAGCAGTGGCTCCGACGACTATATGAGATAGGCGAGGCGGGTGAGCTATTGATTCAGACAACATCGAATGATCAAGTTAGAGCGCCGTACTGTAGATAAGAATATCATTGTGTATGTGTCAAGAGGCTCAAGAGGGCAGTCCATACCTCCGAAAATAAAGATTTATAGGTGGATTGGAGATGAAGTTTGATAAAATAAAAATTGATTCATTTGAAAATTTTACATCCATACGTAATATTGAAAGAAACAAATCATCCCCTACCTGATACCTTCCCTTCAGCTGCTTTTTAGAAAACCTAAAAACTTTTAAAGTTACATCCTAGACCTAGAGCTTTAGCACTTTAGCACCTCGCATACACCATAATCTCGCCGAGACTTGTTCGTCTCGTCGAGCCACCTCTTGTATTCATCTTTGATATATAAGAAAGGCTGGACGTAGGGCTATTATCTCACCCGAGAGGCCTGAACCAGGATAAAAACCCCTGTCTCCCTGTTCGCTGTTGTTCATTCTGTTCGGCGTGTCTCCTATCTCCTTTCTAAAGAACCTTGGTTGACTTGAGATCGATATCTCAACCGTCGACAATATAAATGGCAGGAAAAAGAGTAAATATATCACAGGTATATAAAGTTGGTTGGAGTTCTCAGTTAGGTACATCAACTATGAAACTAGGCATTATGAGTGTACATGTTGGCTCTCAGTCTCATGTCAGGTCCAAACCGCTTATGTCAGGTGGTTTCAATGTTCGGGGGCCACCGTCTCAGAGCACACGTGGCCCAATATTTGCGTTCAGACCCCTGTAATTGATAGAAAATTGTGCTTGCACTAGAACATGTGTAAAAAAGCAATTGCACATTTAATAGTTGGTCAAATAAGGCCATATATGTAGTAGATTTTCTATGAGGATCTATTAATTTAATATTTTGCAATATAGTAGCAGTATACACCCTCCAGATTCAAAAAATTGCTATAAGAAGCATAATACAATCATCAACCAATAACAAATTGATCAATATGTGACATAATGTAACATAGATATATAAAAAATTGTATGTTTTTTATCCAATATCCAACATAGATTTTTTTATGTATGCTGCTTGTATGATGTTGCGATATCATCTTTTTTGACAAACTGTTAAATGTATAAGTGCTTTTATACAAATGTTCTATTACAAGTGCAAAAATCTGTCAATTATAGGGATTGAATGCAAATATTGGGCCACGTGTGCTCTGAGCTGGTGGCCTGCGAACACTGAAACCACCTGACATAAGCGGTTTGGACCTGCCATGAGACAAGGAGCCAACATGTACACTCAGTAAGGCCTAGTTTCATAGTTGATGTATCTAAATGAGAACTCCAGCCAACTTTATGTACCTGTGATGCTATTTACTCTAGAAAAAATTAGAAGGAGAGGAGAAATAGCACGGAGGTCACACGAGTAATGGAGAGATAGAGATGAAGAAAGAGCTTAAAGTTGACATGCAGGTCCGGAGACAAGAGGAGAAAGAGGGTAACCTTGGTTTAGGAATTAGAATCTGTGAATAAATCTGAATGATCATGTAATTGTTTTAGAAAATAAAAATGCTTTTAAAATTGACATGCTCATTTAAAAAATGTTTTTAAAAATAAGGATGTCATAGGGGATCGAGGAGGCAGTGCGCCGAACTCTGAAGGCGTAGGCAGCAAAGGAGACATACCATAGGCGGTGATGAGCATGGACGGAGGTGCTGGAGCGATGGAATCGAGATAGCGGCTCCATGATAAACTCATAAACATAAGAGGAGGAGGTTGGCAATGGGTGTGGAGGAACTCAAGGCATCTTCGATTGTAAGCTTATAAATCAACATCGTAACAAGCCCTAGATTGTAGCAGTGGCTCCGACGACTATATGAGATAGGCGAGGCGGGTGAGCTATTGATTCAGACAACATCGAATGATCAAGTTAGAGCGCCGTAGTGTAAAGAATATCAATGTGTATGTGTCAAGAGGCTCAAAAGGGGAGTGCATACCTCCAAAAATAAAGATTTATAGGTGGATTGAAGATGAAGTTTGATAAAATAAAAATTGATTCATTTGAAAATTTTACATCCATACGTAATATTGAAAGCAAACAAATCATCCCTACCTGATACCTTCCCTTCAGCTGCTTTTTAACTTCTTTTAGAAAACCTAACAACTTTTATTTTTTAAAAAAATAGCTCAAGCTTTTAGATGTGAATTTCCTGATTTTTACACTAAAAGAAATGGTACGGTAGCATTATCAAGGCAGGGCCAGGACATTAGTTAAAGCCATCATGAATAACAAAATGAATAGAGCATGTATAACAATCCATCTTAGAAGTTTCTAAGCTATTTTTAAGGTCTGACATAAGAATATGTTGACGTGATGATATATATATATATATATATTTGAGTCATCTCTAGAGTAAAAATTGACTTTACACGAGAATTAATAAATTTTGTATCTGAACAAATTACCTAAAAAACGTGCAACAATCTCTATCAATGTATATGCTATTTTTAGTGTTATCTTTATATGGCATGCCAGTAGTTATAAACAACTGCTATATCAACCATTGATTTGTATATGCGCTTCGTGTTACTAACAACCCCGCCTAGCTAGTCAACAAACTGCTCTACCCTTTGATTACTGTGGACTCGTGGTTGGGTCTTTGGAGACTGGGCCCTCTCTCTTTCTCCCTCCTCTTTTCTCTCATGTGTCCGAAATCATCTTTGCTTCGCTTCGCTTCGCAATCTCGCTCCATCTCCTGCCTTTATCGAACTCCCAAACCCAAATCTCCTCGTTAAGCTCTGTCCCCGGAGGCGGAGGCCGGAGAACGTGGTGGTGGCGGTGGCGGTGGCTGCGGCGCCGGCGCCGGCGTCCGTGATGGGATCGAGGGCGGGGTGGCGGCAGCGCGCGGTGGCCCTCCTGCTGGTGGGCGTCTCCCTCGCCTTCGTCCTCTCGCCGGTGGCGGCGGCGGCGGCCGCCGCCAAGTCCGGCGAGACCGATCACGTTGTTCAGCAGCACAGCGAGCGCATCTCAGGTCCCCTCTCCTTCCCTTCCCCTTTTATGCTGGGCTTTTGTTGCTTCCAACCTGATGCTCTCTTTTGTTGTCGCGAGCCAGGGATTTCTTTTCTTCTCGCTTCGTAAAAAAATAACTAGGTGCTGATTCGTGGAGACTAATGAGGCCTTTACTGTTGCTTAGTTTTATCTGCGCTAGGTCATCTTTGAGAGCTACCGACACCAATCCAGATTGGTTCAGTTCAATTTCTCCTTGCTATTGTGTTGGATGTTGCTTTGATGTCAGTGCTAGGTTTACAAGATTGAAATTTGGTTCGGTTCGTCTCGAAATTGTGGTTTTGATCATCACCATTCGCTGCAAGTTTCCATCTTTGAAGTTGTAGGGTTTGTGTTGTGATGAAGTTTCCATCACGCTTGTGCCCCTTTCCAGAATTTGTCTTTTTATGTTGCTGCTACTACTGCTTGTTTGATCGTGTACACGATGTATCATGATTTTGGTTCAATTGGTTCTAATTTCATGGGATCAGAGAGAAACATAACTCATTGACACCAATTTATTCCAAGCAAAGCTACTTATTCGTCGGTACTGAAACCACGATTATCCAACTGCAGGGAGTGCCGGCGATGTCTTAGAAGACAATCCTGTAGGAAGGTTGAAGGTCTTCATCTACGACTTGCCGAGGAAGTACAACAAGAAGATGGTCACCAAGGATCCCCGGTGTCTCAACCACATGTTTGCCGCAGAAATATTCATGCATCGTTTCTTGCTCTCAAGTGCCGTGCGTACACTCAATCCCAAAGAGGCCGATTGGTTTTACACACCAGTTTATACTACCTGTGACCTAACTCCTGCTGGACTTCCCTTGCCATTCAAATCGCCACGGGTGATGAGGAGTGCAATCCAGTATATTTCGAACAAATGGCCCTTCTGGAATAGAACCAACGGAGCAGATCACTTCTTTGTTGTCCCACATGATTTTGCGGCGTGCTTTCACTATCAGGTGGGTGTTCGCCATGACCTTGTTGGGTGAGGTTTAGTCTGATTTCATCACGACACTGAATATACCTTTTGACAGAGGTTATAATTAGGGATTGATCTTGCCTTATTTACTCATTTTTATAGTCAGAAAGCTATATCTGTAACAGTTGTATTGGTGTTTGCAGGAAGAAAAGGCTATTGAGCGTGGAATTCTCCCAATGTTGCAACGTGCTACATTGGTTCAAACTTTCGGACAGGAGAACCATGTTTGCCTGAAGGAGGGTTCTATCATCATACCACCCTATGCTCCTCCGCAGAAAATGCAGGCCCACTTGATCCCCCCTGACACTCCACGTTCAATTTTTGTTTACTTCCGGGGATTATTCTATGACACTGGGAATGATCCTGAGGGTGGGTACTATGCAAGGTAGTAATGATGTAATTTTTTAATAGATTTGAATTTCATCCTAAATCCTAATGGTATGGACACTTACTTCATTAATTAATGTGCTGTACAGAGGTGCACGGGCTTCACTATGGGAAAACTTCAAGAACAATCCTCTATTTGACATTTCCACAGATCACCCTGCCACTTATTATGAAGACATGCAGCGTGCTGTCTTCTGTCTATGCCCATTGGGTTGGGCACCATGGAGCCCTAGGTTGGTTGAGGCTGTGGTCTTTGGCTGCATTCCAGTCATCATAGCTGATGATATTGTGCTGCCATTTGCTGATGCAATCCCATGGGAGGAAATTGGTGTGTTTGTCGAGGAGAAGGATGTCCCAAAATTAGACACGATCCTCACATCAATGCCTATCGATGATATTTTAAGGAAGCAAAGATTGCTAGCAAATCCATCAATGAAGCAGGCCATGTTGTTCCCACAGCCAGCCCAACCAAGAGATGCATTCCACCAGATCTTGAATGGCCTTGCTCGCAAGCTCCCACACCCGGAGGGTGTAGTCTTAAAACCTGGCGAGAAGCATCTCAATTGGACTGCTGGTCCTGTTGGAGACCTGAAACCTTGGTAGTGAGGTGCCTTTTTCGACAATATTTCCAACAGGAGCCCCATAAGATTAGTTACTTATATGTGATGTAATCAGAATGCAGTGCTGAGGTGCGATATACACCTAGGTCTTATCTAACTTAAGGAATGCTTTGTAAGTTGGTAATATTGAAAGGAATGGAATGGTGTTGTTCCTACCAAGTTAGATCGGTATTAATTTTGGTTTGCAAGTTTTTGTTACGTCATGCATTTTTACATGCAGGCTAAATTTGGCAACAGGAAAACAAGGCTGCAAGTAACATTAGATATACGGCAAAATTACAGTTTTCATGTTTTGATATTGATTCTGCACTTTGCTGATACATCCATGCTATTTGTAAGCCAGGTCACTGATTTATGGTCATTGTAGCCTCCCCGTTGATGCCATGGCAGGCGACCGTTACCTTACTCATCATCATCAGCCATGTCAAACAGCTTGAGCAGATCGCCGCAGATGGGCAGCGGCACGTCCTTGAGGTAGCCAAGTGGGTTGGCAAACCGCAGGTTGTCACTGATGCCAAGGTTCTGGGAGAGCACAACGCGGGCACGGTCCCTGAGGGCCTGGACCTCAGCGCAGTTCTTGAGGGGGCTCTTTAAGAGGACGACCTCACAGATGTCCTCCTCATGGCTGTCCTTGAGCTCGATCTTGTAAGTGCCGGTCTCATCAGTCACACCGTCGACTGCACGCTCGATGTTGCCGGTGCCGAAGTGCTTGCATTCCAGCCTGACCTTGGCGCCTGCAATCAAGAAGCCAAGTTATCAGTTACCAACATTGAACTTGAGGATGCACTCTGTCACATCTGAAAATTTTTTAGAGTCCTGGCGTGCGAACTTCTTGGCATGTTCAGAGGCCGGGCACTCTCTCTGTTTCAGCTGTCGATCACAGATTTATTCAGAAATGCTTGCAGACATACCCTTGATGTACTCGGTGACATTGGTCTCGAATCCCGCGCGGCACGTGTCGCAGTAGACGCGGCCCTGGACGATGTAGTCGGGGGCCTTGGTGGCGACAGCGGTGCCGACGAGGACATAGAAGAGGATGGCCATGATCACCAGAAGGGTGCGGAGCGAGGCCATGGCTGTGTGTATTTTCCCCTTCCTCTCCGGTGAATGTTTGCCTCGGCGAGGCTGATGGTTGGAAAGGTGAAGTTTTTATTTGGTGTAAGGATGAGAGGAGGGTAATGAGATGGCCTGGTTTGGAGTTCCATTTGTGCCGTCTTTAAATAGCCTGAGATTCTGGACATGTTGGTGGCTGCCCATGGAAGTAGGATGCGCTTGGAGCTGCCGTTCGTTTGTGCAGTTGGCATTGCTTCGTTGTAGAGAAGGTACTTGGATTTGACCCCACTCTGGACGATGACAAGGTAAGGAAAGGAGAGAGACCCCTTTTTTGTGATTTATATATTTATTTCGCTATTTTCGTGAGGTTACGTGGGCTGGTATAGCTGTGCGTTTGTTTTGCCCGCGGGTTCGGTTTAATTACTTCAGCTACATTCTCTGTTTTTATTTCTACCCCACATTTAATTGATAATTTTAGGAAAGTATCTAAAAACAACCTTAGTTTGAACCAATTATTTATAGGGTTGTTCATGCATGCCATTATTAAATGCATTTTTTTTTATCAAAATGTTATATTGTAAAGTCAAAAATATTATAAAAGCTACATTCTTTATTGTTCATTTTATACATGCTGTTAAATATGTATATGAGTTGTATATATACGTTTAGACTCATTGTTTCTCTTACACTTTATATGTGTACTAACACGGGTGGATTTATAATTTTTTAAAAACCTGGACAGCCTGATAAATATAACTTAACAAAAGTAAAAATATTTAACTTAGCTAACATATTGTTAGTAACATTATCAATTAAATATTTTAACTTCGTTATTTATCACTCATCAAATACAACATAAGAAACTTTTAATAGTATATATATAATGTATTAATATTATACTATTTATTAACAATTTTCTATTTTTATAATTACCCATTATAAAAATCTCTCATTTATTTTATTATGAGTTTAAGAATGAGATCTAATAGGACATAATGGTGATGAAAGAGATTTGATAATACAATAGGTGTCTATTTATATTCTTATTATACCATTCACTTCAGGAACCGCACTCTGTATTGAAGGCCAAAGCCGCCAACACAGGTTAAAACATCACCGACACAGGCATGTGTCTTCGGACGGCCGACGATAAAAGTTCGTCGACACAATGTTGACGACACATGCCATCTTTGTCGGTGGCCCAATAAGAATCCAGCGACAACACTGCATCCTTGGTAGTGCCACATGGGGAAAGCATTTGTCGGCGGCCTATGAAGCCGCGGACATGGACACACCATGACGGCACGGCTTCGGAGAAGGCACTCTACCATCTGGACCCCTAACGTTATGTTGTCGCCATATGGCACAATCCATATCATATAAAACTAAATCTAGAATCATTTATAAAAAAGTTTGCAAAAATCGACAACAAGGATCGTTGTATCTTATCTTATGCTTTTTTTTTACTTATTGATCAACGATAAGACTACTCAAAAAAAAATTAGTTTCTATGTATTTATATATTTCATAGGGTAAATTGCATCAATGCTATTATAAAATTTTAAAAAAATTTACTTTGAATTTTTTTTCACTATTTTGTATATAACATGTGGGTCTAGAGCACACGTCATTGTCTAATGGGGTGGCATTTTTGTGAATCAACAATTTTATAATGAGATGTGTGTAATTTTTCTATTTCATATAATGTATTTCTACGTAATATAACTTATAAAAATTATATTTTTAGAATATTCTAACATAAGTATGAATATTGATTTTCAATACATATTGCACTTAATTTTTTAACTACATCTCATTATGTCATTATTTTTATTTGGATTAATTTATACAATATTGATGTGGTGACGTCTTGCATCAGTTCATCCCAGGGCGGGTCCGGGTTAAGCCTGCCCCAACTTGACCCAAACGCGGATCCGGTTCTGTATATTATATATGTTACTCGCGAGCCTAACCCAACCCATTAGTTGTATCAATGCATGTATTATTATAACGACATTACTTATTATAATGACACTACTATATTTGTGTATGTGTTTGGATTTTCATGTACCTAAGTGGTTGTATTTGTGTATTTGGTGAGATTTTTATATGCCCAATTGCCTTTGGTTGGGATGACCTTATATGAATTTTCTTTGCCCCGGTTTGGGTCGGTGCACAGCTGGTGCACCGGTGGGCCAGTGCGGGTCAAGGTTTTGTACATCCAGGGACCAAGTCAGGTCGGGTAGGGCGAATGTTGAAAATGGGAGGGATGGGTCAAATCGAGGCTTGACCCGGTCCCGGCCTGCCCCATTAAAAACTCTAAACCTAAGTTGTGGCAAAATTAGGCAAAGCTAACCTTCAATCAAACAACTCGATATGCGAATGCAATGATTATTCAGTCAATCATATGATTACTTTCTTATAATTTCATTGTTGATTCTGTTACTTATTGTTCTAAGGTTTATAATTTAGTAGCTATGAAATTGCTATTCTGAAAATTAGACAACAGAAGGATGACATGTGTATGTGTATGTGTGCAAATTCAGCCTACAAGAATACCCGCACTCTATACCTTGATAAGCCCACGTAGCACAGCCGTTCAAAGCGGTTAGCCCGCAATGTCCGCGGGTCCCGCACGTCAAACACCACACCTGAGCCCTAGTTACATGCTAATAAACTTGAATCTGCCATGTACACAGTACACACGATGCACGACTCCATGCTAGACTAGCTAATTCTAAACGTCAATATTATTCTAACAATCAATATTATGGATTTTTTAATAAAAAAATTGGTATTGAACATTGCATGTGCACTATGTATAAAGGAAATGGCATTTGCTAGTCAACTAATCATGGTTAATTCTACATGGCTGCATGTATCAACGCAACTCACAGCAGCGTGTGGTTACCGCAGCAGGTGGGCACCGACGCGGCTACCGCAGATGTCGCAATGTTTTTAGCGGGCCTCATTGCGGGTTTGTGCCAGCCGCAAGGAGCTGTGCAGCTTGTGTGTAGGGCTGGCACTTGCTCGGAGCTCGCGAGCTGCTCGTGAGCAGCTCGGTTTTTGGCTCGGCTTGGCTCGTAGGCCAACGAGCCGAGCTTGAGCTTTTTTTCTAGCTCGGTCAATTAGCGAGCCGAGCCGAGCTTAGGGCCAGCTCGCTCGTGGCTCGTGAATTTATAGATTTCTACGTATTAGTTCATCCTATACCACTTGTAATTGATCCATACATTTGTCTATAACTAGACTTACCCCTAATATACGCCACAAAAAGGCTCTCAATGCCTCATCCTAAAGACGATCCTCCATTGGAACCGCTGAAACCCCCTTCTTCAAACCCCAAAGAGTACATATTATGATGCTCATCAGGCTCGCGAGAACTCGCGAGCCGGACCGAGCTTGAGCTTTTTTTTCTAGCTCGTTAGGTGACTGAGCTCGGCTCCGCTCGGCTCGTTAGTGAACGAGCTGAGCCGAGCCAAGGCCTGGCTCGCTCAAGCTCAGCTCGTGGCCAGCCCTACTTGTGTGTGCGGGTGCGGGCTGGCCTAGAGATGGCAATGGCCCCGATCCCTGATTCCCACATAGAATTCCCCTATTAGGGGACGGGGGATAGGAAGCTTTCTTCCCCATGGAAATGTAAAAGGGAAAATTCTTTCCCCGTCGGGTAAACAGGGGCCGTTAATCTTGCATGTGATAATGTTTTCATGTAATAGTTAATGATAAAAATAAATAATGACCTTGTCAAGTGATCATTCATGTATGTGATTATTTTGATGCATATATGATGATCTATTAACTATTATATATGTGTGTGTGTGTGTGTGTCAATGTTTTGTACTAATAGCAAAAATACATACATTTTAGCTACAATTTAAGCGGGGACGGGGAACCCAGTCGGGAATTTATTCCCTGTGGGGATGGGAAGGGAATGTCCCCCGCGAGCGTTAGCGGGGATGGGGACGGGAAATTTTTCACCACGCGGGGACGAGGATGGGGAGCCATTCCCCGACGGGGAATTCCCCGTTGCCATCCCTAGGCTGGCCGTAGCCCTCCCCACTTCATCCCTGAATGGGTGGCTCAAGAAACTTTAAGACCATATTTATATTTTGGCTGCGGATAATGTTAACTATACGATTTAGGTGTTGTGCTCTTTTTATTGAAAAAACTCACTCACCATAGCTGTTGCTCAAACTAGAGCTATGCACCTAATCGCCCAAGTCCACTACATGTTGCAAATCCCGTCGTGCCGCCTGCTTCCGGTCCCCAAGCTCATATATCGTAAATCTAAATGCTATCGCATCATCGACCTGCTAAACCCGCTGCTGCCTCCTGCCTCTGCCCTTGCTGCCACTCCTTGCAAGTGGCTGAAGGTTAGGAGAGGGGTGGCCAGAGGTGAGCGGGAGAGAGATGGGACATGATGACTGCCAGAGTTAGGGGAGATGGGGAGAGGATGGGAGGAAGTAGGAGGTGGTGGGAGAATGACATGTAGCCCCCACTTGCCAGATATATTTGGACCGCATTTTTAGATCATATATATGTTAAAAGCTCTGTAATGGTGTGGATGAAATAAACTGTAAAGAATAATCACATCTATAATATTTTAACTTTGTAATGGCATTTCTGATGCAAGGGTGTTGATAATGGTATGTATGGAGAAAAATCCTTTTTTTTATAAATGCCTACAACTTGATTTACATCTAAATACCCCCTAAGCGTGTATGGTGGATAGTGGATTAATAAACTCCCTAGCCCGGGTGCGGTGAAGCTTAATATTACAATAGTTCATGACATGCGTCTTAAAACCGAAATAAAAGATATAAAATAAAAAATAGTCCCATCATACTATCATACCTGTCAACACAACTAAGGGAAATAGCTAGAAGTTTGAATCACCCTCCGAGAAAGCATTATTGTCGTCCTGCACATCCTTGTACTTTTGATCTGCTTGTTGGAATGAACAACCCGCATGAAAGACGAGATTAGCAAGTGACTGTTAGCACGTCTTTCCTTAGAAGGGCTAACTTGAGGCTCATCCTAGGAAAGCTGAAGTTTCATTTGCGTAATCACATTTTACTTAACAGTATAAAAGCATTTATAAAAATATAGACACATATAGTATAAGCTCATAAATAAACGAAACTGAATGACATAAAGAAAACAGATTCTTGAACCTCTTTCACGCTCATGTCACGTCGAGGTACTACAGAAAAAGAATTGCAAAATCCAATCCAATTTTTCGTGATCGTTAGTTAACATGGTGGTTAACCGTTATTATGAAAGACGGGAAAAATCATTGGCTTATCAAATTCTCTATCAAGCCGTGAAAAAGATTCAACAAAAGACGAAAACAAATCCACTATTGGTTTTACGTCAAGCAATACGTAGAGTAACTCCCAATATAGGAGTAAAAACAAGATGTAATAAAAATGGATCGACGCAGAAAGTTCCAATTGAAATATGATCTAAACAAGAAAGAACACTTGCCATTCGTTGGTTATTAGAAGCATCCAAAATATGCTCAAGAGCTTAGTCTCAAATTTTCATAGCTTAGTTATCCTGTACAAAAGTGACATTCTCAAACTCATAGTTGTGGTCTTGAGTTCTTAATGCTCGCCCAGGTTCTCAAGCTCAACGATAAAGATCATGTAGCAATAACACGCAACTAGAATCGCCATACCCATGCCAATTTAATTAAAGTAAAGCTACAATGTAAAGAACCACCAAGTCCTTTGACCAGGACCGTGACCATTTGAATTAGTTTACTATGCAGAGGTTGTACGCTTTATCCACAAGATAAAATATAATTTCCAGCTCCATAGCCGGAAGAAACATCATAACAAAACTTATCAAAAAATTAACACCAAGTTTACCAGCGCCATACTTATTGTTCATGCCTGTACCTCGAGAAATATATGTACAAGTCTCTGGGCACTGCATCAATAAGGCTATCAACCAGTGAAAGGACACCGACAATCTCGATCTTACCTTTCCCTCTGGATCAGACCCGTCCCATATCAAGATTACGATCGTATAAAGATGTTTGGTTAAACTCATCACAATAATGGATCCTTACTCTCTGGGTGGCAAACCAACTGTTGGAATTTGGCCCATTAGGCCCATCCTGAAAATGCCAAGCATATAAGTGAATAGTACCATATTGCTAGTTGGAAAGGAAAAATACCAACTTATAAGGGAGAGCTACCCAACCACTTTATCATGAGGCACATGGGGGATTGGGAGCTATTTGCTAGAGACACGCGCGCGATTACGCGATTTACCGTGGGACTTGGGACGTCGCGAGTCGCCGCGCCGTGGATTTAATTCTGGCACGTTAATCTCCTTTTTATTTCTGGTTTTTATCCGTAGCAACGTAACTTCCCGCGTCCGATTTTTGTGGATCGAAGGAACGGCTCGCAACGTGCACGCGCGGCGTGCAACGTGCGTCCGCTCCGCGTGGGGAGACGGTTGAGACTCGAGGATAAATCTCCTGGAGACGTCCAGGAGACGACTCACTTGCTCTCGCGTTTTTACTCTCTGCTGTGTTGAGTCCTCGCGCGATCTGTTCCTCGTCAACCTTCCTCTCGGCGTGCACCAGGAGGAGGGAGAGCGGGATCTCCGTTCCGATTGCTGCCGTGAGACTTGCACGGGAGGGCGGCAATTAGGTTTCTGGGCAGCGCTTTCGCGCGACCGCTCGTGCCGACGAACCTCGACATCGTCTACTTCCTCTACGGCCGGTCGTCTTCTCTTCGCGTTCTCATCTTCGCCGATCCCTACGTAAGTATCCTCCTCTGACTCCAGTAGCCGCGAGTGCGCGGCTAGGGTTTACTTGTTTTTCAGAATGGATTGCCTGTTGTGTGCCTGCTTGGTTTTGCATCTGTTTTGTGGTATAATTAATTTCGGAATAGTTATAATGCCTATATTTCCAACACCAACACTAACCCGAAAATCTTGCCTAGCCATTTGTTAACGACGTCAACTAACCTAAGCCATAGGCCAACCCTATAGCAAGCCAAAAAAGAAAACAAAACAAAAAAAGGAAAAGCTACAACACCGATGTGTCTAACACATGGCGAGGAAATTGAGCTGAGGGGTTATTAATCTAACGTACTCACTTGTACAGGATACTTATAGAGAGCATTTAGATATAAATCAAGTTACGGAGATATGTAATTATGGAAAAAGTGCTGATTTGGTCACTCAACTATGCCCGCTAGACCACTTTGGTCTCTGAACCTCAATATCGGACTTGTGAAGTCCCTCATGTAGCAAAATCAGGTTTGACCAATTTTTTGACCGGTCAAAACAGCGGTATTAAACTTAAGAGAGGAGAGATTTGAGAGATAAAGTGAGAGATAAGACAATAAGATGGATGCCACGTAGCCATCAAGTCATTAAAAATCCTACATGGATGCCACAAAAGAAAAAAAAAACCCTAAAACCATTCACTGACTTAGTCAAATGACTAACTTGATCCGATTTTGCTATATGAGGGGCCTCACAAGCCCGGTATTGAGGTTTAGGGACCAAAGTGATCCATCGGACATAATTAAGGGACCAAATCGACACCTTTTTCCTATAATAATTGATCAAAGGTAAAGTGGTTCAAGAGGCAGGATATAAGATGATATCATACCCACGTGATTCTCTTCAAAAACAATTTAGGACCGTTTTCCAAAGATAGGCAATAGCAATGGATGTATCGTTGAACGCTCGCCGGCTTACATGCATTTTTTTTAAAAAAATAGAATTAATAGAATTAAAGGAACCGGCTTATGTCGACGTGAATTTAATGGAAACATATAATGGCATGTACAATGGATCAAACAACGGGCTATTTTTTTATTGACATATCACTGATAGATAGCACGAAAGATAACTCATATAATGATAGAGATGGTTGCATGCCTTTTTAGATAATTTGCTTAAACATAATTTTTTTTAAATTCTCATGTAAGTCAACTCTTGCACTAGCGACAACTCAAATTTCTATGTTAGGTACAGCTCTTTCACATCATCAATCGACGTCTTTTAACTAGTAGTAGCCTAGTGGTTTGTTTAGCACAAAAACTTGTATGGGGGGCCATAGCGTCGGACTGCTCATTGCACCCACACGTTTAGAAATAAATTAATGAAAATACTCATAAAATATTTACAATATAATAGGAAACATCGAGAAAAGGAAAAGAAAAGAGGATGGGCAATAGGTTCCCAAGGAATATAATTAATTAGCACCAAAGATTCTATAGAACCAACACATGGATGTTAGGAGATAAAGATACAGAATCAGTGAACAGCAAGATATAAGCTTTATTCAGGATCTGGCGAATGCTGGTTTTGTTTTTTAAAAAAAGCTCTACATGATGGTGAAACATATTAACGAAGACAATTGCTTTTAAGTCTATGCTTTTAAAGTACCATATACGTATTTCGTATGTGTGAAATCCTTTTGTGCTCCGAAATGTAAACCACCGCACAAGAGCTGCTCTTGAGCCTACTAAGTTCGGAGCCTTGTCCAATTTGGTCAAAGTATGTACATCAGAAGGTTTTATGATTGCAAGATGGCAAGAGCAGACGATGGCAAGCAAGACTCAACTAAATCCTTTGAGAGATCCATACACTTGCAGAAGGACATAAGCCAAAATACTGCCTTTGATGCCTGCACAGAGCCACGGAATGCTGTGAGAGCTCACTAATACAGTTGATCAAAATTGGCGAAAAGAAGAGGATAGAACACAAAGGCCAGAGTATGCGACACATTTGAATGAACTAGAATCAGTTAAATGCATCATGCTGCTACAAAAACCTAGCAAGCTATGTATGATGGTGTGCCACGTTTAGTGGTGTCGTCTTGCATGCACCACCACATGGTTTTACGAGGATAGCAACAGGACAACAAAATGATTTTACGAGGATAGCAACATTGGGACAGGTCAAACCTCAAAAGAATTAGTGGATCCCTTGTTTGTATCAGCCGTCACATTAAATGCTGCTTCTACCATCCGTATATACTGAGCCATGAACTGAAACCCCACATAAAATAAAAAAAATCAAGTTCTGGGCAGATGTCTAACGGATTGAGATGGCAAAAGAACACTACCAGAATATACTGGGTCATATGGAAAGGATCAAACTGCCGCAGGAGGGTACCAAGCCCTATGATCTGGCAGGGAAACAAATCTGCAATTACTTAACAGCAAAATGTACTGTGTCTTCTAGCTGCAAAATGCTAGAGTTGCCTACCACAGCGGAGGAATCAAATATGGATCTCTTTAGGGGACTGGTCAAACTCCCCAAGTGAACGTCAAGTACATATTTTGACAACTGCAGACAGACAAAAAGAAAAGCAATTTTCAGGGTTCAACAAAATATGATCTATGTGCCACACGTTCCTTAACTGCATTAATAAAAGAAACCTGTGATACTGAAAACAGAGACAATAATCTGGCCAAGAACATTGGAGGGTCTTCTGAGATATAGATGGTTCGAAGAGGTGAAAGTAAACCACATAGTTTTTGTTGCTCCTTTATATCTTGAAGAAATAGTCTGATGTGGTGGTCTTCAGCTCCTCTCTGTGTGTATGGTCACACTACATACTTACAATCCACAAGTATCATGCCTAATAAGTTATTGATAACAGAGTCAATTGTTCAAACTGACCTCAAACTTCCCTTCATGCAAATGAATTGAAGACAACAAAACCTCCACAGATGAGTTTATCGTGTTTGCTCTGATCTGCCAGAAACATCAGAGGCATGGTTTAGAGGGGGAAAAGACTACATCATATATTATACGAAAAGGCTACAGTGGAGTCCGGATGCGCCGGACTCCTGCGTAGCGCGCGGGAAACCGGGGGGGAGGGGCACTGTGCACATGCAGGGTTGGGGCCCACGGTTTTTTTTTTCTTTCGGCGACCATAAATTTTGACTGGGTGCTCCAATCCAAAAACTGTTTGCACCAACGTGTTCATCGTATTTTTACGAACAAAACAAGATATATGTTGCCATATAACTCTTCAAACTTATCTGGTAAAATTTGAGTTTCGCCTACTGAAACTTGGGTTTCGCCTAGTAAAACTTGGGTTTCATACTTGTAAAACTTTGCCGAACTGTCAAGTTTCATCAGGTTTCATCCAAGTTTTTTCAAGTTTCATCAAGTTTCATCAGGTCAATTCAAGTTTCATCAAGTTTCAACAGATTTCATCCAAGTTTCATCAAGTTACATCGAAGTTTCATCAGATTTCATCAGAACACGGCCAAGTTTCATCAAAACACGGCCAAGTTTCGCTAGTATAGATGTAAGTTTCATAAGTGCCTTCTCCTAGTTCGCATCAAAAAAATGAAAAAGTGAAAAAAATTCAAAAATTCAACAAGTATTTAAAATGGGTTGTTCTTGATTTTAGAAGAATTATGAAATTTATTTCACGCATTTTGAACACTGTTTGAATTTTGTACAAAAATCGGAAGTTTAATCGGAATTGAAATCAAACGACGACTAACAACGCGCTGGGAAGGGCACGTACGCGGGAGCGCATGCGTGCGTTGGATCGGCGCGGTAGCCGGCCATCCGACGGCTTGGGCGGGTCCGGCGCGCCAGCGTCCGGACGGACGTCCGGACGCTGGCGCTCACCTATATTATATATGCATGTATCAACAAAAAATAGAGCATACAAGATATGATATATCCAGAAATCAAATTATGCAAGTGAATGTTTCTTAAGAGTTTGACAGATACTGATCAGGCAGAATGTGGAGAGTGAATCCTGATGCAAAATCAGGGTCAAATCTCTGGCTCCGGGAATAACCCAGGCATTAGGTTTAATACAGTTTCCACTGAACTGGTAACAATTACAAATCGGGTCACAAATACTAAGATTTAAACACACAAATTTTGATCAATAATCTAGTTCTATTAGCTCACAAAATTTCAAGTTTGAATGTCAAAAAACATATCTGGTTTTTGTCAGGTTCTGACATTTATGTTCTCCTGGTCCAAGCCAAGAGAGAGTGCTTGTTACCACTAAGAAGCTGAAGCATATTTGTAATTGGTACTGATAACTCGAATTTGGCATGTACCATTGTAGTCTTGTATACTCAAGGTATAACATTCAGGGAACTAGCATTAGCATGTCACATCAGAAGGTTCATAAGAAATGTTATGCAAGCCTTCAGTGCAAGTTACCTTGCATGCAGATCTCAGTTTAAAGCATATAAGATTCCGAACCAGTTGAAGTTGTCCGATTGTTGCTAATTGCTCAATCAGTGGTTCCCAAGATGAATGGAACATCTTCATCTACAGAAAGGTATAAGTGACAGTAAATTAATTACAAAAAACATTCAAGTATATTTGCATGCCTAAACCATTTTAACCATTCCACCGAGTCATGGTTTACTCTTTGCAGTGGATTAACCTGTGCATAATTTTCCAGAATCTTAAGCTATTAGTGATAACATAATTTGCATGTATACCATTTGCTTATATGATGGCCAGCTCATCAGGGGAATTGACATAGGAGTCCCCAGAAGATCATCCAACTTATTCAGTTCGCCTTGACATTTAATATCAACCTGAAGTCAAACATGACAACCTCATTATGAACAACAATATTGAACGATGACAAAAAAAATTGAAACAAAATAAGTTCAAATGAACAGCATAAAGGAACTTTCAACATCTGCAGATGTTGATGTCATTAAACATACCAAAGCATGCAAATCTTTCATTGTACACTCCATGCTCTGCTTGACAATTATATGTATTAAGGAATCCAAGCAAGCCAACCCAACTTGTCCCAGGCTGAAGAATAAAGCACAATTGCATGTCAGGACCTCGACACAAAGAATCTAATGTCGTTTTAAACAGTGCAGAATAAAATAAATATAACAAATTTCCAAAAATATGCAGACTATCACACATTTAGAATAAAGCACCCAGAGTGCAATGGGCAGACAACAGTCTATTTTATCTGCGATCCAAGACAGATGGGGAAAAAATAAAGATATTATTACTAATATTCATTGTCATGGGCACCCAGTTTTAGTTTATTCAATAAGAAAAATAAGAAGACAAGAGGTTACCATGATTCTAGCAGATTAAAGAAGCGCATACCTAGCAATTCATGACCATCTGCATCAAACCTGGAGCCAAATATAATGAATAAATAAGAAATAAAATGTCAAAATCACCCCAAAAAAAAAGAGGCAAGACAAATAGAAGATTAGCTTAAACCAATGCGACACAAAAAACCAATTTACTAGAGATCCCTTAAAAGAATTAGAGACTAAACATACTAATTTTACAGCAATTTGGATCTCTAGGTTCCAAAATTGTCTAGTCTGCATTTGCTTAAACTTCTGAGAAATCCATAAGAACCCATAAGAACGACCATTTAAATCCATAAGCATCAAACAAATGTTGCCATTATAAGTATGCAGTTAGATGCCTATTCGGGAATTTTAAATGTACTGGGAAAATGCAAATGTTATGCAGCTAAAAATTGTGTATCCTATAGAAAACACTTACCAACCCATCATGGCCTCTATAAACATGGAGTGTGATGGATTCGTCGAATGAAATATATGTTGCAACAGGTTGCCTGCAATATGATGGCATTTGATAGCATGAACACAAAGAGTTCAGCCAAATATTTGGTATCCCATTTTTACACTAAAAGCTCATTATTAAATGATAAAGCTTATTGCACCGACTGCACGGAGCCCTATATATTTAAAACATTGGTTCTCAAAGACATGTTAGGTCTTGAAAAAAGGTATGATTCAATCCATGATTCTGAATCTAATTTTAATTGATGAAATTTTGGGTTGAAGGCAGCTAGAATATGGATGATTTGCAGAAATATAGCAAGGCATTTGACATAGGATGAACAACAGAAATTTGGGAAGTAAAGAGTGAACTGGGCTCTACAATTTACAACTGTGTTTGCACTATTATAATGATGCACTTCTATTACGGAAGTCAAAATTGTACTATAAGATTAAGGGATGTTTTCTATGTCCTAGAATCCTAGGTGGCTGGGGCTGAAAAGGAACCAATACCTCTAGTAAAACCTAAGAAATCACAAGTAACAAGATGCTGACATGGATTGATCTAGAATGTTACCAAAAAAAGTACTCAAGCTGGATGCATTTTTCAACTGTTTCACCACATTAGCAGATTTTTTCATGCATCCTATAGCCAGGACCTCCTGCTTTAGACAGAAAATTAAAAAAAATAAGAAAATACATGGTGGCTAATCTGATGAGTTAGGGAAATGATTAAACTAATCAAGGGAGTTCCTGGTATACCCTTTTAGCACATTGTTCAAGTGTACCATTGAATGTTTCTTGCCAGATTGAGCTCCCACCAATATGCAGTATATCCTGCAATTATGCATTAAGCAGAAGACACATCAGTCTTGGCAACTCGTGGTTACTGCAAAGCAAGGGCATGAACTTTTTATGAATTATGGTGATTCTGGCATGTCGCTAATTGAGAAAGGTATATTAGAGAATCACACATCAACAATGCATCATGAGTCTTTGCTAGTCAATTTTCCCTGTTTTAAATAATGCATACAACCGATTTAAGTTAATGTAATAGAGAAAAAATATCGATTGTTTTGGGGCAAAATACCAATGTTATATTTCCAAGATTCATAGTTAGAATTAAAAAAAATTATATGGTGCATTGGTGCTGAGGCCCAAATTGAAGGTATTATTGCACTATATGCCACTAGAAAATTTTCAAAAATCGCTGATTATGCCACTGAAATGAGAAGGGATACCCGCCACAAGATGATGCAAACTTGCGATGACATTGATGGAGGTAAAGTTGACCACGTTTAACAGTAAATTAACGACTCGTTTTAGTCAGAACTTGGGCTGTCAGAGCATTAATAAGAAAATAGTAGCTGATTTGCCACCAGCATATCTCCAGTTAGGCAGTGTCTTCTAATTAACAAGGCCGGTATGCTGCCGCGAAGCGTGTATCCTTGCCGTGGTTCATCATGGTGCAATCAAAGGCACCTCCTTCCAATTCTCAATCAAACATGCATCCCGAAACTTGGGAAGTTGTAGCACATGTCAATTTGAAAGTAAGATAGTATTGTCACTGACTTAATTTAAGATAAACCGTGGCCATAAAAAACACTTGCTCATTTAATTTTAACCATGTGTATCATCTAATCTATGGTTAGCCCATGGAGTCTTCTAGACTTCTACACATACAGTTATGGTCAGAACTAATCCTATCCTATGCCTGTTTGGACCCACGTGCACATTATATAGGAATAAACTCCCACATGCCTAATTGCACAGCCTTTAAAAACATTGTGAAAATGTAAAATACAATGAATGTGTATATTAATACATAAATTTATAAAACAAGCAACAATAAGATTCACTAATAATTACCTGCAGGAACTCCAACCTTTGCATCTGGGAAAGCATATAGTTAGACAATGAGATAAGATTGCCTTCCATATCACCTGTCCAGAAGTGAAGTTTAACAAATACAGACTCATCCAGCTACTCCAAACTCCATAGTAAAATTACAAACAAAGAACACTGCATATAGGTCGTAAAGGATGGCATGTCTATATATTATGCACCAATATACAATCATCGTTAGTGTAGAAGTTAAACACAAACAGCTACCTTTACAATACCAGAAAGTCATATTTATTGACTAATGTAAAAGCTGATTTATTTTTCACTAAAATTCTTGAAGGGTAGATCAGTAGAAGTGATAACAGTAACAATATGAACTCAGAAAAGTAAAATGGTAACTCAATGTAGTTCAATATCATACCATAAGTGGATGATACGCTTTTCAGCTTTCCTTCTAACTGACTTCCTAGTTCTTTTTTTATCATCTGCTTCAGCCATCCATCTAAATTCTTCATGAAGAATAGGATATATAAAATCACTACCATTGTAAAAGTGAATAAAGGAAAGGGGGGAAAGCAGGAGGGGAGAAGGGGAGGGAGAATGCCAAAGTTGAACTAAAACTAAATCTCATCTTGAAAGGCAAGTGCCCTATACAAATTAGTTTTATCACTCCTAACACATAAATTAGTAGGCCTGTTGAGTGTATAATTATTATAATTGACATCAACCAACGATGTATAAACTCAATGTATTTGTTAACATACTCTGAAGTCTTAACAAACATTAAACATACTTCTTGTGCAAACAAAGGTAAAGTCTCATACCATACTGATCATAGCCTAAGCGTAACTGCATAAGGGAACATTTCAATGCGCTAAGAAATTAAAACAATACCCTAATAGGTTTAAAAACCACAGTATCACTCACAGATTTCAACTCCTTAATTAAGCTTTGTATGCAATTTTAAATCATGATTAACAATTGTCAAGATAATATGAGCAAAGAGAAAGCACACACCAGATCAATAAGGCCATCAAAGTTCTTTGATATGTTCAGAAGGCCCTGTATTATGCATAAAATATCCCAATGTCAATGGAACCAAACATCACAGCGGATATCATGGTTCAGTAACGATAGTACTAAATTCTCCTGCTATTTATATTGTGCTTTTTTATTCAGCTCGATAAGTGATGATACCATGGTAAATAATGCACACACTTATACGCACTTCTGAAACAATGGATAATTTGGCAGCCTGCCTTGCTCGAAAGAGTTGCCGATCCAGCTGCAGCAAGAATTGCATGATGAAGCCATCAAGATAAGCTCAAGCAACCAAATTAGAAACAAGTGAATCTTACACTATCTTGGCACATTTCTGTGCCATATTACCAAAACATATACTCCCTCTTTTTTTTTATTTTAAGCCTTTGACGTTTAAACACGCCTTTGACTATTCGTCTTATTAAAAAAATTTAGTGCAAATATGCAAAAATATAAGTCATGCTTAATGACCTTTAATGATAAAATAAATTACAACAAAGTAAATGATATATACATAGTTTTTTTAAATAAGACGAATGGTCAAAGACGTGTCCAAAAGTCAAAAGTGTCAAAAAAAACGGAGGAAGTACTTTTTAGGAAATCATCCAAAACAAATATTGTTTTAGCATTTAGCAAGTTAAATTTGGCTTGCAAAGCCATTCCATTTTGCTTTCCATGACAACTTTTTTTTCTTTTTTTGATAAAATGACCCTATAAGTTGCTTATAGGTTAGTGGTGTTAGAGAGGGGGGTATATCATACCGATATACCACTAATGGAGGCAATATATGTCAAGAGTAACATAATTTATTAGTTCGTCAGCCTGTGTGTCTGGAGCTAAAATGACATATATGATAACGTAGGTAGTATCAAATAATTATGCACTAAAGTTTCATCCAGATAATAAAAAAACTGAATCCATAAATACCACACATAAGTACCAATTCAAAATTTGTCCAGGTAAAGAGGATAACTATTAATATCATGTGTAAATATAAAGAAGTGCCCGCTATTAGAGTCTGGGGGATATTAAACTGCTGGGCTTTGATGTGACCTATGTATCATGACAGAAATCCGAGCAGTTCCCACAAACAAGTCATTACCCTTTTTTTGCCACCTGGTGGAAATAGGTGCAACTCTCTTGGATTCGTGATAACTTGTTGAAAAGTGAAAAAAGCCACCAAGATAAGCTATTCGTATTTGAATATTTAGACATAAGCAAAAATCGATGGCCGATGCATATATTTGTTAGAGATATAAGAGTCCATGCCGCTTTTCCCGCCTTATCTAGGCTTTCCATTGTACCTATAAATCAAAATCTGGACAAGTTTCAAAATTTTAAATCTGACAAAATCGAAAATTGTGAAATATGATCAAATTTAAATTTTGAAATTAGGTCAAATTTGAAAAAGTTGAAATATGACCGACTTGGGAAATTTGAAATCTGGACTTTTCTGGAATGCTAAAATATTGCTAGATTTGAAATTCTGAAATCTGACCGAAATTGAAAATTTTGAAATCTGACTGAATTTGAAAATTTTGAAATCTGACTGAAATAAAAAAATCTGAAATCTGATAAGATTTCAAAATTTGAAATCTCACAATTTAATTTTTAAAAATTTGGGGAATTAAAAAATCTGAATCTTGCCAAATTTTAAATTTTGAAATTGCCATGTGGACCCAAGATGTCAATACATATGATGCCAAGGGCATTTTGGGCATTATAGATGTTGCTAACGCTGAAAACTAATGGACTATGACGGTAGTGGTATGGAAGATGATATTCAGCTAACTATAATGAGACATAAGATGAAGGCGACTAGGTGATGGCATATAAGACAAACTTGCTCCACAATGGAACATAGGATATTTTCCCTATGTTTTTATCCTTTTTGTCACTTTGACTTTGCAGCATGTGCTTTCTTGGCTATTGCATGACGTGGATGGGAGTTCATTTATTGGAGGTTGGCATTATCTTCAGGAGCTGCACCGACATATGCAAGACATGGACTTCAGGTTTATCTCTTTCATTTTAGTATGTTCCCGTTGCATAAGCCTAGCATTTGAGGGGGCGTTAGAGATATAATATAGATAGAGTTTGAATCCTTCCCCTATATGTCCTGCCTTATCTAGGTGTTCCATTATACCTATATATACATGCCCTTGGCCTACATAACAATGCACAAGTCATATTCATAATAATATTCATTGATCAACACATGTTTTGGAGCTTGGACATGACAAATGAATACCTATACTTTAGGGAACTAAATACAGCATTTCATGAAAATACTGTTTAAACACTAATTAGACAGTGCATTAGACAACTTTGATAGTACCAAAAGAAAAGTAAGGTAGAAGGACAGTTATATGTTACATACTTGAATGAAATCCTCCAATGCTTCCTTGTTGATGTGGTTTACTGGATGAATGGACTGTTCAACATTTATGTAATCCACAGCAAAGGAAATTTTAAGCAACATAGTCTGCAAATCATGGAAGAAAATCATCAAGTACATAATACATCCAATGCTTCATTGTTCATGCAACAGTAGAATAATGAACAGTAAACTGCTAAAACGATGAAAACTAAAGGAGATTTAAAGCGACAACTACCAATTTACCAAAATCAAGATATGCCAGAATAAAATAATAACCCTATTTGACATGTTAACACCTTGCTTAGAAATAACTATCAAGTTTTCCAAATCATAGAGCTAGCACCTTAAAGCAGAAACTTACCGGAATAATATCTAAAACTGCAAAAACCTTAGCTGCATGCTTCGAAGAATAGTAAGTTGAGACATAGTGAAGATCTGGGCTGCCAAGTTTTAACAAATTGAAATTGAGAAGTAAGATGTACATATTCCAAAAGGTGAGTATTTGGAACAGTAAAATCAATACAAATTTTAACAGAATGGTCACAGTACCAAAGCTCATTATTTACAATGTTTATGTTAGCTCCTACATCAAGAAATGAACTCAGGTAACTTTCAATTTTAATACTATGCACAAACTTATGCGGCAAGAGTGTACAAATAACTGCTTTGGAACATTAAAATGGAACAACAGCAACAACAGAGCCTTTTAGTCCCACGCAAGCTGGGGTAGGTTAGAAATGAAACCGATAAAAGCCACCAACTTTTTTATAAAAGAAAATCAATAGCTAGGTCATGTTATGGGCACATGGATAATGGATTGCTAATTCCATGCACCTGTATCTAAGGCTAAGTCTTTGCATTCCAATCTTTTAAGTCTCTCCTTAATGCCTCCTCCCATGTCAGGTTTGGTTGACCCCTACCACTCCTTACATTACCATTCGACTAAGAATTCCACTATGCACCAGTGTCTCTAAAGGCCTTCATTAAATAATTCCAAATCATTTCAATCAATGCCGGGTAAGCTTCTCTTCAATTGGTGTCATCACTACCCTAACACGTATAACGTCATTATGAACTGATCTTTTCTTGTATGACCACAAATCCATCGTAGCATATACATCTCTGCTACACTTAGTTATTGAACATCTCGTCTTTTGGCAGGCCAACATTCTGCATTATACAACGTCACGGGACTAACTGCCACCCTATATTACTTACCTTTTAGATTCTCTTGCACTTCATTATAACAAAAGATGGCAAATGCTACGTGCCATTTCATCCATTCTGTTTTGATTCTATGACTAACATCTTCATCAACATCACCATTTATCTATAACATTGACCCTAGAAAGCAAAAGGTATCCTTATTGAGCATTACTTGTTCTTCCGAACTAATATCTTCCTCATGCCTAGCAACACGAAGTTGCACCTCATGTATGGTCCCACTTGTTAAAATAGCACATGTATAGGGGGTTTTCTGTATATTTTTCCTTCTCTTGTACATGTACTTATCTAGCCCATTTGGTCCCAAGGGAATACAGGTTGCATTATTCTCTCTCATTCTAACATGGTATCAAGAGCATAGGGTTAGGGTTCCCTCCACCACCTACTGCAGCCGCCGCCGGCGAGGCGCCTCCTCTTCCTCTTCCACCCTCGGTGTTGTCCCGCGTCGCCGCGACACGCAGCACCTCTCCCTCCCTCGGACCCCGCGCGCCCGCGGCGCGCCATACCCCACCACCACCACCACCCGCCGCCGCCGGCTGGCCGCTGTCCCGCGCGCCCAGCTGCTGCCACCACACGTCGCCGTCGGCCGGTCGCCGGTCCGCCGTCGAACGGCCCCTGCTCGGGTTGGTGGCCGCCGTCGTGCTCAGCTCCACGGGCCCCCTGCCAACGCGCGCGTCCTCCCGTTCCTCCTCGTGAGAGGCCGCCGCTGGGTGGTCCCCTACTCGTCGCCGTTGAACTCTACACCGGCAAGCTCGCCGGCGACCACACCCCTCCGCTGCCTCCGTCTCTGCTGTGCACGGTCGCTGCGGGAGGTCCTCTGCTCGTCGCCGTCTCGGGTCTCAAGCCACGCCGACGCACTTGCTTCTCCTATGACCAACTTCGGAGATCTTCTACCGGTCCAGCACACTACCATGGCAGCTCCCTCTCGTGTGCTTGGCCCCGTTGCCCTGCCGCCGATCCAATTCGATGGCTTCAACTTCCGCGAGTGGTCCACGCTGCTCCGTGTGTGCCTTGACAGCCAGCGCCTCTGGGGCCATCTCACCGGTGCCTTCCTGCCCCCGGCGCTTCCTGCTGTCCCAGTGCCGCCTCAGCCAGGTGCCGATGGTCAGCCGGTACCCATTGCTCAGCAGGAGCTCTACGAGCAGGTCCTTGAGGCGTACACGGCTGCTGCTCACCGCTTGGAGGACTGGCGTGCTTCTAAGGCTCGCGCTATTGCTGCTCTCGTTGGTAGCATGCGCACGGAACTTGCCGTGGATGTGGTCTCTCTGGCATCCGCTCGTCTGATGTGGGACTACGTGCAGACCCAGTACTAGCTGAGCAGCCAGGCGCTCTACACATCACTCTTGCATCTGGCTGAGACTCTTCAGCAACAGGATTCTACTGTCGACAACTTCCACAGACGGTTCTGTGATGTCTACCGTCAGCTGGATTCTCTGGAGCCGTCCCCGGATCCCTCCTGCGCCACGTGCATTCGTCTACGGTATCACCGGCTCGGTGCACAAGTCTTCCAGTTCCTCAGTCGCCTTCGTCCGGAGTTTGAGTCGCTTCGGGCTCAGCTCCTGGCCCGCACACAGCTGTCGTCGCTCACTGAGGCTTTGACTCAGGCTCGTGCTAAGGAGACTCGTCTTCGGGGTGTCCTCTCCTCGCCTGCAACCGTGCTGGGCACCTCGGCGACACCGACACCTGTTCCGGTGACCCAGCTGCTGCTCCCAGCACCAGCAGGTGGCCCTGTTGCTACTCTCCCTGCACCAGCAGGCGGCTTGGTCGCAGGGGGGTACTTCTGCTCCTACACAGGCTGGAGGCTCAGGCGCTCGCTCCTTCTGCAACTACTACAAGAAGACAGGTCACACCATTCAGCAGTGCAGGAAGGGCCTCAAGAAGCAGAGTGGCACCTTTAGCAGCGCCACCTCTGGGAGCACTCCTGGCTCTGCTCCTCCTGAGGCTCCGGTGTGGGCTCAGGCTCACTGATCGCCTTGCGCGTCTTGAGCTTCGCCTCGACACTCAGCCTCCCACTACGTCCTCTGCCACGACTTACCAGGCTCCCTCAGCTGCTTCAGGTATCTCAGCTGGTTCAGATATTTGGTACCTTGACTCCGGGGCTTCTTTCCATATGACATATGATTCTACTCACCTTCACCCATTGCGGTCTCCAGTCACTCATGTTTTTGTCAAGACTGCTAATGGGTCACCTCTATCAGTTGTTGGAAAGGGCACCCTTCACATCTCTTCCTTTCTTGTTCCAGATGTTTCCCATGTGCCTTGCCTTACTATGCAATTGATTTCTGCTGGACAGCTCACTGATATGGGTTTTAGCATCACTCTTGAGCCTGACTTCTGTTTTATCCAGGCTCGCAGTACAGGGACCCTTGTTGGCCTTGGCCGGCCGACCCGTGACTCCCCCAGGTTGTGGGCTCTCGACTGGCTTCGTCTTCCTTCCACTTCCGCTTCCACGACCACCTTCCCCAGCAAGTCGATCAGCGCTTCTGATGCCACTGTCTTCGCCACCACCACTTCCGCCAGTTTTGCTCAGTGGCATCGCCGGTTAGGTCATATGTCTGAGTCGACATTGTGTTCTCTTATGCGTCGTGGTGTTCTTAGGAAGGTTTCTCGTGATACCTCCCTCCCCTGTCAGGGCTGTAAGCTTGGCAAACAGCTACAGCTGCCTTTCCCTACTAGTGACTTTGTATCGGCTCCTCCTTTTGATTTGGTTCATTCTGATGTATGGGGACCTGCTCCCTTCGTTTCGAAGGGGGTAATCGATGGTATGTGATTTTTATTGATGATTTCTCTCGTTTCACCTGAATCTACTTCCTCAAGTCTCGTGATCAGGTGTTGGCTGCCTATCAGGCTTTCGCGGCCATGGTTCGCACTCAGTTTGCTTCACCCATTCTTGTGTTTCATGCTGATTCTGCTGGCTGAGTATCTCTCCACTGCTCTGCGTCAGTTCCTTGTTGATCAGGGCACTCTTCCTCAGTACTCGTGTACTGGTGCCCATGCGCAGAATGGTGTTACCGAGTGCAAGCATCGCCACCTGCTTGAGACTGCTCGAGCTATGATGCTCTCTGCCTCAATCCCACCATAATTCTGGGCTGAAGCAGTGTCGACAGCTGTTTACCTCATCAACATTCAGCCATCCACTGCTCTTCAGGGTGCCACTCCTCTCGAGCGCCTCTATGGCCAATCAGCTGAGTACACTCACCTTCGTACTTTTGGTTGTGTGGCGTATGTACTTCTTCAGCCTCGTGAGCGAACCAAGTTGACTGCTCAGTCAGTGCAGTGCGCCTTCCTTGGCTACGACTCAGAGCGCAAGGGTGCCCGTTGTTGGGATCCGCTCAGTCGTCGGATTCGGGTCTCTAAGGATGTCACTTTCGACAAGTCGCGTCCCTTCTTTGACGAGTCTCGCTCTTTTGACTCCCCTGGTACGGCCTCACCTGAGTCTCTCTCCTTTCTCAGCCTTCCAGATCGCTTTGCCTTTCCTTCCTCACCTTCCCAGGTTGTCTCTCTTCCACCACCTTCCCAGATAATCACGTCACCACCTTCACAGGTCTTCTCTCCACCATCTCCCGTTCTTCCTACACCACCTTCCCCAGTCGCCTCTCCACCGCCACCTTCCCCAGTTCCCTCTCCACCACCACCTTCCCAGGTCGTGTCTCCACCTCCACCTTCACAGGTTGTGTCTCTACCACCACCCATACCACTTCGACCACCCTTTCCGTTTCACTACTCTCGTTCCCGAGTTCCCACTTCCTCTGCTCCTCCTCAGGACACTGCCTCTTCACCTCGGTACGCTCTTCGTGATCGGAGCAAGATCCTACCTCCTGACCGTTATGATTTTTCTGCTCCTCTCACCACTTCCTCTGAGCCTACCTCTTACCGCGACGCTGTTGCTCATCCTGAGTGGCAGTTCGCGATGGCCGAGGAGCTTGCTTCTCTCGAGCGCACTGGCACTTGATATCTCGTCCCGTGTCCTACCGTCCGTCCGATCACTTGTAAGTGGGTGTATAAGATCAAGACTCGCTCTGACGGTTCTCTCGAGCGCTTCAAGGCGCGTCTTGTTGCTCGTGGCTTCCAGCAGACACCTGGTCTTGACTACGGCGAGACCTCCCCAGTTGCTCACAGGACCACTGTGCTCACTCTAGTAGCTGTTGATTCTGTTCGTCAATGGACCATCTCCCAGCTCGATGTGAAGAATGCCTTTCTTCATGGTGAGCTAGTGAGGAGGTCTACATGCACCCTCCTCCTGGCTACAGTGTTCCTGATGGTCACGTGTGTCGCCTTCGACCCTCTCTATGGCCTGAAGCAGGCCCCTCATGCTTGGTTTGAGTGTTTTGCCTCGGTTGTCACTGCTGCTGGCTTTGTACCTAGTCCACATGATCCTGCTCTCTTTGTTCATACCTCTTCTCGGGGTCGCACTCTCTTCTCCTGTACGTTGATGACATGCTCATCACTGGAGATGACCCTGACTACATTGCCTTCGTCAAGGTCCGTCTCAGTGAGCAGTTTCAGATGTCTGATTTGGGGCCACTTCGATATTTTCTGGGGATTGAGGTTGACTCCACACCTGAGGGCTTTTACCTTTCTCAGCGCAAGTACATTCAGGAGCTCCTTGCTCGTGCTTGCCTCAGCGATGACCGCACCGCTGACACCCCGATGGAGCTTCATCGGCGCCGGATCTGGACGCGGCGGCGGATCTGGACGCGACGGCGGCGCGGGACGTCGCCGGATCTGGACGCAGCGCCGGATGTGGACGGAGCGGCGCCCAGGGCGACGGCGGTCCGGCGACTGGCCGACGGCGGCCCGACGTAGGCGTCGGAGCGACGTGGGACGGAGCGACGGGGCGACGCAGGTGCGTGGACGCGGGTGCGCGCGCGACGGGAGCGTGCGGGCGCGCGGGTGGGAAAGGAAAAGGAGGCGCCGCCGGAAGGGAGCTCCGGCGGCGGCGGCTGCACTAGGAGGTGAGAGGAAACCCTAAAACCTGGCTCTTTGATACCATGTTAGATAGGGAGAGAATGTGCAGCTTGTATTACTTGGGCCCAAATGGGCTAGTTATATACATGTACAAGAGAGGGGAATATGCACAAGAGCCCCTATACATGTTCTATTTTAACACACCTCATGTATGGTCCCACTAAGTTTAAATCCCTTTTATTCTAAAGTTTCTCTCCACGGCTCCAATTTCATATTAACCTGAAATCTACTCTCGTCGGCTAGCACCATAGCGTCAGCAAAAAAAACATACGCGAAGGGATATCTCCTTGTATGTCCATTGTGGCCTTATCCATCACCAAAGCAAACAAATAAGGGCTCAGGGTTGACCTTGATGTAGTCCTATTTTGATCGGGAAGTCATCAGTGTCACTGTCACTTGTGCACACACTTGTCACAACATTGTCATACGTATCATCGATCAGGATAATATACTTTGTTGGAACTTTGTGTTTCTCTGACGCCCACCATATGGTATTTGGTTACAAGCCTTCTCCAAGTCAATGAAACCATGTGCAAATCCTTCTTCTGCTCTCTATACCTCTCCATAAGTCATCTTACCAAGACCATCACTTATGAGGTTGCCTTCCAAGGCATAAAATCAAACTGGTTTTTCGTAGCACTCATCATCCTTCTTAAAGGATGATCAATAACCCTCTCTAAAAGCCTCATTGTGTGACTCATCAGCTTAGCTCCACAGTAGTTGATGCAACTCTGGACTCCCTTATTTTTGAAGATTAATACTAATATACTTCACCTCCACTCCTTTGGCACTTGTTTAACTGAAAAAATGTTAAAATAGCTTGGTCAAGACCCATCTCCTTGCCCCTTCCATCCTCTGCAAAGCCTCCTTGAACTCGTATCCTTGAATCCATTGTATGAAACTCCTGCTGGTATCATAAAAAGAATCGTCCAACTTGATGGTAGACGACCAACAGCAGCGATACCCCTTACGCTCATAAGCGTATCCAAGAGAATCACACTCGATAGACTGAGCAATCAACTTCGTCCATTCACGAGGCAGTGTGCGGCCTGTAGGACGAAGATGGTGGTGACACTATCGGCCATGGAAGAATGAGGTGGTACACGACTAGACAAAGATGGCTATGCACAGCGGTCTCAGATCCATATCTGGATGACATGATAAGGTGCGAAGAGAGGATCACAATGGTGGTGATGTCTCCGATGGGGATCACTGTCGACGATGACAGCTGTGGGAAACCCTAGGATGGCTAGGGTTTTGGTAGAGAGAGCATATGCTATGATAGCATGTTATGATGTGCAGCTTATGTTGATCAGGGTCGTAGGCAGTATATACATGTACAAGGGGCTGATAAGGAAAGCCTATGAACACACACAACGCCCATAAAAGGCCCATATACACCATACATTAATAGGTGGAAATGGCATTACTTTCGTTTTCCTTTCGAGTAGGAGCATAATAGGAAAATCCAGATACATAGGAAAAGCCCACAAAGTAACGTATATACATATGCACAAGATCAGGAGATAAACCTTTCACAGCACTTGATCCTTTGCAATGGTGCATCAAGCCATGACTGAAATTTAAGAAACATTGTATGCAAAAGCAAAATTTGCAATGGATCTTGACTGATGCTCTTCTTTAATAGTTCTTTAAATGATGTAAGATAGCCCCATGCATACTTAGCATCCGTAACCTGGGAGAGTAAGGGAGAGAGAAAGAGAAGCATGGTTATAGTTGACAGCATTGGGTTTCACTTACATCAAACACAAGCATTACTATTCGACTCCCTCCATTTCAAATTATAAGGCATATAGTTTTAAGAAGTTTGTTTCAAAATATAAGGCATGCATGTGTATTATTAATGTTTTTCTCCACTACCCTTATTTATCACACACTTCTACATTTATTTGCAACACTCTCACAAACTATTTTCTTTCATATTTTCATGTATTATAACATGGGTAGCATGGTTATTGCCTTTTGTCTTTCTCTTGACTTTACCACCTCCTTAATCCATGTGCCCTTCTCTAATACGCCTTATAATTTGAAATGGAGAGAGTATTAAAAGGACCCAGCTAAAAACTCCAATTTCCCAGAAGTCAACACTGGATAAGTGGATACATTAGCAATATGAAAAACACCTTTGTTCTAGGGAATACAGAACTCAGACAGAAACAAATAAGCTCTTACCACAGAGAAAATACTTATGGCCTCTTGGTTTAGGTTAAGAACTTTTATCATACCATGAAGATTCTTCTGTATTATGGAGAAGCTATGCTTTATCTGCACACTCTCCTTAATCTGTGTGATTTCGACAGGGAAGTTAGTACATATGGATATATGACAAGCTTAGGCAAAGAAACTAAATTAATAAAGCTAGTCTCCCATTGCATTATTAAGTTGAAACCAGGAAAAATCTTTCTCGTTGGTAACCGGTCAGTTACCACTTAGCAGCCAATAGGACTATAGGAGAGAACTGGCCAGGTGCAACAGGAGTAAAATCACCCAGTTTTAAGAGCATAATTTGAATTCAAAGTTGCCCATTAAAACATCAAGTAGTTTTTCATTCATGTTTTCATCTATGTTTCAATATGTAGTTAACCTCCACCATTTTTAATATCTATTTCACAAATATTCCAACATTTTGACAAAACTTCTAAATAGAACCTAATTTGGTTCATGATGAGGATAAACACCGTTGAAGAGTAATCGGATGGCGATGACCTGTGGTAGAGGTGGTTTGAGATGAAGGACATCACCAAAAGGAATAGACCGAATGGTGCTAGATGAAGGGCGGTGCTGGGAACGATTAGTCCTAGAATAGCCAAACAAGGGAGAGACCAGGACTACAAATCAGGGACTAGGAACTAGCCTGTTTCCAAGACTCCAAGTAATACATTAGGCCTCCATATACAGAGCACTTTTCCCTAACAAATATAATATAATCTCAATCAGATCCATAACAATCCTAATCTTATAATGACCAAAGTACTCGGGCTACTGTTCAGCACACTGGCAGGTTGACACATATGCTTGCACCCATGACACCTCTATCAAATTTTGATCCTGTTGTTAAAGAGGTCATCTGTCAGGAAGCTTCTTACTTGGTGGAGCAGCTCAAAATCTTTCAGTGTAGATAGCACTCGATGAATTATCCTGCCAGAGCTTCCAATTGCAGAATAATTTAAGGAGATAACCTGTCAGTCATAATAGTAATATAAAAGCCTAGATAAACCTTCACTGTAGAAGCAGCAGATGCTCACAGACAAAATTGTCAGCATCATCCATAAAACCAGCAAAGAGAAAATGAACAGAAAATGACCTCTGATGACAGGTGTTCCAACCAGTCTTTCAGGCTCTTGTTCTTGAATTTGCATGACACAGCCTACTTAAAAAATAAAAAACAATAGTGCTTAGGGTATTTATTCATATTCTGAGATAAACATCGCTCCGTGGCATTCATGTAATAGACCCATGAGATAAAACTCAAGCAGCATGAGTAAATTATGCAGTCTCATTTTTTCTCTTTAACTTACCTTCATTTTATTGACTTTGTAGATGAGAAGGTAAGATAAGTTAGATAAGACGAAGAGACTAAGGCCTAAATCTTGAGAATATTGCATTGAAACACCCTTTTAGGCTCACACTTGTATCTTCTAAAATGCCAAACTGCCACTTAAGTACATATACATGTACACACACGCCTTCAAAAAAAGACAGCCTCAAAAAAAGAAGTGTTTGCCTTTATTGTTTAGACGAATACAGAGAATGCCTTGCCTGGAAACAGCTGTACAGAACAAAGCTTAAGTTTGTTTTTCACAACCCACATGTTGACCGATATTACGAGTTTATCGCGGGAACCAACCCTTTCCTTCACAGGCTTGACGCTCAGATGATCGCAAATAAACAAGAGAGGGAGACGATGATTTTACCCTGGTTTAGGCTCCTCCTGGGAGAAGTAATAATCTTACGTCCAACCTTCCATAACTTACATGGGATATGAGTATAAGGGTGATCTCGATCTAGAGTCTCAAGAAGGCGTCAAGATTAAGAGCAAGCTATCTAGACGAGAGCAGACATCGCCAAGAATTGCTTTTGTAGGGGGTGTATGCGAGACTACGTGTCGATGGATGACTGGATGTGCATGTTGGCTAATTGATGTGTGATGCAGATGTGTTGGGATTGTAGGATTGTATATTGTGTATTGTGTTACAAGGATAAATATAGGGGGTATTTATAGTGTCGACGTGTCGGCTAATAGACCCTAAGTCGGTGTAGTCCTTTTCAAATACGAGCCGAACTTTGTCTCCAAGACGCCTTGAGTCCATCCATATTGAAGCACTGTTGACTTGGTTAGCACATCGATCATACAAATAACCTTGAGTCCTGCATGGAAACTTAGGGATTTACGTGGATCAGGCGGTTTCATGTAGCCGGTGCGTAAGATTTGTCATATCCCAAGCCCGTGAGGACTAGGCGAGCTAGACCTCATGCCGGGCAACATCCCAGGACAAAATAGCTAGGGATTCCTTAGCCCAAGCCGTAGGTGGCTAACCTAAGCTAAAAAAAAAACCCAATTACCCCTAGAGAAGCAATCCAAGCTCTTCCTAGGCCTAGGCCCAAGGTACCACTTTGGGTCCATAGGGCGAGGTCGAATGATGTCAGCAGACGTAATCCAATCCCCAACAAATTCTTATTGGTTAAGTAATTTGATCTATCATAATTGTAGGATAATTTAATTCAAGAACTTTAAGAAAAGGGATATAAATAAATACGCGGAAACTTAACATGAAAGATATATACGAAATATTTTCAACCATACTGTGAAACATATGAATATGTCACTACGAGGAATATAATATGGGAGAAATGACACCATCCAGCAGGAAAAGTGAAAAACTACCATCTATAGATGTACCTATAGCAAGGGCATGTAGGAGTAGGAATTTCGAACATACCCAGGTTCCGAGATAGTTCTGAGACAATTCCTTCATACATTCCAAAGCATCATGCCTGTTTTCATACCACATACTTTCTCTGGTCTTCAATAGTTCAGTATGCAGTTGCTTCACCTCAAACTCGAGCTATATAACAAAAAAAAACCAATGAATATTCTAGTACAGCTAGGATAATTTAATTAATGGATTTAAGTTTTTAAGAAAGTAGTGTTCACTTTAGCAGACTTCTTTAGAAGTTGTAACAAGTCCCCTTCATCTCCTTGCTGGGATGATCCAGAGATCACCAAGTCCCTTGCCTTCTTATCATGAGTCTATGAAGCAATATGTGAAGCATGAAATGGAAGTAACACAAGCATAACTTTAATTTAATGTCTTACAAAATTTACTTCAATATGACAATGTCTAATGATTACCTAATAGGAAAAGATTGTTTACTTTGAGGACCTATATAGGGGATTACCATGCGATGAAGTAAAAGCCAACGCAGGGTGTAATTGCAATCTCTAATGAGAGAAAGAAGATTCAGAGAATTAGCTAGCACATACTCCTTGCTTATGGCACGTATATGACTGTCCAAATCAGCTAAGAGAAAAGGAACCTGAAACGAAAAAAAAAAAGCAGCACAGGAGTCAGAATACAAGAGCAAACATTAAACTACAAGAATCATAACTGAGAAACTTCAATCATAAATGGAACATAGAAAATTCCCAAACTAACTATTGGCAACAGTTAATAAATAGGGTCTAGGGGTACAAGCAGATCATGAAGCTAAGCTTGACTTTGAAAATGCTAAAAGCCAAAAACAAAAATGGTTTTGTCCAAACTGACCTTTGTATAATGGTGTAGAGTGTGATCACGTATGAAGGTGGGAGAAAGGCAGGAGACTAATGACAGTTTTGCTTCTTTGTATGCATCCCATGAGACAAGTAAATCAACTGAAAAATGCAAGAAGATGGGAACCACCCAGTTATCTTTAAAGAAGTGATCAACGATCTCCCGCATAACTAAACCATTGTGTAGAAGGCCAGGAGAATAAAACAACAGGACATACAGATGTCCACCTTGCAAGGACAGAGCTGTAGTACGGTGCTGAGGATCACTATAGAAGCGAACATTGCTGTACACATCGCCATTTCTCAAGCAAGCCATTACAGCATCCACTACAAGCTCGGGAAATGGAAACCTCCCTAGCAGGTTTTCAGACTTCTGTACAATGATTATATCCGAGCTAAATGATGATGAACCAGCACTACCAAATGAACCAGTTGTAAGCACATGCCGACGACAGAGCACACACATCTTATCCAAATTAGGATGGTCAAAACAGTGTTTGTATTGCAGATATGCCACAAGAAGCCTCTCCCGAAGCAACCCGCCAAATCTGTGCTCCATTAACAAAACCATACACCCGAACATTGTCATCGACTCTGTGAGCAACTGACAAGCAATTTTACTCTCCAGCACCGCATCCAATGTGCAATGCACATACAGGCCTTCCTGGAGGACAAATTAAGGCCAACAATTCACTGTCATGGCCTCAATTCACGGAAGAAAATAGCCCAGATAGAATATGAGCAGCTGATAATGAAGAGCGAATCAAATCTAACCTGCAGGTCATTGAGGTAGCTGCAGAGCTCCTCATGGTAGGTGACGGCGCCATCCAGCAAGGAGAAGAACCGTTGCATGTACGAGCCGCAGGACTCGCGGAGCTCGTCATCCAGGGCTTCCAGCTCCATGTTACCTTGGATCCTAGACTCGAACTCGCCTGGGGAGTCTAAGTATCTACGCAAGCGGAGCAAAATGCCAGTTAAATTGCAGCTTGCTTTGTGTCGGCCACAAATTTGTCGCCATGGGGGAGAGAGGTTGACCTGAAGTCGAAGAGGACGGGGTCGAAGCGGCGGTCGACGAACTGCGGCGGGACGCGGTCGGAGAGCAGGAGCAGCTCGGCGATGAGAGCCTCCGCGCGGGCGCAGAAGCCGAGAAGTTCCGGGAAGTCCCCGCCGGCGGCCGGCGAGCTCGGGTCCGGCCCCGCCATGTTTGGGTCAGTTAGAGGCTTCGAGCACCGATCGTACAGATCGGTGATCGGTCGGGAAGAAGAAACCGAGAAGCTGATACTGTGTAGTACGTAAACCAGGATCGAAAGCGTAAACTAACGCACCCGAGCCTAGAAGGTGCAAAGTTGATTTGAAAGCGTAATCTACGTCATGTCGAGGCATGTACAATGTTGCGGATGGCTCCTGTCCATACCCGTCAACTATGGCCTTGCTTGTTTCAGATTAAAATTGGGTTGAGTTTTACTGTAACAAATTTATGACCCTCTAAAATACTTTTTTAAAAATTTAAAAATTATGAAAAAAAATTATTAGAAACCCCACAAAAATGAGTACAAAATATTACATTAGTTGGCTTATACAAAAATGACTAATTTTCATTTAATTTAATTTAATCTGAAACAAGCAAGGCCTATAATACAATCTATGTTAATTACAAACAGTACTAAAGGCATCCCATACAGCAGGAAAGACAATTGTACATTTTTTTAGACGGCTATCTCACACATAAAATTTATTGTTTCACACGTGTAGAGTGAACTCGCATTAGAAACATTCAAATCAATCTTATATAACAATCCCCTACCAGGCCGTCTCCTCCTGCGTCCACGTCAACGTCTCTGTGTCCCGCAGCCACGTCGGCGGAGTTAACATGGCCGTTCAATCGCGATTGCCAATCGAATCCGACCGTCTATTTACAATCTATATATAAAACAATTTTCCCCCCACCATTTCAACAGCGCGGGAGGTTTGCTCCCTTGGTATTGCGTGCAAGCTTTCACTTCGCCGGGCAGGGTTTGAGTCCCAGCCGCTCCGCTTTTTCCCGATTTTCCTTTCTCATCTTCTACCTCATGTTATTTACCTTCTTACCTGCGCTGTATACAGCAACTGAGCATAGCACAACTAGTTAGCAACCTCACGCGCGCATGACCGGTCCTGGTTCGAATCTCGCACAGGCCTCTCCGTTTTTCCTTTTTTTTCCCCGCGAGCAGCCTCGCACGCGCATGCCCGGTCCTGGGTTTGAATCCCGCGCAGGCCTATCCGTTTTTTGTTTTTTTCCTTCGTGGCCTCGCTAGTTTTCTATACATGTTCCCTCCTCCACACCATCGTATTTTCTACAATGGAACATAACAGCAGAATAAGCTCATTCGTAGCAGTGAATCCAAAATATTGTAGTTTTGTAGAAAGTGTCTGATGGAGAAAAAAACTTTTAGAGTTTACAGTAAAATGTGAAGGAAATTTATAAAGAAGGATAGAGCAGTCCTGGGAATTGGACCGTGTCGAGCCGACATGGCACGGGCCCGTCGTGCCTCAGGCCGCCATGTAACAGGTCGGTACGGCCTGGTCAACACTTCGGCCCATGCCGGGCCGGCACGAACCGGCAAAAGCTATGCACAGCATGGCCCCAAAGCCCGATGGGCCGCCCCAGCCCAAGCACGGCACGTCCGAAAAAGTAGAAAGATAAATGTTTTTTTATTAATTTGTAAGTTGCTCAAATGAAAAGTTTGTCTATATGAAAAAAGATGTGTCTTCAAGTTCTCTACAACATTGGTGTAGAACAGAAATTCATCCGAACAGCAGAATACCTCGAAAAATGTGAATTATCGAAATGTGTTATGTGGGTTCTAAAACAGCCAATGCACTAAAAAAAATTTATAAATCCATGCATTGCTCAAATGAAAGATTTGTCTATACAGAAAAGATGCGCATCCATATTACCTACAAGTTTGGTGTAGAAGTTAAATTCGTTTGCGCAGTGGATTACCTCAAAAATGCAAATTTCCGAAATGTGTGAGGTGGGTTCTAAAACAACCAGCGCACTAAATATTTTTTTATACTTTCATGCATTGCTCAAATGAAAACATTGTATACATGAAAACGATGTGCCTCGAAATTCTCTACAACTTTCATGTAGAACAAAAATTCATCCGAACAACAAAAAACACGAAAAACACTAAAAGGATCTCTATGGCTTAGAGGGGGTTAAATAGGTATTTTTTATTTCTTTTCGGTTATTCTTTGATTAAGCAACAAAGTTAACAGTAACCCAATCCTAGCTTGTAGTGTCAAGTAATTAATAACAAGACCCACTAATAACCTACTCTATTTGTCCAAAACAACCAAGTAATCAATATTAATTCATAAGGAAAGTAAATGCGAAAGTAAATGAGACAAAGGAGAAGTGACGCGGTATTTGTTTCACCGAAGTTCAGAGCCGCAACTCCTAATCTCCGTTGAGACTAGCCTTTGCGCATAAGGACCGGCTCCCTCTCGAACCACACACCTCACTTAGGCCCTGTTCTTTTCAGCTTATCAGCTTAACGGCTTAACAGCTTAATGACTTATCTACGTTCTGAAAAGGCATATGATTTGAATTTCTTGAGTTCGTTTTTTCGTTGCTTTGAAGGTGCCTCCTAAGGCTTTAAAAAGCAAGTCAAACGAAATGGATCCGAATCTCGAGACTACCTCGAGAAGCTCTCGAAGTTCAGCCATTTGAGCCGTTCAGCTATTCAGCCATTCAGACCAGCTCAAAAGAACAGGACCGTACACCCCGGTAGTCGTTCCGCCACTTCGGTGAGGTGGACTCCGTCACCTATACACCGACTCGAGTGTAGCCACACGCCAGGGCCTACTCCCAAACCCACTCCTTCGAGAGGAACACCGTCTTCAAGAGTAATAAGCCCGAAATGCCCCGATCATGCCAAATCGAAGGACTTCCATGGAGCTCGGCTTGGGGGAAGTAGGTGGTTGGTGAAGTGGAGGAAAGGCTCAAAAACACCCCTAGGATAAGTAAATGTTGGCTCTAGGTAAAATGGAGCAGCAAACCTCATAAATGGCTGCATACCAAACTCAATTTATACCCCTAGGAGAGAAACTATTCGTTGGAACTCGGGAAGGCCCCAAAAACTAGCCGTTACAGTGCCTGTCGGACCCGGTACGATGACCACCGGACCCGGTCCAATGGATGTAACCTAGTCTTAAATCAGTCGGAAACATGTACAGTCGGACCCGGTTCGATGGAGGTGAAAGCACAGAGAGTGGGAGTCGTTGGACCCAGTCTAATGGTGATCGGACCCAGTCCGATGGTGGTCGGACCTAGTTCGATGAACACAGAGAATACAGTGCTCAAGGATTTTAATCTCACTTGGACTTTTAGGTATTTATAGGATGCTTGTGGACTAAGAAAAGGTTAGGGATTAATGTCAAGTAATAACTCGGCATGATCAGACCAATTAGACCCCTCTTGAAACATGTGCAACAAAAGTAAAAACCTACTACTCCTACATGTACACATGATCTCTTCACTCATTCGATCATGCTTAGAACATTTTGGAGCAGCTCAAAAGGTCGCCGATTGAAGGATCGGGATGTCGCCTAGAAGGGTGAATAGGCGTTACAAATTTTCAACCTTTTAAAGCACAGTGGAAAATAATATCGGATGTTCCGATGTTGATATCGGATAGTCCGATATGGATACCTGCACCAAAATCAAATCCACAACACAAGAGAGAGTAATAGCACATGACGGTGCTAGCCAACAACAAGTATAACCATAAATCAAAGTAAATCAAGTTAGAGGCAAGAGGGAAACCAAGAGTGAAGTGGAGACTCGAAAATTTGTTCCCGAAGTTCGGATCCTTGAGGGGATCCTACGTCTCCGTTGAGGTAGGCTCGGTCACACTTGAGCCCGGGTCTCTTTCAACCCTTCCCTCACCGAGGTCGCACCAAGACCCCCCTCCCGGTTTTACTCCTTGATTCCTTCCCTTCCGGAGGCGGAATCGGCCTTCATAAACTTGCACGACCCACCACACAAAAGCACCGGTAGCTCATGGTCGACTCCTAGCCGTCTAGGAGTCCTCAACCTCCAAAAGTAACAAATGCGCACAAAGAACGAACTAGGAGATGAACTCAAGTGCTCAAAGATCGACTTCTTCTCACTTAGCACTCACACCCTCTCCCAACCCTTCTCACAAAGAGGATCACTTAGATTTAGAGTGGAGAAGGCAAGAAGCCCTAGGTTGCTTGGAAGTTCTGCTAAAAATTGGTGTGGAAGGCAACCCTTGCCCGTGGGGAAAAGGGAGGCCCTAAATAGCCTAACATAGAAACTAGCCGTTTGAAACTGACAGATATCGGATAGTCCGATATTAACATCGGAATGTTCCAATATTTTTGGATCTGAAGACAGAGAGGGGTTAATTGGACCAAACATCGGAACATTATGAATTTACAATTCATATCGGAACATTCCGATCCAACATCGGATAGTCCGATACAGCACACGGCTATTGACAGAAACAGACGTAACTTTTGACTCCAAACTCCGATTTCAGTGATCTTGGGCTCTACGGAAAGCTAAGAACAAGGGCTACACAACCCACAAGATCTCACTTCCTAAATTCCAAAGGATAGGAGCAGAAACCACAAAGGAAGCCACGAAAGACCTAAATCTCCCACTTTCCGACACCACCAACACTCCTCTCCCTCGATCTCTCTCAAATATTGATCACTTGAGCACCTGAGACATATCTAAGCCATTCAAAGTTGCATCCCTCTTAATAGTATGGTAATCCTTAGACTTAACATGTAAATAAAGCCATACAACCTTTAGAATAAACCACTTGCCGTCTTCTTTCTTCATTTTGAGGTTCAACGATGTTGTTAGTCTTGAGCACCCTTGATGTATTAGCATGATGACCTTTACTAAATATTGATAAAGTCTTCGTCTTGTCAACCTTGACTTGATTCACCTCATGAGACTCTCGTCCCATTCGACTTTGCCTCGATCATCCTCATCGACCATCATCCCGCCAAATCGACATTGACTTGGTTCTCAACTCTTGGTGGCATCGTCGTCGTGTTGACTTCGACTTAACCGACATCCTTCAACGTACATTGGTCATCACACAAACTCATAGGACCTAATTCTTTCCAAATCACTCGTGAAATACATTAGTTCAAAAGCTCAATAAATATGGATCGATTTGATATTCGTGAGCGATTAAGGCCCTGTTTGTTTCAGCTTCTAGCCAGCTTTAAACCTTAGAAGCCAGAAGCTCAAACAAACAGCTAGCTTTTGAAACCCCCTTCAAAGAAGCCAAAAGCCACCAAAAGCCCAATTTGTACTGTGATCTGAGCTTTTCACAGAAGCCAGTTTTTCTGGCTTTTCCTAGAAGCAGCTTTAGAGAAGCTGCCATTCAAACAAACACGGCCTAAGTGTCCAAGTGTTTCACGTAAATAAGAACAACACAAGTGGAAACACTTGGCACAATAAAGGTCTCTACTAAGTGCATCATGATCAATATGTGTTTGATCTATATGCACTTCAGAGATGATTTAATAATCACAACTTCACTTAATGATGCACATGAAAATATATTCATGACTTACACATGTGCAAATTCATATTTGAAGTAAGATAGAAGTTGCAAACCAATCTAGATTAAACTTTTCTAAATTAAGTGCATGTGAGAATATTCAAGTAAAGCTTACATGCACAAAGCCATTTAATCACAGTGAAGTTTATCTAGTGCACCGACTAAGATGATCACTAATACATGGCAATATAAAAAGATCTTTTAGAGCAAGCAACATGTTCATAATTTATTTATGCTCAAATACATACGACAAGATATGACGAGCATAAATCTAATCAATCAATAACATGTGCTTACACAAAATAGTTGCATTCCTTAATTAGCAATCTATTTTATTTGCATAAATGAGACTACGGAAGATAAACAATCAAGTGTGTTAGTCTCATTGAAATGATTAGCATAAGATGTACTTTTTATAATGAATAGTTTGTCCATTTGACATATATGATTTTTCTCTAAATAAGATGAGACTAAAGCAATTTTGACAATAAACACATTAGTCTCGTAGCAATAAGCATATTTGAGTATGTCATTAAATAAGCATTAAACCAAGCATTGTCATTAAATATGTTTGTCATTAATCACCAAAATCACACAAGGTCAATTGCACTTACACCGATGCCTCGCTAGAGTTCCATGAAAACACCAAGAACCCTATGTTGTAATAATGTAGCTCGAAGACAATGTATCATTTTAGTTAATTGTACGTACTAGGCATGATCTTTTGCAACTAGTATTGTATACACAATTGGGTTCGGTCGTTTAGACCAATGCTCGACAGTAATAAAAAAAACCCGCTTCAAATACGCTATATAGGCGGATTCAAATGCCATCATATGGTACGTAGTAGTATTAAAAAAAACAGTAGCATTTTACGTGCTGACTGAAATGTGATTACCATAGTTCCAAAATGAGAAATGATCCGATGACCTTCTGGCCCAATTATTGAGATATCATTAAATTAGATCAATTTTCCTTAATAAGCTTTTGCTACTATCATTACACATTTGTAGGAAACCTAGGCCGAGAGGGGGTGAATCGGACTCCTAATTCAAATTTTAACTTTGTTTTCGTGATTGATTAGTCCGGTATTTACCCAAACTACCGATGAAATCCTATTATCTAGATGCGGAAGCGACGGCACAATTAATAAACAGAACATGTGGCTCGATGGCTCACACAAGTAATGCACAATTAAGATAATGCAAGAGACGAGGAGACGCAAGCCGAGCTGTTTACCGAAGTTCGGTGCTCAACACATGAACACCTACGTCTCCGTTGAGAAAATTTCTCATACAGAGAAGTCGGGACTCTCTCGTCCCTAGCCCTTGATCCACTCGTGGTAGCTCTTCACCAACACATGGTAGGTGAGCTCCAAACCTTCACACAAGGCGAGTTCTTCCACACGCGGAAGCTCCTCGTACCCGCGGCGCCGACACACGGCACCGACCACCGACACACGGTGGATTTCACCTCAACACATGAGGTACCCCCAACACATGGAGGATTTGGGTTGACGTAGTCGTAGGGTTGATGAAGCTCGTGGTGTGACGACGATGTCTCCGGCGGCGAAGTCCCAAGACACAAGATTGGAGACCGTCTCTTACCACTACCCCTTCTCTTCCCCATGAAGACTAGGGTAAGAACACCATGGAGAGGGGGCAAAAACTTGGGGATGGATGAGAGGAGGTAGGGGTCACATTCTTCTTTCTCTTCTTCTCCCTCTCTCTCCCCTTCAATCTCTCAAGCACATGAAACCCTAGGAGGTGGGAACCATGGGAGGAGCTCTCAAGGGTGGCTAAGGCAAGGGGTGGCTGCTAATAAGGCTCTCTCACCTCTCTTCCACGAAATCCCATCTATTTATAGTGCTAGGGTTCAGCCTGAGCCAATGGATGGATGAGATTGACTCGGAGCGAGATCAGACGGCTGGCAGCAAATCGACTCGGGCTGAAAAGCGCTTATCGGATGCCGTCCGGTAGGTTCATCGGACGCTTCCGATCAAGTGCTGGCGTGCGCGCAAACAGTGCACGCCATGTGTTCGATCGCGAGTGCAGCCGGCATCGGACTCGTCCAGGAGAGTTCTGTGCATGTTTCACTCCATCGGACGCCGTCTGACCCTCATCGGACACCGTCCGGCAGAGACTATGCAACCGGGGCCGTCTTGGGTTTTCTTCTTCATCGGACGCCGTCCGGTAACCATCGGACACCGTCCGACAGAAACTGTGCATCCCGGGCCGTCTAGGGACTTAGCCAAATTTCTATCTCCGGCCGTATCGGACGTCGTCCGGTTACTCGTCGGACGCCGTCCGACGGTAACAGTGCAACCAGGGCCGTCTAGGACTTAGTCGCTCGGGCTCACTCACTCACCGAACGCCGTCCGATGGTGATCGGACCCCGTCCGACAGAGGCTTATCTTCACAACTCTTCGGACTTAGCCCCTCTCGCCCCCTCTCGTCACCACGCCTCGGGTCTTGGGACACTTTTGTCTATTTGTGGACTTGGCGGGAATATTTCGACACTTAGACGGGAATTTTCGCGCCCACAGAAAATATCTGGCTTTGAGACTTGGCGGCTACGAAACCCCGAACCTTCTCGACCCTGGGACGAGTGTGCTCGCTCTAGATGGTTCGCTCAAGACTAACACCCGGCACTCTCAGAACCCCATGAATCCCACGGCTGATGTTTCCGGACCTGTGCTCAGTGGGACCTACAACCAGAGAGATGAGCTTGCAAACATATCAATGGGCCGGATGGGCCAGAAGCAGACACGCACACAAGGAAAGTAGAAGAACTAGTAAATAACATCCTTAACCTTGATGCGATCCGTCGAGGCCCAGTTGGCATCAATTACCAAAACATTAAGCCCATGGGGAGGCTTGATCTTACAATCTCTCCCTTTTTGGTAATTGATGACAACACCTGCAAATCCAACATGACAAAGCACAAATACAATCTCTGGTGCAATGGGTTAGCTCAGAAACATTTCATGCCAACTAGGCCAATGAATAAAATGCAATGTACGTTTAGACATGAGCTCCCCCTGAATCAATGCATACAACTTGAGAATACTATCACATCTCATGGAGCAAAGCATCTCCATCCTAGGAGCAAAGCATCTCCTAATCCTACAACTTGTAACAATATAACTTAAAGTAAAGTCAATTCTCCCCCTTTGCATCTTAAAACACGGCAATGCCCAATGTGTTTCCAAAGCATGGATTTGCAATTATTTCTCCTCCTTTGGCATCAATGATCATAAAGTAGCAAAACACGGGATTAAGAGCAAATTAAGCGCTTTGGAGGTTATACTAGTGCAAGCACGCCCATAAGTCCACCACACTCAAATCTAGCCATCTCAAGGTCACAATGTCACAAGATCAACTAGAGCAAAAATTAATAGATGTGTAATTCAAGTTATTATGATCTAGAGCAAATATAAGATGAACAATGGTTAGAAGTATCAGAAGTTGCTCCAAAACTCAAAGGGGACATATGATTCACCATAGCACTCTATGACCTGAAAAAAAAATAGGGGGGAAAGAAAATTTAAAATTTAAAATAAAAAAATAACTTCATATGTACTTTCTTGCATGGTTTTATTTTTGAAGTGTTTGATTTTTTTTACGTGCTGAAAGGAAAATAGAAAACAGGGAAGAAATGAAAGCTAGCTATGGAGAGAGAGAGCGGCTAGCTGTGGAGAGAGAGAGCTACATAGAGCTAGCTGTGGAGAGAGCTACATAGAGAACTACGTGCTGCTGTGGAGAGAGAGAGCGAGCGAGAAAGCTACATGCTACGCTGGAAAAAAAAAACAGAGAACGAGAGCGAGGGTGGGACTCGAACCGCCAACCACATGAACGACAACTATCTTTGATAACCAATTGGACAAAGCACCCACCTCATCGGTTGGCTACCGCAAAAAATTATTTTATATATAGGTTTGTATAAACATGACCATTTTATCAGAACGAAAGGTCATGATTGCGCGCGAAGTGGTTTACGTAGAAAAAAGGGCGACGTGGCTTAACCAGGAACCAGCTGGTTAGGGCCTTGTTATATTGAATTGATTGATATTTGGACTACTTTAAGTTTAAATATTGATATAGCCTCCAAATTACACTTTCACTATTAATTACTACTCCCTCTAGTTCATAAAAAATTGATATTGGTTGTTAACACGGTCTTTAAATTGTAATTTTGACCACTAATTATCATTATGATTTATTTATAAAATCTATAAAAAAATATGATATCATAGGAGTTTTTTTTAGATAAATTTATGCATATGATTTTCCTGTGTCCAATCCAAATGTTCAAAATATTTTTAAAGATAAAATTTTAAAACTTTAACTTAACACAAATTTAAATCATCATGCTTTTGAGAACCGGAGGGGCTATCACAATTCATTTATTATGCCTACTAAAATTGCCATATTATAAAAAGTACTCTTCAGGATAAATTTAAACATATTTTTATGTGTTTAATCTAAATAGTTTAAAAGATATTTGTAGATAAAATTTATAACTTTGATTTGCATGTAGTTCAAACGAGATATATTTATAATTGGAGGGAGTAATTTTGACCTCCAGTTACTGTTGCAAATTATGATATTAAGAGCATCCCCAGCATACCCTGTAAAACACTGTAGCGTCGCTAATGTACCGCTACGCGCACGCTACTGATTCAAAAATCACAGACACATGCATGCGGGCGGGCGCTGCGCTACGGGCACGTTAGCTGCCTGACGCCGGCCGCTGATGCAAAGTGTGCTGGGCATGCTCTAAGAACATATTTATCGAGACAAATATGTATGCATGATTTTTGCGTGTCCTATCCAAATGGATGAAATGCTTTTCATAGTATCTGAAAATGATTTTTATAGAAAATTTTTGACTCGCACAAATCTCAAATGTCATGTTTTCTAGAACTGAAGTGGATGGAGTATTACAATTTTTTTGAGAAAGGAACAAATGTTACTATTTTCTTCATCGATAATGTCTTCAGAAAATTACATTTCTATTCCTCTGATGTAGCTAGGTCCATCAAGTCTGCATGACTACAGAGATGTATATACGTACTACCCATGCTCTGATCATGTACGCAAGAAGGTACAGCGAGTGGTTGGGTCACGCGGCTGGCGGCGCGGGGCCGACCGCCGGGCCGCAGCTGGTGAGGCAGCGGACGTCGCCATGGACGCAGGCGGCGGCGCAGGTGGGCGCCTGGTCGGCCGGTTTGCCGGCGCACTCCCTGGCGCAGCTCACCACCTCCGCCACGCACCCCATCATGCAGTCCACGACGCTCTGCTTGCCCGCCGGCGCCGCCTCCTCGCCGCGCCGACCCGCAGGGCGCGGGTCCGGCTCGCCGCCGCCGCCACCGGCGGCAGCCACGAAGGCCGAGACGGCGAGGAGCAGGAGGGAGGCGATGGCCGCGCAACGCATCGCGTCAGCGGTGGTAGTAGATGTAGCAGTGGCCGTGCTGCGATATAAGTTGGATGCGTTGTGGTCTGCGATGGGATGGGACTGGAGTCGGGGGAATTGAGAAGGGCAAGGGCCCGTATATGGGCACTTTGACGTGGCTGGCTGGAAGCGCGCGCATGCAAAACGAATGGTTTAAGTGCGAGGCTTGAGGGCAAACATATAAATCACTGTTGAGATGGCCGAGTGATTAAGGCTCTGGTCCGAAAGGGCGTGGGTTCAAATCCCACTCTCAACATAGCTTGGTTTTTTTAAAAAAATAAATCCATCTGAATAATCTTTTATTTTCTATACTATCAGATGTTCTTTTACGTCAATAGTACATAGAACAAGCAAGCTACCTTGTCATATAAGAAAAAAAAGAGTACAATATTTGATGAGTACAATATTTGATCTTCAGGATCACTGCTGGCTACCCCTTAGGTGCTTGCTCCCTGTGTGAGCTTTGCACCTCTTGAAATCACTTCATCCCTATTCCGCAAACACAATTTTAGAAAAGAAATTATGGGGAACGGGATCCCATCCGGACGGGATCACTCCATGCGCGCCATGCCCCCCCTTCCCCGTGCGCTCCGTAGAGGAGGAGGAAGGAGGAAGAAGGAGGAGTCGACCTCGTTGTCGCCGCCGTCAACCTCGCCATCGAGCTCGCCGCTGGCCGTTTGGGTCCCTTGGGATGGGATCCCGTTGGGTACATAGTCCCTCCCATTCTGGAATGTTAAGATAAGCAAGGCCTTTGTGAACAAATTTGTCAAATTGTCACACGATTTCATTTGAACTACTTCTATTTCATCACTCTTCTGGAGTTCATGGGGATAGAATAGTTTGGGGCAATTTGTTTCGTTATATTGCTCTTAATGTATCCATTTTGGATCATTGCAACACAAGCAGCATTATCTTAATAGATAATTGTGGGGGTATCAATGGTATTCAGACCACATAACTTCTGAATGTGATTAACCATTTGCCTTAACAAAACACACTCACGGGGGCTTATACAGGCAATAATCTCAGAATTATTAGTGGGCATCGCCACAAATGATTGTTTACAAGATTTTCATGAAAATTGTTGTGCCGTCATATAGGTAAATTAACTTCGTCTGAAGTTTTTCCATGTGCGGATCAAACATGAATTCCGAATCAGTATATCCACCATGGTCTTGGACTCATATCTCTTATAAAACAACCTAAGATCATGCGTTCCTTGTAGGTACCTAAATAAAGTTTTAACTCCGGTCCAATGCCTCCTGGTAGGCGCCGAGCTATTTCGAGCAAGAGATTCACTGCGAACACAATGTCAAGCTTGGTAGGCGCTGGCCGTATCCGCATCATCGGTCATCGAGGGGTCGTGCCCGTGTTGCACCGGCCTCCTTACTGGGGCCAAGCCGCATCGTGGAGCACCTCGCTATAGTCGTGTCGTGCCAGTCACGTCCCACGCCGACCCTTAGACGTCAGCCGATTAGGGTTAGGGTTTAGGTGCAAGAGAAAACCGATCTACTATGCAACACACGCAAAACAAATAGATTGAATAGTAGATTGATTAAAAAATGGCATACCGATTCGAAGAGTGATTCGTGCTAATAATGTGTTATAAAATAATTATGAATCACACAAATCATAGACTACTAACACAAGATTCAATCACACAATATATGGATACAGATGCATAGTGAACACACAAAGGTGAAAATCTTTATCTTTATCTTTATTAATCTCAATATGTTAGCTAGACAATTGTATAGATGTGTCACTCATATTTAGTATCTGCCTGACGTCTTTCATCTATTAATTTGGAAGTCTTACCAGTGAGAAAGATCAATTTATACCGTACTTGGATAAAGGGCATTTCATTTCCGGAGCAGGTCGAATAGTCAAAGAAGGGGGTGACAAATTCCAGGAATAGAGTAGCATTCTCAAGCACTACCCTTAGTTGCAGTCGACACCAGCTGCTTCCCTTAAGGGCCATCGGTCTTCAATCCAAAATGCCTGTAACGGATCTTTCAAGGGCAAGGGTTGGCTAGCGAAGTGAAGTACCCGTGGTAAATAAATAAGGAAATAGGCGCACGAAAAGAAGTGAATCATTGATTTTAAGCTAAAGTAAAGGCTGAGCTTTCTCTTTCGGTTGAAGGCGTGCTGGGCAAAGAAATAAAAGTAATTTAACCCCATTAGTACGAGTGCACTTAACCCCTTAACAGCTGCTTCTGACGATAGAGCTATTTCTAGAGGTACGAGCGACAAAGGAACAAGACGATCTGTTTATCTGCTCTTTATAGGAGAGATCTTCTTAAACAGAAAAGAACCTCTACGAATACGAATTCAACCCAATTTGATTCTGTCCGTATAGCAGCTGCGCGTGGGAGACGAGAGAGGGGTTACAAACTACTCCTACAGCACTTCGGCTCTTCACGGAGAGTCGGAGTCTCTCACACAATACACCGCGCGTGCAAACGGACTCGCACAATTCCATAGATTGCCTCGGGCCAGATAAGCAAAACGGACTCGGTGCATCATCATCGAGCCCAATAAACCCCGACTTGCAGAGTTGAAGTCTTCCACCGCCTGCAACCCTAAACCCCGCCCAATCTCAACCCGCCGCCGCCGCCGCCGCCGCCGCCGCCGCCTCCGCCTCCAGTCCGGAGACCAGACAGGAGCGCGGAGCAGGAGCAAACCCTAGCCTCCCACCATGGTACGCCGACCTTGCTACCCGCTTCATCTGATCACCCGTGCTTCTTGCTCGGATCGCCGCTGGAATATGGGACTCTGATCCGTGTGATTTTCAACCCCTGGTTTGTGGTGTTGCAGGTGCTCCAGAACGACATCGACCTGCTGAACCCGCCGGCGGAGCTCGAGAAGCTCAAGCACAAGAAGAAGCGCCTCGTCCAGTCCCCCAACTCATTCTTCATGGTAATTCCCTAGGAAGAAGTAGCCTTCGCCGCCCTGCGCGTGATCGCTTTGTTGGGACCACGCTCCACGGTGTCCAATTGCCCATGTAGTACGTTGTGATATGTATGTATCTGCCGGCGAATGTCTAGAATTCCTATCCGATTTTGAGTTTGTCATGCGATAGGTTAGTGTAGCCAAGGACAGTGATGTTTATAACCAAGTCATTGGTGGTTAGAGGCTGTTCTCAAGCCATTCCGTATCTGATTATCTTCATATGTTGGCGAGATAAGACTTTGAAAAATCTAAATTATTTGACTTGTTGATCCCAAATTTTAAATAATTTTGAAGCAACTAATGAAAGCTTTTTAAAAAATTAGGAGCTAAGAGCATCTCCAAGAGTGCCCAAAAAATAGAGTCCCAAAAGGCTGGTTTTAAGACCTCCCAAAAAGTTTTAGGAGATAAAAAACAAACCCTCCCCCAACAGTTCCTAAGGAGTCTCTCAGACAGTACACAGCGTGAGCAAAACGGCTTGCACAATTCCATAGATTGCCTCGGGCCTGATAAGCAAAACGGACTCGGTGCATCGTCATCGAGCCCAAAAAGGAGGCCGACTTACAGAGTTGAAGCCTTCCACCACCTCCAAGTCTCCAACCCTAAACCCCGCCCAATCTCTCCCCTCCGGCGGCGCCGCCGCCGCCGCCGCCGCCTCCAGTCCGGAGACCAGACAGGAGCGCGGAGCAGGAGCAAACCCTAGCCTCCCACCATGGTACGCCGACCTTGCTACCCGCTTCATCTGATCACCCGTGCTTCTTGCTCGGATCGCCGCTGGAATATGGGACTCTGATCCGTGTGATTTTCAACCCCTGGTTTGTGGTGTTGCAGGTGCTCCAGAATGACATCGACCTGCTGAACCCACCGGCGGAGCTCGAGAAGCTCAAGCACAAGAAGAAGCGCCTCGTCCAGTCCCCCAACTCATTCTTCATGGTAATTCCCTAGAAAGAAGTAGCCTTCGCCGCTCTGAGCGTGATCGCTTTGTTGGGACCACGCGCCGCAGTGTCCAATTGCCCATGTAGTACGTTGTGATATGTATGTATCTGCCGGCGAATGTCAAAAATTCCTATCCGATTTTGAGTTTGTCATGCGATAGGTTAGTGTAGCCAACATCACTGTCCTTGGACTAGTTAGAGGCTGTTCTCAAGAAATTCCATATCTGATTATCTACGTATATTGGCGAGATAAGACTTTTAAAAATCTAAATTATTTGACTTGTTGATCCCAATTTTTAAATAATTTTGAAGCAACTAATTAAAGCTTTTAAAAAATTAGGAGCTAAGTGGATCAACTTTTCAGATTTACTTCTACAAGCTCTTGAAAATGCTTATCTCACCAACATACGTAGATAATTAGATATGGAACGGCTCGTGAACAGCCTCTTAATTGTGTGATCAAGCAGCACATCCAGATTAATCCACAGCCACAACTAGAACCTATCAAACAATGTGGATTAATCCACGGCCACAACTAGAACCTGTCATGGCCACAACAGCTAAACGGTTCTAGTTGTGGCCATGGATTAATCTGGATGCGCTTTGTCTATTTCTCTCGATGTGTGAGTTTGCGGTGTGCATGCTTTTGGGTTTTGGGAGGGACTAGGACTGAATTTAGCCTCAAGCAAAGCATCAGGCATTCATTTTGCATTTTTGGGAGAGAAACTGTTTAGCTGTGATTGAAGTCATTTCTCTAGACAAAATAAATCACGATCATCGCAGTGGAGCTTAGTGCAACAAGCTTGCATTGTTAGGGATGTTACTTGGTGGTCATGGCTAGGTGTTATGTTGCTTGTGCATTATAGGCTGCAATTGCTTCATGGATCATGACTGCACTGCTTATGCTAAAAACTGGAGGGTTATTTGTATTTGTGTGATCAATATATTGCGGGCTCTAACGGTGGTGTTTTATTTTTTGCAGGATGTCAAGTGCCAGGGCTGCTTCAGCATGTAATATTTCTTCATCTTTTGTGCTTTGAAGTTTGAACTGTTATCTTTTGTACAGTAGATGGTTGGTTTAGGCATTTTGCCCATTCTTAGGCTTTTTCATGTTCCACTGATTTGAAATATGATCTCGCTGCACCTGAAAATATACTGCTTGATTATAACTGTTTTTTACTTTTCTGGTGGATTCAAAGCATTGTGACAGTGTAGATTAATTTTCTTTATTTCAAATTGGACTTTGTTATTGCATGCATTACCTAGATGATAAGCTGGCTCTGACAGGTGGTGTGTTTCAAATATAGTTAATTGTGTGCATACACTATACTATATCCATTGTAATTCCCTAGTTTATGTATTCTAATTATCCATGTTATTGATGGTTGTCATAATAGTCATTGGGATAATGATTGAATAATTTTTGCTTGAGTGAATATCAGTGTCCTGTCCCCTTGACGAAGTTGACGGACTTCCCTTCTTTGTGAGATAACTTTTTAATGTGTAGTTCACAAATCTCAATTCTCATTGTTAATGGATCTATTACTGCTATTGCTTACTAGGACCAGCATCAATCTGCCACTCAAATATTGTTGCATCAACTTCTTTTTCTTGTTAATTATCACATTTTTTCTTTATGTTATGCCCCATGAGTTCTATGGTAGATGCACTGAACCAAATTCTTCCTATGATTTCTGCACTACTGTGTTCAGCCACTCGCAGACGGTTGTGGTCTGCCCAGGCTGCCAAACTGTGCTCTGCCAGCCAACGGGTGGAAAGGCCAGGCTAACAGAGGGATGCTCCTTCCGCCGCAAGTGATGAAAGTTATCTGAAATTTCTTAGTTCTCCAGGGTGTTAGTCTGATTTTTTTTGCGACATTCGCAAAGTAAACCCATGTTTAGTAATTTATTAATCCCTTGGGGGTGTTGTGTGAAACTGGTACTTAGGTTTGTTGGAGAGCAAGATCAGAGCCATCTATTCAAGCCCAGCGGTGTTTAAAACGTATATTTGGCATTTCTATTCGGACTGTTCTACGAATGTTTTTTAGTGCGGATGCCTTCATAGCGTCACTTGTTCTCTCTCTCTTTTCAATTAATATATCCGACTGATGCATTTTTGAATGAATGCCTTCTTTTTCCTAAGCTATTGAGTGTTGCATTGTTTCGGTCCTTAAACAGTAAATCATAGTACATAACAACAAAATAGAATAAAATGTAAAAATTGTTTCAGATCTGTAATATCATGGACAATACCTTGAAAATTGTTTGGAAAAATTTTTGGCCTCGTACCCCTCTGTGATATCTGAATCTGACTGGATCTGTATGGATTTTATCTCGTATGGTAGTCATTTTTCTATGAAGATCATCCAGATACGAGACTAGAGATACCTGATTGATTCAGATCATGGATCACAATCCAACCTAACTATTTTTCTTCGAAATGATTATTTATGTTAGTGGTATATGTTGCTTTCTTGATCTATGCATTCATGGATGCATTAGCTAGTGAATGCATGAGCTAGCTATTTGTAGGAATATCATTGTGTACGTGACATGTTACATGTTGTAGATAAATGATATCGAGAGTAGGTTTTGTCTATTTTTCTCCTGACCAACTAAGGGAATATGGTAATACCTGGTATCTGATCCAAGACCTGATCTAGATTTGTATCTGATATCTGGACTCATATCCCGATTCGGCACTATCTAGACCCTGGATTAGGATTCGGGTAAAAAAGTGTTAATTCTATTCATGCCATTATTAAGTTCTTTTTTCACATATCTACCAAATTTGGTATTTTCCTTAATGCCATTATAATTTCAAATCTATTTTATCCATACTATTTCTAGGGTTGACCGATCAAATTGCACTCATCATATTCTTCATTCATCCTCTCTCACCTACTTCTCCCATGAGCTCTTTGTCGCCCTCTCCTCGAGAAAGCGCCATCAGTGTCCCCATGTGGCCGTACTTTGGTGGTTTCCTCTCCATCCCCACCAGTGCAGCCTTGACCCTGGATCTGGCGGACCGCCATAATGGCTCTCAATCCTAGGCGTCTCTATTGGTGCACCCACGTCACATCCCCTACAGTTGTCCTCCCTACCGCATCACCACTCTTCATTGTTGACTGTGCCTCCCTTCCTTGGCCCAGCCCACCATGGCTTTGCTCGGCCCGCTGCTGCCCCTAGCTAGAGGAGCTTGCCAAAGTTAGGGGAGAAGGGAGGAGGAAGATGGTGTGGAGAGGCATTTTATTGTAAATTTGAAGAGGAAGATGAGGGTGATTTGGTCCACTATGACCCATCAAAGTTGAAAATGGTATGTATGCAAGTTTAAAATTATAATAAGAATACCAACTTTGTAATGGCACATATGCGAAAAAAATTAATGATAACATGGATGCAATTAAATTTTCAAAATACACAATGGATGCAGGATAACTAGCGTCCATGAAACTGGCCTTTGCAACCAAAGCCCATGAAACAAGCCCTTAATCTTTACATTCATTTTCCTTAGGCATTCTATGTAAGTCCACTCTTCTACAACGCCGTCTAAATTGACAGCATCCTACGACGACTTCTCGGATTGGTGGCATCACGACGTAACAAAGCTCCCTCTAGCTGACAAGAACATTTTCACAATGGAGGTTTGGGCCATAATGTACAAGGCTGCATCAACTTTTTGGATTGGTGGCATCAGGTGTGTTTTAGATTGATGCCCTAACCGATAATGCCGATGAATTGGGTATACATCTAAGGCACAATCAATTCATTCGCAAAATTGAATTGGTCGGATTGAATCGAGGAGTTGATGCCAAAATTTGGCAAAGACAATATATTTAGTAAATTCATTGGCCTCTATAATGCTTTGTCATTCGTCGAGATGCCACCACCAGTGAATTCGTGGGAGTGTTGGGATTCAGAGCGTGCTTGGTTCACGGCCAGAGCTCGCCGTGCCACACGAAGGCTCGCCCTTAGCCACGGCTCGCCCGCGCGAGCGTTGGCAAGCGATTTGGTCGCTCGCGCCAACGCTCGCGTGCGCATGCAAATCTGTCGGCACGCCGACGATTTGGCAAGGGCGAGGCGGCCGTGGGCAGTGCACTAAACGACGGCCAAATTCGACGGCGCGTTGGTGGCCATGTTGTCGAGTGTGGGCGGCGAACCAATCACGCCCTCAATTTTGGTCCGTTGACGCTGTCATCGTTGAGTTTGTTGCCGGCTCCGCTTCCTCTCAGTTTTGGCACGCCAAAATTGTGTTTGCATGGTGAAGAAAAACCGCGCCCAATAATTGGTAGGATTTTGCATTGAAGATCACTAGCAAGCCAATGCATTGGCAGCCCTAGCCAAATGTGGGCTTCGAACAAAATGAGTCCCAAATCACACTGGCATGATCAAATTTGGTACGGTAGCCATGGGTTAGAAATCCAAACACACACCCATCATACCGCAACAAAGAAGCTCGCAGCTCACAGGAAGACGCCGCTCTTGATTGGTGGTATTATGCCGCTACAAAACTTCCCTGCACCTCACTAATTACCTTCAAAGAGTCTATCGTCTATCATCGAGCCACCTCCACTCTCCAACAAAAAGTCAGAACCTCTCGAAAGGGAGAAAATGCACTCCTAACCTTGCAAGCCGATGGTCCTGGTAGACGGGTTATCACTAGCTCCATTAAATGCTCCCTCCCTTATGGGTATACATTGAACCTCCATCCATCTCAATAGAATCGGCGGTGCTCCTTCCTTTTTACTAAAAAGATTGGTTAAATATGGTTAAAAAGATTGGTTAAAAAGATTGGTCAAATTCTCGAATGTTTTCATACACAAAGTTGTTTAATGAAATCCAATATAATTTTATATTTGAATTCCTAATAATTTTTTGATCTCATAAATTTTTCTTTCATTTTGCAGCATTGCATTATTTGAAAAAGTAGTGTTAAAAAAAGAAACTGTACACATTTATTTCAAATTTATAAACTTATGTTAAAAAATTGTGTTAGATTAGACCACCATCAAGAACTCAAAACATATAATTTAGTGTAGATTTCATGAAATATCTTGATGTAAAAATACATGCTATATTTGGTCAAACCTTTTACATGCTAATATCACTTTTTGTTGGGAATAGTCTCACGTAAAAAAAAAATTTGAGCAAAGGGGCAGGAGAACTGCCTTGCATTGATCAAAAGGAAGAAGAGTAGAGGGTGGGTGGGGGGGGGGG
>SPJY01019942.1:2105904-2161689 GCA_005191435.1 Raddia distichophylla | reverse complement strand
GAATGCCCCTCCCCCAAGGGCCACAACGAGTACATTAACTAATTACAAAATGCGTTCCTACAGCTGCCCAAAGCGGCCAGATTTCTTGCAAAAAATTAAGAAAGACCAGCCTGTGCTTATCTACCAGGCGGAAGACGCGGTTGTTTCTTTCCAACCAAAAGTTCAAAATAGTGGCAGAGATGATTAATAGGGCACCTCGGGATGGCCCATTTCGGAGGATGTCATTAGCCCATCAGTTAGCGAGGTTGTTGCAATGAGTCCAGGTAGTAGGGTTGAGTTGTGGGACGTCGAGGAGGTCAGCCAATCGAGACCAGATGAAAGAGCTAAAGTCACACTGCAGGAAAAGATGTTTCGGTGTTTCTAAGTTATGCCTGCAAAGAGGGCAAAAGTAGGCGTTTGGGAGGTGCCGACGGAACAGAGCGTCTGCAGTCATGACACGTCTGTGCAACAACAACCAGAGAAAGAACTTGCATTTTGAAAGTGCCCAGAGCTTCCAAACCTTTCCCAAGGCAGGGTTGGTGATGCGACCCTCAAAATGAATGCGGTATACTGATTTGACCGAAAAGCTGCCATCAACAGAGAAATACCAGAGTAGCTGGTCAGGCTCATTTGAGGTTAGCGACACCTGAGCAATCCGGCACAGGAGCCCAACTAGCTGCAACACCATTTGCGGGTTTAAGTTACGCCAGAGGTCAGTAATCCAAATGTAATCACACATAAAAAATTGGGATGTCGGGTATACAATAACCAATGACTTTGAGGATCGTGTGTGCTAAGTGTAGCTTCCACAAGTGATATCGGAGCCCTGATGACTGGGGTGTTAATAGATGATCTTGGCCTGATGTGTGGCTAATCTATGAGAGCAAAATTGTTGGAAGAGTTCCACATTAAAAGTTGGAAGGACTTGATCATGGTTTATAAGGGTGACCTCTCATTGAGTTTGCCTTTTTGGGAGGGAGATGTCCCAAGAGACCTTAGCCCATTGATCGCTGCTCTGGTTGAGCCTATAAGTGTACAGCAGCTTGTAAGAGCAGCAGTTTAGCTGACACTTTTGACTCGTTAAAGGACCATTGTTGATTTTCATTTTATGGTTGAGAGAGACATGGTAGTTTATGGTGCAAAATGTGTGAATCTCGCAGTTTTTTTATAGCGTCAATTCTCGCAGTTGAGGGACCAAAATCTGACGTCTTGCCTTTTCAATTAGTACATCTTAGCTTGGTGTTGGTGGTCGTACGTGTTCTAACCCAGTTGATCTGGAGAGTTATGCATTTCCTTCGCTTGAAGTGTTTACAAAATTATTTGGAAAAAAAATATAGGATTTATGAGGGCCTAAGTGCCGCCTGGACCGATGGACCCGACTTAACCCAACCCGAAAAAACCCGGCCCGATCAGTGCACTGAGCCATGTTAACGTCTCGATTTGAGCCCGGCCATGGAGTCAGGTCGGGCTCGGACCAAGAAAAATTGCAAAATTAGCCATGGTTAGGTCGGGTTTCTGGGTTTCAGGTCGTGTTTTTGGGCTTTGGGTTGGTTTTGGGCCCAAATTTGAGACCCGAGGCAATAAGTTGGGCCGGGCTTGGGACTTCAAACCCGACTCGAACCCGATCCGACCTGGCATTTGATTATGTCTACACCGATCCAATCCTCCATCGCTATCTGAAAACCAGAAGAGCGGCTAAATTTGTCTGTGGGCATCGTTGTCTCGTGGAAGTGGAAGGCACGAACACACTGAATCTCTGAATGAAGAGAAACTAGTACTCATGTATAAACTTCAGACAAATACCAGATCATGCACTCCACAGTTTGACGCGGTCTTCTAGTTATTTTCTGCGAATTGCAATTCTGCAATGCAAGGACCCAGACCCCCAGGGATGTGAATGCCAACACTACATATCAATGTCATGTGACATGTGTGCTACAAAGGTGAGTGACGGTCGTTAATTAGCTGAGGTAGCGACCGTCGCTGCCGACATATATTCTAGACACTAGAAAAAGAATTCAGCTGAAGTGTTCTTTTCCTGAGGTCTAGAAGAGCTTGATCGTTGTACTGACGAAAATCCTATATATCTAGCTTAATTCTCCACCAGACGCATTCCCTTGGGGAAAGAAACCACAAGCAAGCCTGAAGCTTTACTCAGTCCTAATCTGAGACGTCTGAATCCTAAACCCAGCACTAATAGAGTCGCAGGGGCGAATAAAGAAAAATAGACATTAGTTAGGTCGTTGGATCACTATACTAGGTTATACCTCATAATGACTGGTTTATATGCTAATATACCAAGGAAATACACTGTAATGAATATTCTCAAAGCTACTGGGGTGACTTGACCCAGCCCATGCTTGCTAGATCGATCCGCCCCTGAGAGCACGCAGCAGGACACCCAAGAAGCAAAGCTGCTGTACTTATGCATCGGAATACATACTTAAAAAGTTAATTAGTTCTGGTATAGTATGAGCTAATCAGCCTCAATAAACCAAATCGGATGCTCACAGATACTGGGAAAACAATGTGCCGAAAGCCCATGGCTTTTTTTGTTGTTATATATTAGCATTTATATCATCAAGCTTGGCGTGTGCCGCATATATGGAAGAGCAGATGAGAGTGCGACGCATGCTTCCAGACGCAGAGAGATCGACAGAGCTAAAACCATGCACGTCGCCGTCTTCCATGGCTTTGCGGCGGTCCGTGACTGACTGACGCTGTCCTTGGTTGCGTCGGCTTGTCGCTTTGAGAGCGATTAAGCTAGGACTCCGATAGATTATCCTGTTCTTTTTCTTTGTTTCAGACACTGTGTTAAGATCAGATGGGACGGATTGTTGATTTTGTTGGCCGTGATTGGATGTCCTTGATTCTAGACGCCGGCTGGTTTTAGTCTGCTTAGGTGGAAGACGTCGGCCGTACCTAGGCTAATTAAGGTTACTATTTGAAAAGCCGAACGAATTCATTTTTCATGGCTCTAAAGAATAAGCAGAATGAAGGGATGCAGCAGCTTCAAGTAAGTTTAGCTTACCATTCGGCACATCCGAATTGATCACAACTAGGTATAGGCTAGAGTTCAGCTCCAAGAAAACAAGAGATTTGACTTGGCTATGGATTCCCTGTTTTTGAAAAAAGTTAGGAGAACCGCTATCCATTTTCATTAAGCCGGATGAAATACGGGAAAAAGAAAAAACCTCATGCAAAGCACGGAAGCACAGTCGTAGCGCAACTGCTCCGCAACAAGGCCACCTTCCCTGAAGTGACGCCACCACAGCCGAAGCCGACCGTCCAGCTAGCTCCGGCCACCACACCGCGCCTGACCTCGAAGCGAGCTCGCGACGCGTCTCTATGGGCTCACCATGGTGCACCTCACTCCCCGACTAAATCTGGCGCTCAAAGCCACGCTCGGATCTCACGCTCACGGTAGGAAAGGGGGAGTGAGGAGGAGAGGGAGGCCGCGGCTGCCGCATGTCGAGTGGGAGGATAAAAGCTTTGCCACTGGCCACCGAGACATCATCATCGGAGCAGCATCGACATGGCGGATTTGGCCTGGCCTCCATGTCGGACTCGACGTTCTACCGCTATCTAGGCATTGTGTTGAGGAGCATGTGCCGCCCAACCAGCCACACGCTGAAACTGACCTATGGGAGGAAGCACCACCGGCCACCTCGGATGTCGTCCGTGTGGTGTCTTGTGCAAGCACCTGCCGACACGCCAGATCTGACCGTCTTACCGCCGGATCTAGCACCACAACACCATAGTAGATCGGTGAGCTCGTGCACCAGCTTCAACCATACGGAGGGAGCGAGGAAGGGGAGAAAGGAGAAAGAGGGGTGGTCCCACCACCGCCACGGTCGTCGCCTACTGTCGTCGCTCCAGTGATGGCTGCGACGATTGTGGCAGACGCAGGATAAAAGTATAGGTGGGGCAAGTCTAAAATCTCTTTTGTCTACTGTTGGCCAAATACATCACAAAATAGTTAAATTACAGGAACACCATAATAATAAACGCACTAGTTCATGACCACATCCATTGGATATTTAAATTATCAACAATGGACCACCATTTACCCCACTTACATGCCAAAATATTAAAAATTTACTCTATATTCTAACCTAGATATAAATGACCTCTGAAATTCAGGTGAAGCCGAGTCCCACCATCCCTCGTGGTTGGATCCGCTTCTACACGGCGAGGAGGGAACACCGACAAGAGGGGCTACGAGTTCAGCAAATAAGCGGTTTTCCTTCCTATATGTTTTCTCGGTTAATGTTACTTACTGTTATGGTCTAATTTTTTAAGAGCAAGGAGACATGAGTGCGGTATATGTCTTTGAATATCTTAAACTATCATTTTCATCTGTTTGAACATCAATTTGCCTCGAGAATTCCGCACATAAAATTTCTCTCACTCTCTCTTAATCTAATAACCATCTCCGTTCTTTTTCTTTTTAGCTTTAGAGGGTGGACTACGTCCTCATCGGCAGACGAATCGATGCAACGCTTCGCGAGTGTTGCCGTTGTCATCTCGCTTTCTGGAGTGGAGCTGTGGAGCAGATCATAGATTTCCATCGAGGAAGCTTCCAGGAAGTTTTCCCGGGCAGCGAACGACGAGAGCGAAGAGTTGAAACACTCCTAATGCTCGCCCTTTTTGATAAAAAAGAGACGATTCGAGGTACGAAGTACAGTGAAAGCGGCAGTAAGTTTTCACGAAATTTACACATGCACGGATATGATGGTGTAACTCAAGGTAAGGACGTGGCCAACACAAAAGTAGTAGAAAGCCTTGAATAGGAAGAAGAAACCGCTCGATCAGCGTCACATTTTGGTCCCTCTGCCACATAGCTAGCTAGCCCAGGAAATGCTCGTCCTCTTCATCTCTGATTGTGCCGACTCCAAAGCGATCTGGAAGGAGGTTCTTCACGCCCAGTACGGCGACACCCCATACGGGGAGGATGTCTTACGCTATGTTTAAGTGGTTTAAACTTATTCATTCAAACAGTTTATTTATTAAGCCTCGTACACGAGTAATTTTCAGTTCAATCAGGTTACTCATTCAACTCAACCATTACAAACATATTCTTATTAGTCTGGTGGCCCAGAGCAGTCTCCTATCTACAAATGGAGGGTCAAAAATTCTAACAAAACAGTGATCGTGATCTACACGGTCTGTAACATATGAAAAGAGAGGAGCAAGTGTATCTTTCAATCACAAGATGTTACTTCTTTAACGACTTGCCTAGTTACCTAGCCTTATTTGGAGTTCTAAGCGGTCTCAGTAGGAAAAGTAGTTCAAAGTAGCCAATTCTATCCTTCATGTTCTTTTATTGATTGGTCTATCTCATTAATTTACCTTTCTTCCGCTTTGTCGACTAATAGCTCTGTCGTCCCATGAACTCTAAAAGAAAAAAAACATTTCTGGATGCCCTTTCAAACTACCGTTGCTGAGAAGTGGGAAGGTGGCAGACACATAGATTTATGCGAACTTCAGCATTTCAGCAAGCAAACTTAAATGGTGACAGGAAGATTGATCCTGCTTTATGGAAAGTCTTTTCCATAGCAGGGTGGTAGTGTGTGTTAGAGAGGATACTGTTAGTTGGGGTAGAGCAGTTCATGGCCTGTATTAGATGTGTAGCCTTTTGTAATTAGTTGCAGCTCTTATAAACACTTCTATTTTAATTTTTGCCTTAATGAAATTGGTCATTTGCTCTAAAAGAGCATCATATTTTCTATGGATACATCTTATGTAACGCAAAATCTAGATAATACCGAAGACACGATATTTGGTAACGCAGTTCAACATTGCTGCCTACGTCTGTGGGGCTCTAACTATGGACACTCCTTCCCAAAAAGCACAAGCACATCAGGCTATCTGGGTCGTGGACACAGGACGGCCGCTAACTCTACCCTCTCCACGCTACAGACCTATACCAAGAATGGTCCTATTTATAGTGGAGGTCACATAAACGAGTTCGATCCTAACAAAACCTATTACAACTTAGAGTTCATGTAACCGATTTATACATGTATTCAACACACGCTATAACAAACTCCACCGTGGGGAATACGTCTACGTCTCGGAAAGTTTGATACTAAGATAACATCATCACCATTGTCATCTGAGTCACTTTTAACCAATGCCATATTAGCAATAGTTCCTTACTTTTGTCGGTCCAATCCTATCGACCATGATTTGCACTGTACAATCTGTTCGCCATTCGAAACAAATCCTTGGTCTCAACGCCTAATCTATTCTCAACCTTGATCAGATTTTCATTTGGCTGCATGAACCATTCACACCTGGCATAGATTGTCGCTGACTAGATCACCAGCCAGCTTGACACACCTCACAAACTTTGAGCACCTCTCCTACATAACCTTTGTCCCATTCCTCTGCACCCAATGCCTTGTTCCAAGGTCTACGCTCAAACTAGCTGCTTCAGACTACAAATCTAAGTTCTTCTCGGCAACCGAAAAACCTTCTTCTGCTATGCCTCTCTGCTCCCCTTTGGATCTAATCATAGTGGCGAGAAGACCCAATCCGTCTTGACATTCGAGTCCCAATAGACTCTTATTCATCTTGGCTTGGTTTCCTCCATTTTCTTGTGATTCGGAATTCTCTCTCATGCTGTCTCACCGCATGCTTGTGAGGCCTACTGCGAATATCTACCAGCCGTTGAAAGAACGACGAAAACACACCTCCACCTCCAGATCCAACATCGAGCTCGTTGACGTGCTTCCTCACACCAATGGTTTTGCGTTGCCCCAGATGATTTCATAATCGACACATCTTGACACACAATGTCTTGATGGCATTGCTTGCATAATGTGATTACATCACCGCAATACTCGCACCACTCTATTTTGGCCCTCTTTGGCTAATCCTAAGTTGGAGTCTCCGTCGTCGCCACATTGACTCTCTGACCACCTCGTTGGTTTGATCACCATGTTTGGCCAATCTTGATCAACTGTATTCTATCAAACGGTCTAAACCTCCTACCTAGAGTGCACGGCACCTTCGACCGGATCACCGATCACCGCTATGCTCCACCTTACGGCCCCGAGTCTTTTTGGGTGCCATATATAGAGACATGAACCTTGCACCACCACAGAGATCTTTCGCATGCCCAACCTCGCTTCGATACCACTTGTTAGGATTTTAATCGCTACACAAGATCTATACGATATCGGAGACACGATATTTGGTAACGTAGTTCAACACAACTTTCGACGTCTGCGGTGAACTGACTACGGGCGCTAATTCGTAATCAACATATGCATACCGGGATATTTGTGTCAAGGGCATAGGCCGACCGCCGACCCTATCCTCCTACGCTACAACTAGGTCTCTTGATTGGTTACACTACCCTATTTATAATGGAGCCAACGCATACAAATCTGATCATGACACGACCCTCTTTTATCTGTTACAACTCAGAGTTCATGTAGCGATTAATGCCAATTTATACACGTACTCGATACAATCTAACATGGCTGTTTGGAACGCATGTTTTATTTTTTCCCGATTTGATAGATAAATATCTGAAAAGCACGGTCTTTGTCGTGTGAGCGTAGTGCAGAAATGACGTGTATTGCTCATTTGCTCATGATTCTTGGGTCGCGTGGTTTGGATTCATGAAACATTCTTACATTCGTCTAGCTGTTGCTGTTACCGTTTAATTAACTCATGGAGATAACATCACAACTTGAATGCCGATGCAAACATCGATCACAACTACTTGAATGCTGATGCAACTTGTTAATAGTTCACTGAGCCGTTCGACCTCCCAAATTATGCCTTCAGCCCAGGCATCGCTTTCCAATCTTTAAAAGGATTTGGTAAGTCGACCGAACGGAACGAGACGCAACCAAATAATGCATAAATATCAACTTGCTATAAAAATGTTGGATGAATGAAACCCTGCAATCCTGAATCAATGCAGATTTACCGATGTAGGCTGCCATTTTACTTGCAAGCAATATATTGACATGTAGAGACAGGTTTGCATATTGTTCTACTGGAAAGAATTTGCATCTGCTTCCCTGACCCTGATAGGCTAGTTCGTGAGTTTTTCTTTTTACTTGAAATGTGCATGCTCATAATTTAGTTACATTACATGTTTACATGAAATTTATTTTAGAAAAATATTGAGAATTACCCGGGATCAGGACAAGAAGACCTTTGATAGGCAGACGAGAACTGAAAAAGTAAGTCCTAAATATTAGACGAGAAGAACAGCTAGAAAATCGAATCATTTTTTTTGGGGTAATTTGCAAATAGAACTATTTGATCCCAATTGTTCCAAACTTCCAATAGACTTATTTAATTGATAATGCAATGTGTTTTTTTTTAAAAAAAATTGATGGCGCAATGAACTTGACTCCCAAGGTCACTTGGTCACGAGGTATATTTGTGAAAGTTGGTTGCTTTGTGGAGAGAACTTTACTTGCCGCCATACACTCCTAACACTGCCAAAAACTGGCAGTGTCTTACACTGGCCTTGTTTGTTTCAAATTAAAGTTGAGTTGAGTTTTACTGTAGCAAATTTATGACCCTTTTGAAAGACATTTTTAAAAAATCAAAAAATTATGAAAAAATTATTTTACGAATTATAAGAAGAACTATTTGAAACCCCACAAAAATAACTATAAAATATTACACCATTTGGCCTATACAAAAATAAAAAATTTTCATTTAATTTAATTTAATTTAATTTAATCTGAATCAAACGAGGCCACTGTCTTATTAGGCATGACTTGATCGAACGGAGGCAGGTCTCATCGAAAATCTGAAATAGATGAAAAGACTACTTTAGGATTCATCGGTTATTATCAGAAAAAATTTACATCTAAATAAACACTCCTCCCCCCAGGGGCGGACGCAGACAAAAATAATAGGAGGGGCTGACCTAAGTGGCTCAAGGACTAAATCTACAGTCTAGCCCCTGCTTTCTTTATATTTTACACTAAAAATTATGGGGGGCTAAGGGGGGCCTCTACTATCATATACCGCGTAGGGGGCTAGAGCCCCCCCAGACCCACCGGTGGATCCGCCCCTGCTCCCCCCGTTATTTTTTATCAGGTACGATTTAACTTGACGTGGTCTCTTAAACTACACATTGATCCTTAATTTCTCTTATCCCACATCATTTACAATAAAAAAGTAATAATCATTAAAAAAAAACTTTTAAGTATGAATTCAACAATACCATTTTCACAAAATTTATATATTATTAGATAAATTATTAATCAAAGATTATGATTTTTGAATCTTGCAATGTGTGCGTGTCTTATAAAAACACCGAAGGGAGTAATATAAATGTTTTCGGCTGCTGAAAAATCTCACCACCAGATAGACACTGACGAACATATTGCTATCACACAAAAAATGTTGAATGCTGAGAGCAGGGGCTTTGCCAATTCATTCAAGAACATGGACTAGCTCCACCAAGGGGTATGTCCTAACAGAATACTACCAAACGACTTGAGTGAAGGCCCAATACCTCAACCTTGTCGACCACTGCACCGACATTTTGAAAGCTCTATCGGAGAAGACCATGCCGTTGTAGGTTGCCAAGAGGAAGAATGGACGTCACCACCAAAAAGGAGAGAGATGACGACGACGCATCAACCAGCATGCCATTGACGACTAGCCATCGCCACTATGGGAACCAGCCCAATCGAGGTTGGCCACCATTGCTGGTGGTAGCACTGCTTTAGGCTACCGAGGGGTGGACAACCATGCCGCTACAGGTCACCACAAGGAAGAGCAGACATTGCTACCAATAGGGGAGGGGGCGATGACGACGTTTTAACCAGTGATCCTCTAGAGACATCACTGTCACCATGCAACCACAAGATACTGAGGAGAGGACGACCACACGTTGCAGGCCGCCAAGAGGAAGAACAAGCATCGCCATCACAAGGAAGGGGATGACGATGATGCTTCAACTGATGCTCCATTGATAACATAGCTACACCACCACGGGAGCGTCAATGCAGGCTACCAAGAACAAAATAGGCATCATCACCACAAGGAGAGACAAATGATATACGACGACGCTTTAATAGGCATACCTCTAGTGACAAAGTCGTTGTCACCACTTGATCCAATAGAGACTAAGCTATCATCTCGCAATGCTTTTGCAAGCCATCGCGTAGGAAGACGAGACATCGCTGGCTGAAGGGGGGGGGGCAATGACACCCCTACACGATGCTGAGGGGTAGGATGACCATGTTGCTGCAGGACGCCAAAAAGAAGAATGACTGCCGTTTCCATAGGAGAGGTGGTTGATGACGATGCTTCTGTTAATAAATAGTGCATATGGGCCTTCTGTGGGTCTTGTGTGTCTTTAAAAGCTTTCCTTGTCCGCCCTTGCACATGTATATATACTAGTCTATGACCCTTGATCAATACAATCTGCCTTCATAACATGGTACTGGAGAATAGGATCTCTCTACCGAACCCTAGAGTTTCTCGTAACCATCTTTGTTACTGGTGATCCGTGCCGGTGATCCACTCTCTCTTCGGATCACTCTTCGATATGTTCCTTCAGAGCTTTAGATTGAAGATTTATTCACCAATGTTGTGGATCCACCTTGAGTTTGTGAGGGGTGTTAATGTATAGTGTATATGGGTCTTGTGTGTTTATGGGCTTTCCTTATCTGCCTCTTGTATGTATATATATTGGCCTATGGTATGATCAATACAAGCTGCCTTCATAACAGCTTCAACCAACACTTTTGGCAAACGTTTTTCATCTACTCCCCATAGACTTGGGGATGCTTTCCCTACGACGTTCATCACCGGGCCTCATCCTATGGTTGTCAGATTGGGCCTCCTCAGAGGAGGACGAAGGTCGTCGCCTTCATCGTAAGAAGAGAAAATTTGTGGCTGCATGGCATTATAAATATGGTGTCTATGTTAAGGCCGTCTGAGTATCCGACCATTTATGACTTTGTTGAAAGACACTATACGTTAGATGTGTTTAGTTATATAAGACATTGGGTGTTTAGAAAATCCAATACAAATAAAAACAAACTTAAAATATTCTGAGGTGACAGCACGTTTGTATAGTTATATTCAACACCTCAAATTATAAACTACACAATTTGCTGAAATCAAATAAATTTGTAAACAAAATCATAACGCATGCCAAAACGGACAGAAAAAAATTTAGGTTGCAAACACACTTAGTGCCTCCAACTCAGAATTCTATAATTCAGTATTTGAAATTTCAGATCAAAGTGGAATTTGAAAACAAGCATATTTGGCATATTTTCTTGGATCATTTTGGTATGTGTTTGAATTTTATTTTCTTATTTAGGAATCCATTTAATTTCAACATTTGAAATATTGAATTATTAATTTTATAATTTGAGATTGTTAGGTATTGTGTCGAATATGTATACGAGTATGTTACATGGACTCTGTGTTGTAATCGGCAGGGTTGGTTTAGAGTTAGAGTCGGACTCTAACCGGGCCTTCACTATATAAAGGGAGGAAGCCCTAGTGTAGTCAAGTGAACGACTTCATAATAGTAGCATAGGCAAGAGGAGGTCAAAGGCCGGCATGTGGTCGTGACCTGGTTAGCCGGTGTGCTGCGATATTATGGTTTGGGGAGGAGCGCCCATAATCAGAGCCCCACAGATGTAGGCGAAAGCCGAACTGCGTTACCAAACAGCGTGTCTTCTGGTGTCGTTCGTGATCTTACATCGGCACATATCCAAACAGAGGTGATGACTAAAACTCTACAAATGTGTTTATCACCAATTTATAGCGTCCTTTTCAACGAATCAACATTTTGCCACGGGGTTCATAACCACTACATTAACTTGTAGTGTACTATAACCAATTTTAGCTAACTAGGAATCATGAGATTATATCATAGTAGTATGCTGCCTGGCAACTAGAAGCAATCATGGACGTGGTGATAATTATGGACATTAGTTGAGCCAAATGCCTGTGTTGGTGCTACTGAGAATCCTGATGTGATTGTTTTGAGACGTTGGCTTGATTTTTGAGACGTTAAGCAGGTAAGAAATCATTGATCTCGAGGCTGAAGTCTTGTTATTTCATAATGTTTTAGTATATGTCCGAATTGATATATTTGCTAAAATCCTAGTGAATGATTTCTTAGCAATCTTAATACAAAATCCTTGGCAGTTAGCATCCAAAGGTGAGTACGACCACTTGTCTAAGAATCTGAGTCCTTTCATAGCACCATCATTTCTAAATAAAAGTTTTTTTTCTTTTCATGCCATTGCATAAGTGACTAATCCCATTCATACCACCCTAGATCATCCCATTGACAATTGCTGGTCGCACTCGCACCTTGTATATCACTAGCGATGGCTACGCGCCCGTGGCGCGTGACATTAGTTTCATAAGGCACAGGTATATTTTGTTTTTTAGTTTTTAATAAAAAATCCCACTATTTCTTAGTTCATTTTAAATAAGTCAATATTTGTGATGCTCAAATATATTTATTGACCCTCACCATGTTTTTTTTGCATTTATGGATCGTCACCATATTTGATTTTTCAAAGCTTGCAATTTTTATGAATTTTGTGGACCTACCATAAATAAAATAGGAAAATGGAAAATCGATAAGAAATATGCCTTTCGTGAAGATGAACAAATTATTTGTAAATTTGAGCTTCAAAAAAATTTGAAGAACATTAAACTTTTTTATGGATGTTTTTTGTGTAGCGACGGTTTAATTTCTGTAAACTTTAATTTTTTATTTTTTGCGAGCTAACAAAAAAATCATTAGTTTGAAGTCTGCATTATGAGAACCTTAATATTTGAAATCTTTTAATTTTGGATGTTCTTTTTTCAGATATGGTACGAAAACTTTCATTTTTTATGCTTTTTTTGACCTACCATACATAAAACATAAACATAAAAGTCGAAAATCAAGAAAATATATACTCTTCATAAGAAAGAGCAAACTATGGTTATGAACTTTGCACTATATAAACATATGATTTTTTTTAAAATTCAATTTTGAATGTTCTTTTGTAGACATGGTTACGAAACTTGTATTTTTTTTTTGTGATCTACACTAAGTAAAATTAAAAAGTAGAAAATCAAGAAGAAATGTGTCCTTAATAAGAAAGAGCAACCATTTGTAAATTTGGACTCTATAAACTTTGAATGATATCAATTTTTTTGTGGATGTACTTTTTGCCGACATGGTTTAATTTTTGTAAACTTTATTTTTTTGAAACTTTTGTGACCTAAGAAAAGAGAAAGGAAATGAAAAAAATCGCACAGCCCAGGATGTCCTTGATAAGAAAGGGTGAACTATTTGCAATTTTGGACTCCAAAATTTTTTTAACAATATTTAACTTTTTATGGATGTTCTTTGTTTCGGCATGGTTTATTTTTTAGAAACTTTTAATTTTTATGTTCTTTTTGTGACCTGCAAAAAAAATCCTTAGCTTAAACATTGCATTATAAAAACATTTAGTTTTTAAAAATTTAATTTTGGATATTCTTTTGCAGACATGGTTATGAAACTAAATCTATGTTTTTTTGTGACCTACTGTAAGTAAAATTTAAAAGTAGATTAAGAAGAAATATGTCCTTAATAAGAAAGAGCAACTATTTGTAAATTTGTACTTTATAAACTTTGCACGATATCAAATTTTTTTTGTGCATATACCTTCTGCCGTTATGGTTACATTTTTGCGAACTTCCAGTTTTTTTTAATCTTCCGTGGCCTACAAAAAAAAGGAGGTAGGAAAAGAAAAAAAAACGCATAGCCAAGGATGGCCGTGCATGCTGGTGATTCGGGGGCTGTTTGGATGGTTACCCCCACGCGCCGCGTCGATGAATAGTAAACAGGGATGCGGGATTTGGCTGCCAAACAATAGGTACCTGATAAGCGAGCTCGCTGGGAAAAAAACAGAAAATATATGCAGCGGAGGCAGGATTCGAACCCCGGCCAACGCACTGAGATCTAGCTTAGCTAACCAACTGGGCAAGGCACCCGCCTTGTTTTGTATTGTGCAGGAAATTTTCTTTTAAATGTTATTTAAGTATGGACGGTCGGATCTTATTTCGTGAGAAGATCGGACGGCTGTTGTTTCTCAGGTGACGTGGCATGTGTAAATGACCGGCAACGTGGCGCGTTCCGGAGCCGGCGACGTGGCCTCACCTGGAGGCAGAGGGTTAGGCACTTTGTAATATAACATTGATTACGCTTAGCTTTGTTAACTAGCTACCACGCACAGTTATAAAGTACACATAATTAATATTTAAATTACCCCGTTTTCTTGAAGCATATCCAATAGTAAAATCAGTCACCACCTATAAAAAATGAATATGTCATCCATAAATAGCTAGCAAATAAGTAATCTCTTCAACGGATTAACTATATCATAGTCTCTAAAATCAATATGGCCCATATGTAATAACTAGTATGCATGAAACTTGTAATCCACTATAGACTAATTGGCCTCTATCTCTCTCCGCTCCATGTCTCCTTCGCGTAAGCAGAGAGCTGTGTTATAGTCCTTACAACTAGTTGATTTCACATTATTAAAGATGCTCTTATGTGGCTGAACGAGGGTCCACAAGTTAGCTTAGAAAAAATAGGGGAAAGGAAGATGGATGATAGGTTGGGCCCACAATCAACTACATGGAGAGAAGAAACAAAGGAAGGAGAGGGTTGCGTTTGCTGACGGCGGGCCAAGCATTCAACCATGACGGTAATCGGGATGAGATGGTGATGGTACTACTGGAGGTTAGTTGAGCAGCGAAGCGGCAATATTGTACGATAGTGTAGTGGATGAGCGTGGATAACCGCTCTCCGTAATATCATCCATATAAGTACGTAGACAATTGTTATAATAGTTTTTTTGCACGTATCTGTAGATAACCTCCTTCAGACAATATATCGTGGCTTTATATATGCCATAATCATCTTTAATATAGCAGATGACTCGATTCTTTTTGCCTATCTCTGTCCTCGACATCAATTTGTACTCTACCTTACAAGCTAGAATTATAGATAGTCCCGTGACACCACACCATTAATTGTGCATGCTGTTACAAGGAACTATATAATGCAAGTGTTTTTTTCATGCAAACACTAGCAAAAAAGAGTGGAACATATTATGAAGGGACATATAAATTTTACATATATGGGGAAAGTTGTCTGCAGTAGCTACCTCGCATGCAAGATGCAACTGCGTTGTACCTCATGTATTTGCTGGTCTCCTTCGGTGTAGATCCAGCTCGTAGTTTCTCGCTCGAAGCTTGGTGAGGGTAGCTATATATATACCAAACAGGCAAACTTCTAGACAGAAGTAGAGTGGAGCGAGTAGAGGGTTAATTAGGGATGGGAGAAGTATAAAGCAGATATATGGTCTGAATTTTGAAGCATGCCAAGCTTGTCTCCATGGATCACCTCGTCGAGGATGCCTAGTGGGTGGGGAGTGGAACCCACGGAGACACCTCAGTATGAATCGTGTTTTGATTGGGAGATGCATTCCGTTATAATTTGGTCTCTACTGTATAAAATCCTCTTGTAAGTCGTATAGGAAGATATGTCAGTCTATAAATCTTTTTTTAACAAAGAAAATAATTCAAACTCTATGTCCGAAGATGTACACATATGGCCTAAAAGTATCATACAAATATGTTGTTACACCCATCCCAACTACCCACAAAAGATAAAAAAATGGCAGAAAAACCAAGAATATATTCAACTCATACAAACTCTATTATTAAAACGCCAACCTATAATCTTTCAACTGGAGGTTTCTCTGAATCAATGACTGCGTTTTTTCTACAAAGGTTATACACACAAAATCACTCTCTCATGTTCTTGTATTTTGTAATCTACTTTTATTTGTCTGACAATTTCTAATAGTACATTTTGAGCTTAGCAAAATCTGGAAGTGTGCTAAATTAGACCTGTTTTACATCCATCTTTAAACTAAATGTTAATTAGATGAATACACTGTAGAGTTTATTCAGTAATTGCCATTGAAAGTTGAATATTAATTCTTACCATGTCACTTCAAAGTTTGGAGAATTGTATACATCCACTTTCAGACATTTCTGCCCTTTACCCTTTTTTTGTCTTCTTCATGTGGTGAGCACACCGTTGTACTCCATCAAGCCCTCGCATCCTTGCTACAACATGAGACAAACGGATCCGGATGCTCTCCCTGCCTGAGCTCGCTTATAGTTGGCATCGAATTTGCTCAATCGCGATGTTGGATTTTCCTTCCTCCATCAATGCTAATTATGATTTACAATTTTTTTTATTGGTTTTGCTCAAATCCAGTCACCAGGAACGCCCTGCGCGCTCACCGACAGCTTGGCCCGAGCGAGGTGCGCGCACGACCCAGACGACTGGGCTGGAGCCGCTCCCTTTTTTTATAATCGATCTTACTTAATTGGTTGAACACTTGAAACATTCTCCGTCAAAAAAGCATATAGAAGGAACAACATCGTTTAGGGCAACTGGTCTCGTGCCCCCTAAGCCCCTTCTTAGGGCGACTTGGGAGGCGTCAATCCCGCCACCGCAAAAGCTACACCGCCACCACCCCACCCCACCTCACCTTCTTCCTACCGCCTCTCCCTCTCCCTGCACTGCGGCAACAGGACCTCTCCTCTCTTCCCTATCCTCCCACTCCCTTCTCCTCCTGTCTATTTGCCCATGAGATATTGCGGCGGGCAAGTCGGCGACTCCAGTGGCAGTTACAGGTCGAATTCGGCGATGTTGATTGGACTGGGGGGTGTGATGCGCGGATCCGATGATTGGCCCTTGCGATGACCTTGGTGGGCGCAGATCCGGTGACGTCCGAGGTCGGCACAACCGCGGATCAGCAGATCCCCACCTCGGTCGGCCATGGCGATGCGCCAGCTGGACTCCTCCAAGGAGTGGCGACGATCGGCCTGAATCCAATTGTTGCCATGACGGATGGGCATCTCGGTGCTACTGCCAATGGAGTCTCGGTGAAGAGGTAGCAAGGTACAACTTCCTTGGCGTCTTGGCGGCGTGTAGCCTTTGTGGCCGAGCAACGCGTAGATCTCGAAGGAGGATGCCCTAGCTAGCGGCTGCCAGACATAGCGATGGCGATAGTGGGACACCCTAGCCATCGTAGTGTTGTTTAGGGATGCTTGGTTCCAACACCGGTGCTTCTTAGGTTTTACGGCGACCGTCAAACCATTAGGTGGCTCCTTGTTGGTGTCCTCCTTGCCACGTTGGAGGCTACCGAGGACGGTTGTGGTATTGAGCTCGACGGAGTCGGCCCTCGTAATTTGCCCCCTGAGAACCACCGTCTACACTGCCGCACAACCGCAGTCTCGTTTTGTACGCTTGTCTCCTCCCCACCTCCTTGTGGGAGCTAGGCGACTTTGAGATGACTGTGTGTGTGGTGCTCAGGTAGATTTCCATCTAGAGGTGCTGAGGTGGCGGTGGCTTATTCTTCATGGTGATTCTTCCTTCTGCAGTCCCTTTCAGCGCAACATGGGGGGAGGGTGCATTGCGGACGAAAAATCTCCTTGGTTCCTTGTGTGGGCCGACGATGACGACATCATTGGTGTCGTTCCCTCCTTGAAAGCATCATCATGGGCGCCTCCAAGGCTTTGGGTTAAAATTTGGGTTGTGAACTAGGTGATGGTGGTGGTCCTTGTCATCGCTATCTTGCGGAAGTGTCATTGCAATCCTCTCCATATTAAAGGGTTGTACGTTGGTTTATTTTCTTTTGGGAGTTGCCTTGGCTTTCTTTGAGCTTGTGCGACCGATTTTGGCTGGCGGCTGTCTTTTTACGCGACTGACAGGAACGATGACCGTGTCTTTCATCTGTTCATGGAGCTGCACTTAGCAGTGGAGTTTATTTTTCGAACCCACAGTGTCCGCCACGGCACGATTACGCCGTCTTCTTCCCCCCAACTATTCACACACATTAATTTATAAATGGAGGGTTCCCCCGTCCATCGCCACACCCAGACCGAGGCAGCGCACCCTCTTCATTTCCTCCTCGATCCCAATCATAGGCCGGCTCGAGGTGCCGCGCGGTTCAACGGGGGCTCGCCTTGTTTATTACCGCCACCCTCCCCAAATCATTATCCCATCGCCGCAATTCTTTTCTTTCTTTGTTTGTTTGTTTCCGCTTCGAAGAATCGAGCCAGGAGGAGGAGGAAGAAGAAAGGCTAGTTGTCTTGTCTGGTTGGGCGGTGGTGGTGCGCTCGCGTTAATGGCGGTTGACCTCGCGCCTTTAAATCGGGCGGGAAGAAGAAGAAGCGTGAGAGTCATGAAGCGGAGCCCATCGCCTTCTGCCCCGTCCCCTCGCCATCTCCTGCTGCAGCCTCTGAACTCCGAGTGATCAGGCCATCCTGAGCTGAGAAAACCTTTCTGTTGTTTCTTGGCCTCTCCCTCCCTGGTTCTTGATCTCCTCTGTCCTTGGCGCCCGTCGTCGTCGTCATCAGGATTCAGCACTCAGCACCTCGTAGTCTCGTACTTTTGCCCATTTCTGAGGTGAATCAATTGGTTCTTCCCGTGATTCTCCATTCCTTCGTTGCAAGTACCTTTTTTTTGTTTTGTTTTTCAGTTCATGCGCCATTCTTGACCTGCCAAGTTCTTGCTTCGGTGCAGCAATGGGGTCAGAGAAGCTTCTCGCGAGGAAGGGCAGGTTGAGGCAGCGCTACGACAACGAGTACCGCCTCGTCTCAGGGTGGGTATCAGTGTCACTCTCTCCAGACTTCAGCTAGCTTAGTACCTCCCAATGCTCATCACATCTGCTTCGGATCAAATCCATTTCTTATCCCCATTTGCGAAGTTGCTCTTTTGCTGATGATAGATGAAGTGATGTACCGTCTGAACTTCAATTTGTGGCTCTGGACTCTCTTGCTGTATTGCAGGTGCGTACCATACCGTGTGAGCAAGGAGGGGCATCTCCAAGTGCTCATGATCTCCACACCCAACAGGAACGACCTGGTGTTCCCAAAGGTAGCAAAATCTTAACTGCAACATACTGAACTCGATCAGTTCTTCGACTCGAGTTCAGAGTTCAGGCTGCGGCATGATCAAGAGCTGACATTACCAATTCACTAACATGTGCTGCCTCTGTGACTTTGTCAGGGCGGCTGGGAGGACGACGAGGACGTGTACGAGGCGGCCTGCCGCGAGGCTCTGGAGGAGGCCGGAGTGAGGGGCAACATCAATGTAATTTCGATTCCTCAATCTTGATTCCATGAACATTTCAGCTGTGACACAGGCGTAATCTCGATCAATCTTGAACCGTCGAGCAACCTACACGTCGAGCGTACGTGTGAGCGTAAGCAGTTGGTACGTGGCTGATGACCGTAGTGTGTTCATCAGCCGTCATAAATGTTTCGAGTGTTTGTAGGAGCAATCGAGAAAGCCGGTCTGAAAATTACGTGCTCGATAGGATCGCGACGGCGCCCTGTCTGCGTCCATCGTTACGTGTGGCAATACTGTCCTAGCAAGCAACTTGCGTTGTTTCAAGATTATCTATCCTCCTCCATCAGTGCTAGTGCTAGAGCTCACTATGACGTGGCCATCTCTCGGTCCGCCGCGATTCATGATCTTGATCCAGATTTTGTTGGGCCGCTGGCCCGCTACATCTATGGATTTAACCGAAGCCACAACAAACGTTTCTTTATCCACTCAATTCAGAAAACCAGCTTGATTGGCGATTCGATACCTCCATCTTTTAAATTGTGCACCTCCGTAACAACCAATAACTAATGTGGGACTAAACCCAACAATTAGCTTCGTCACCCCGAGCCCTGTGGATGATTAGAGCTGATGGTGCAAATTTTCATCTCATGGTTAGCTGAGTTGACCTCTAGTCTCTCATATATCTGTAAGGATGCTTAGATAGGCCGATCGACAGTGACACCAACGATGTTTGACAGTGAAGGGGATGGGGAAATTTTCTCAATGGACGAAATTTCTGTTGGATCATCATAACCGATAGGAGATAAGACATGGCATGTTGACAAATTGACATGATGAAACCGTAGAACATAAGTTAGAAATAAGCACGATGTGATGTCCTTTCCGGATTATCTTTGTTATTTAGCACAATGTGAGCCCTTGGTATGAACCATTGATTCTTTTATTCATCTTTGTCTGGCTTGTCATCAAAAGACTTGGCAGTCTCCCTCCGTTAAGTTTAACAAAAGGTTTTTGATTTTGACCATTTTTTTTTAAATCTATATCAATTCCCTTCAAACATAAATTTATACCAAGATCTGCAGTGGCCGGCCAATATGCACGTGGCATGTCTCCAGTGTGCCCTGCACCAATCTAAACAATCTGCCGTAGTGCTGTTGGTGATGATCGATGCATCCGTGTTAGAATACTAACTGCTTAGTTTTTTTATGAACGAGTTGTTGCTTTCTTCCTGATGCACTGCTGGCGATGCCTGAACGTGTCACTGATGATTCTTCCCTGTCCTGTTCAGGGAGCCTCGCTCGGGCACTGGGTGTTCAGGAGCAAGAGTAGCCAGAGCAGCGGCAGCCCCAGGGGCGCCTGCAAGGGCTACATCTTCGCGCTCGAGGTCACCGAGGAGCTCGAGCACTGGCCGGAGCAGGACACCCATGGCAGGCAGTGGGTGAGGCATCTCTGAACTCTGATCATCTCCAACCAAAACCCTGAAACCTGCATGCATCTGCATGACAGATCGACTGCATGGCAATGCCATTTTTTCTTGCCCAGAGCTGACAGTGGCAGCTCCAATGCAGGTCTCCCCAGCCGACGCGTACCAGCTCTGCCGGTACGAGTGGATGCGCGAGGCGCTGACGGAGCTGCTTGGCCGTCTGCCGGCGGCGAGCCCTGCGCCGGAGCTGAGCGAGCACTCCGGCATGTGCATGATGCTGAAGGCGGCGGCGGCGGCGGCCGCCGATCGAGCTGTGGCTCTTTGCTGATTCCTGTTAGGAGGATGGCTGACAAGTAAAAGTCAGAATCATCCGATGATGTTTTTCTCCCTTTTTTTGGTCGTTCTAGATCAGTTTGTTTTTCTTCTTATGCTTTCTAGTTCCTAATAACACCGGTGTCTGCAAAAGTAGTCTGGTGCCTCGGTTACAGCCATTTCCTGAACTTGGTATTGGTTGGTCTCTTAGGTGCAGGATAAAATTGGTCAGTACTAAATGGCCCAAAACCTCTATGGAGGAAGTGCTTGTCAACTTTCATGACCAATCCAGTGGCTGTCACTGTGGTCCCACTCCCACTGTAATCTCTCTGTGTTTCTGTAATGTGAAACTCTTGGGGGCACCTATATCCTCTCTTGTAAATGTTTTGTTCTGTGTTTCTCAAATGAATTTCATGGAGTAAATTAATCATTGTGCATAGAGCTTTGTTATTCTCTGCAGTTCCATCTTTCACCGTCTCATTACCTGTAATGTTAGTACAAATGTAAAATTACATATTAATCCGTTCATCCTGATACTCCTTATGTTGCCTGTCTGCTAATTATTCAATGTTCTAAGTTCCATCACTCATTTTGTTCTCTCTGATCTCTATCGGCACAATATCTCTATTCTACTTTTCTTTTTTGAAGGACTCTATTCTACTTTAAATTATCTATATTGATCCAAATTTTAGTGTGCTCTAAAAGTGAAAGACCATAATTCTAAAATTTTAAACCCATAATTTTCTATTGTTAGGCAACTTACTAACTGACCAAGTCAAGTTTGGTACGGTCAGGAGGAGGATAATAATCAAACAAACGAGAAAGGAATCCGTCAATTGCCTCCTGATTCCTGAGGGTGGGCTGGGCCGTCCCAATTGACCTGTACTACAATCTAGAAACCACTATAACTGAGGTTGGCAATTTGGTATCCTCTATCATTGTTCAATGGAAGAAGTCCAATTTATCTCCCTTAACTATTGCAGAAGTTCATTTTTCCTCCCTCAACTTATTTGTGGCCGTTCGATGCAAGATTGGACGGCCAGATCTCACCCATTTAACACAGAGAGAGGAAAAGTGAACTTTTTTCAATAGTTGAGGGATGCAATGTGGACTTCTTCCTTGTTCAATTGGCCAATTGCCAGTGTAGTAGATTTCAGTACCATGAATGTACAAAAGTATGTACTACCTATGGTCACAAAAACAAGTCACTGTTGACTTTTGATCACGTCTTTGACCATTCGTCTTATTCGAAACATTAGTGCAAACATGCGTAAGTACAAATTATGTTTAAAGTACCTTTAATAATAAAACAAATCATAAGAAATTAAATGATAGCTTACGTAGTTTTTTGAATAAGACGAATGGTCAAAGACGTGTCCAAAAGTCAACGGTGACTTGTTTTTATGACCGGAGGTAGTATTATATTAGTGACGTTCGGACTTCGGCATGGCAAATCGATTTCATCAATGCAAATTGTCAATTTTTTATGGTCCAATGTCTGCTGCAGAAGTTCGGACATTTTCACCTGAAACGACCTAAAATCAGAGTTTGTTCAAGTGCACTTCTCCTAGATTGTAGACTTTTCAGAAACTTGGCTATTAGCCTATGATAAACTGTAGTTGTCTCTGGCTGCTTGCAATGCAAGATGAAGGAAACTTTTGCTCTTCTTGTACTATACATATATAAAAATAAGAACACCGTCATGAAATGACAATGTGTTTTAGTACCTATTTTTAGTTCTAGAAAGTTAGGCATGTCTCCAATGCAACTGAATTCATAGAAGGCTTAAATGTAAATACTTATTTTAAAGCACTGTGCTTGCATTCAACTCTAATTTCTAGGCCATTGACAATGTCCAGAGCTTGAGATCAGGGAAAGGAGATAGCCGGCACACCTACCTGTCGAAAATGGAAAACCTTGTTCAGTTTTTCCTTTGGATCATTTCTCATACTACGAAAATACGAATTAGTCGTCAGACTTTTCAGAAGCCAGAGTTCTGCAAAAGTGTATACTGGATACCAAAGTTTATCTGTTGCCGTTATTTATGAAAGATGAAGTAGGAAAGTTTTGCTCTTCATTTTCAAGAAAGCATGGGCAGTTACAGCCATCCTGGGATGCAATGTTGACTTGGCCTCAACTTAGTTCATGCTAAGAGGGTACCTCCACATGGCTGGGTGGCCCATAGTATTGAACTCAATTTTTTGGTCGTGAACCCTAGTAGCTTTATACTTTTGTTTCTTCGTAGCTTAACACTGGTAGGTCACAAGTGGGGGCTCTATTTCTTTGTGCTAGAGCTGAATATGCCTATGCCCTATAGAATCTAAGAATTTTGCAAATCTAATACATAAGTGAGGGTAGATCCTAATTAACAACTCTCTTAATTGTAAGCTTAATCCATCAGCTTGTTTGACAACCATAGGGTTAGGGAAAGGGACAAAGAAAAGAGTGGAAGTTCATTTTATCAGGGGTTACCTAGAAATTTGAACTCCCTCCCATTTAGTTATAAACTCCCTTTATCTTTCTTATTTCCTTTGAAAGAAACAAGGGGGTTAACTTCCTCACTTATGATTCCCTTTCCTTGTTCTCAACTCCCTCCAGCCCAACAATCCCTAAAATAAGGGTGTGACTACCTGGTAGTTCACTAAAAATCCAACAGCAAGGCGTCGCCGCTTAGTGGCATCTCACCTATTCCACCACTACCCCTCCTTTCCCTTCTTCTTCCACTTGCTGGAGTGCTCCGCATACCTCCACCACTGCCCTTGTCCTCGTCGACCCATCAACTTGTGTCTGGCAACACCCTCGCCGCTCCATACTCCTTCCTCCCACTGCCACGCCTGTTCCGCCCATGCTAACTACGAGACATTGTGTCAGTCCCCCTAGTGACCACCGCCCATTGGCCGCTAATGATCTTTTGTGTCATTGCACCGCTAATGATCTTTTGTGTCACAATCAAGGACTAGGCCCACTCAACCCAAAAAACTAGCCTGATGGATGATGACCACAACACCTTTTAAGTTGTACTCCCAAATCACCGCTAACTGATGTGAGTCTAAACCCAACAGCCTCTACCACTCTATCATTCACCTAGAAAGTATGGGTAAACCCGTCCACTACACCATTATGTTATAACTTAGTCATTATCTAAAACATAACAGTCTTAGCTTAGCCTAATTGTAAGAACACCGAAACACAAATCCGAAATAGCTTGGACATTTACCATTGCCCGTAGAAGGCATCGTCAGCTAGCTTGGTTAGGCTAGTTTAGCCCATGTGGAGTAGAGATGATGTAGCAGTGATGAAGATGTTGCATGGAGACGTATGGATGCAGTGAAGACCACATCAGCGACCTAAGGCGCAGCAACGACGATGGCGGTCTTCCTTCTACTTCTGTTGTGGATTAGGGCTCTACAAGATCGACTTTGGTGTGTGCTAATTGGATTAGAAGATCAAACCGATAGAACCCCTTCTCCCTAATATATAGTGATGTGCAACAGAGGACCGAAACCGATTGGAATTAGGTGCATCCTCGAACAGGACAGCTACTCGCTAGAGATAAGCCTTAATTAGAGATCGTGTGGACTTGTGAGTCCGAGATCAATCCTAACAGTCTTCCACTTGATCGAAAGGCTAACATTCCAACGCAATTTTTTAACGGCTTTCCAACGGTCCATGTCTGGATTTGACTAATATTTGCATAACATCCCAATCACAAAAGCTAAATTAGGGCGTGTACAAAGTTGAGTGTACATGATGCTTTCGACAACTGGAGCATAAGGAATCGACTTGATTTGATCAGATTCAAACTGGTTCCTCGAAGTTCTTTGTCTATGTAGGTATTATAAGATAAACCTAATATGCCTTTGGACCTATCTCAAAGAATTTCAATACCTAAAACGAAAGAGCCACCACTAAGATCTTTCATCTCAAAATTTGAGGAAACAAAACTTTTGGTCTCAGCATATTCTTATTGTTGTTTGCTAATAATATATCATAAACATAAAGAACTAGAATAACAAACTTATTTCCCTTAACATAATTACATTCATCAACTTCATTTTCGTTAAAACCAAATTTCCTTACAATGTCATCAAACATAAGATACCATTGTCTAGATGTTTGCTTAGACCATAAATTTTTTCTTAGATGACATCCTATATGCTTCTTGCCTTACACAACAAAACCTTCCTGTTGTGCCATGTATACATTCTCTTACAAGTAACCATTAAGGAACAGAGTCTTAATAATCATTAGTTCGAGCTCCAAACCATAATGAGCTATGAGCACCATAACAATCATTAGTGAATCTTTAGATGAGATAGACAAAAGGTATCGTTATAGTGAACTCTCAGATTTTGGGAGAAGACTTTTGATACAAGTTTTTCTTTTAACCTTTTGATATTTTTCTTAGAGTCACGTTTGGTTTTGTAGACATATTTATGGTTCACTGTTTTGGCTCCATCAATAATTTCTTCTAAGTCCCACACATCATTAGTGGTTACAAACTTTAACTCATTTTCCGTAGCATCAAACCATTTAGATAAATCCTTAGCTTATATATAGGAAGTGGGATCATTTACTTTTCCTATATCATTTACGTCTTCATTCACATCCCGAAAGACATACCTCCCGTCTCGCTGTGATCTTTTCAGAGACGCATCAGGTGCTACTTGAGGCTCAACATTACATGCTTCATTAGGTAATTATGAGTCCTCAACAGTAGGTACATCAAGGATGTTCCCAACCTAAGGTATAACAAACCAAGGCACATGAAGAGTAGTCTATTGGATTGACGACGAAGGAACATAATTCCACTTCAGCTTGAGATCTAACTTTCTGGGCTTTGGGCTCCCACTGTTTTTGTCATCATCAAAGAATATAACATTTCTCATATCAAAAAACTAAGTGAGACGATCAAGATAATAAAAGCAATATCCTTAGATCTTTGAAGATTCCTTATGAAGTAACATCTATTGCCTTGGATTCTAATTTCTCAATATATGGATACAAAGCTTTCTCTTCAGTAGGACAACGCCACACATGGAAATAACTTACATTCCGTTTTCTCATAGTCCATAATTCATAAGGTGATTTAGGAATATGCGCATTTAACGCTTCCATCCATAGACTAACTAGTAAACGTGAATTGTTGAGCATACTCCGAACCTTGTCCATAAGGGTACGATTCCTTCTCTCAACTATTCCATTTTGTCAAGGTTCACCGGGTATCAAATATTGGGAAACTATGCCATTTTCTCAAAGAAACTTAGCAAATGGACCATGAATTGTGAATCAGACATGTCTAAGGGGTGGAGTATCGCTTTCTTAATGAAATCTTACATTCTTTCTCTTGTAATATGGCCTAAGCGACAATGCCACAATTTCAACAAAGTCTCATTATGGCTTCCCTTAGAGTAGAAACATCGCAATTATTCACAATAGTGTAGGGATATCATATAAAGCTTGTCTCGTCAGAAGCCAAGACCAATATTATTGGAATAAAACTGAATAACACAGTTATCATTCCTAAATAAGCATCACTTCTCATGGTACAAACATAAGAGATATTATTTAACTAGAGCACAAAACCGCTATCTAAAACTAGAGAAATGATCCAATAGGTTTAACGTCAGCTTCCTTCCCATTTGCGACTCTAATGCTTTTCTTCATATTCTTAGTATCTTTATGGTAAGAAATCCTTGTAATGAATTGGAACATGCATAGTGGCATCATAATCAATCCAACATATATTAAGGGAATAATTAGCATAAACTGACTTATCAATAAACGAAATCAAGTTATTACCCATCTTAGCGAGCCGTCTTTCTTCCTTGTAGAAGTGACACCTCCCACTATTTGATGTTGATGACTGATTTGAGACCTATTTGTCCTTAGAAGAGTTTTTAGGCTTTTTCTTCAGCTTGTTATTATTTTCGGCCTTCCATTTACCAAAGTAGATAAAGTTAACAATATCTTTTCTTTTGCCCCGGGTTCTTTCTTCCTTTCAATTAAAAGTCCACTTATCCTTCGAAATATTTAATTTATCTTGAAAGGAGTGTACTCAAAAAGTAGTAGGTCATGCTAAAGTGGACTAGGAATCATCATATAATCTCTAAGATCTTAAGTTTAGAAGAGATATATGCCTTTGAATGAGTGGTACTAGCATGGGTTTTTGATGAGCCTTTGAACTACCACTGAACCTTAGAAAAGCAGTCCTTGACATTTTGGAATCAGGGATTGCTCCCCTTATTCATTCGGAGATTGAACTCTTCATAATGTACAATGATAACCGGTTAGACCGCTCTCATTTCTTTGAGTTAGTGTTTTTCTTTAACTACTGCGTAATTATGCTAATTAGGAGTAGGAGCCAAGGAGGATCTCCTCTAAAAGCATAATCCAATGTGCCCATCTCCGCTCGTGTGCACACATTTGACCCAACCGCCTACTGTGCATGTCAGCCTGCCACCGCAGCCGTCCAACCCAACTTCTTTACACTAGCTCAGCTCCGCACATATGCACTCCTGTCACAGTGCCCACCAACAAGCCAGCCCAACGCCTAGGCTACCACCTCTCCTCACCTGTGCCACCATGCCTCTTCAGCCTGACTCGGCCTAGGACCACATACATGCATAAGATGTTGGCATGCTGCTCACCGTGCCTCGTGCAACGTCGGCTTAGCAGCTAAGCTGACTAGCCGTACCAGTTAGCACACGCCTGCCCACAGCTCGACTTGTTTTGTCTTTGCTCGCGATGCTTGCCAATGCTGGCCCAACCAACACCATGTGCAAGCCGACCCAACAACGCCTATGCATACCGCTACTGCCCTGCTTGGGCCCCCGCCACCGCCTCAACGAATGGGCCTCTTCACGCGAGCGCCTGGCCCAACTACCGGACAGCTGCATGCACTGGCTTGTTCCTGATCACTACGTGGACGCCACCTCCTATCATCAAGGATGTCCATCGGCTGCCAAAAAAAATTGACGAAAGACACACCTCCACCTCTAGATCCAATCTGAGCTCGTCTGGCATGTTTCCTCCCCTCCACCAATTTTGTGTTGCCTTAGATGACCTCATCATCGACACATAATGTCGACACCCGATTTACAAGATCGGATTCCACCTGCGTAAAGACGTACTAGTACCAAGGATCATGGCTAGTATACACAGTTAAGCAGAAACAGTACATTACCAACGTTCTGGTTATTACATAAAGGGAAACTTAGTCCAATACATTACACAAGCAACGGCTCGTAGGCCGCAATACAGAGCACAACGATACAAGCCTAATACAACACCTACTAAGTACTAACTTATTTATTCCACAAGCACGAGGGCTGTAGGAACACGCAGCCCTAATATTCATAGCCATCATCGGAGAACGACTCCTCATCGTAGTCAGGGTCCTCATCCTCGGACGGCGGGCCAAAGTCGGACGGACCAGCTGCTGAAGTTTTTAAAAGGGAGAGGGGAAAACAAGGGTGAGTACAATTGTACTCCGCAAGTCGAAAATGATGCAGATATGGCTTCGTACAAGGGGAGCTTAGGATATTTAGCGGAAAAGCATTTATTGGCCTAGTTTTGGCAAAGCATTTTGAAAACGTTAAACCATAACATTTTCTTTGGGCTCTTCTCAAACTATTCTCGCTACTGGGCCTCAGTGCCATAACGAGATAAAACCATTTTCATTTCTTTTCTCAAAACGGCTAGGCCCATTCCGAGCGAACAATTTCTGGTAGGCCGACCCCCAATCCAGGATGTAGCCGGTGGCACCTAACTCAAACGAAAACTTTCTCAACAGCTTTACTCATCTCAAACCTTTCTCTTAAGACACCTTTCTCAAAACTAGTTTTAGAAAAGAAGACCTACCATATGAACAGTCCCTTCGCACGCTCATAACCGCGAGCATGACTATCATGATAGTTTTAACTCTGTAGAGTGGGTACGCTTTACCCTCGAGAGGCTACGCACCCAGAAGTGTTTTGCCACAAGATCGCTAGACTCAAGGACTAACGTCCAGGCCCGTCCCACAACGGGACTCGAGGTCGTATTGTTATGGCTCAGTTCGTAGAATCATAGGACGAGCAGTCCTTAGACTAGAGGAGGGGCGATAATTTAGCCCAGTTTTCTCAAAAAGGTGCCGTACCGCACCAACCGACAAAAATCCCTCCCTAGTCGGAAGATTTTTAGGGAAGAGGGAAAACATTTCCTACTAAGCATCCCCCTTGATGCATTACCTTTAAAACACTTTTCTCCAAACCTTTCTCAACACAGACTCATTTCACACAAATGATGGAATCATTTCGCATAAAAGAATTTTAAGCATTTACTCCTACCACAATGGAATATTTAAATATAAGGAAAGCTATTTTAGCCTTAGGTGTTAATCCTAACATTATTTCTTACCTTTTTCTATTTGGTCATGATAACTAAGTCTATCAAATAAGTCGTTATCATTTTAAATTAGCATGCACATTTTCAGGTCTAATAAACGTTTTCTTAAATAAACGAAAATGGCTCCAATATGATCAAAAGGGGACTTGCCTTGGTCGGACCCCGGGAAGGCGAAAAGTGCGTCGTCGATCGGGTCTTCGGAACCTTGGCCCCCCTAATCGTGCAAACATACATGCAAGGCAATACAACATTCATCAGCAAAATATTTGGATGTATTTTTATTTATGAAAAATGCAGTAAAACCATTATGCAGACATGAAATGATACCTTCCCCTTAACCTATTCAAACCACTGCCATGCAAAAATAGCATGAAAAGCATACCATACATACTTTCAAGAGATCCAGAACTTTTTAAAACATTTTAAACGTTTATGGAAATTTTTAAAAGGGATTTAACTATTTTTACAATGCACATTCATACCATAACCGCTTTTAAATAAAATCAGAATTTCAGGGAAAAAGAATAGGGGAATCCATGCGGTGAGCAGGCCCAGCAGCGCGGCCCATGGCGTGGCAGGCGCTCGCGCGGCGCGGGCGGCAAGGCTCGCTGACCGATGGAGCCTGCGACCCCACCTGTCAGCGCCACCCGCAAGAATCAAGAGGGGAAAAACTGGGGAGTACTCCGGCGGCGGCAGCGGAGCACACGGCGGCGACGACTTCGGCCTCCCGGAATTAATTGGACACACGGGGGGCGAAGGGCAATCGAGGCAAACGCAATGGTGGTTTGGCATCCCAAGAGGTGGACGGGGTAAGCGGCACGGCGGACCGTGGCGGCGATGACCCACGGGCCCCGCGACGCCGACGAGGCACACGATCCGAGCTCAATTCCTCGGGCCTAAAGAACAAGGATAGACGGAGGAGGCTACCTTAGAGCTCATCGGGTCGAAGGAAACAACAAGGCGACGGAACCGGGGCCTGGGTTCCGGGGACACGCGCGGACCTCACGGCTTTACTCCACCGGGCGCGAGCTCCTCTGAGGCGACCTACGGACCATACCCAAGGAGAGGATGGAACGGAGGAACCGAAGGCGAGGTAGGAGTGGAAGAAGTGGAGGTCGCGGCGAAACAGGAAGAGACGGCGCACCGGCTCGAGCAAACAGCAATGCGGCGGTGCGAGGCAGAGGAAACGGAGGAGCAGTTCCCTATTTAAAGGCATGCGTCGCCCGGGGAGCTTTAATGCGGCGCGCGAGGTTGGTCGGCAACGCCGGTGCGAACCCCGGGCCGATGGTGTGGAGGAGAATGCGGGACACGACGGCATCGCGTCGGACTTGGCCGGCGACAAGACAAGAAGTGCAGTGAGATGGTGGAGTACGGAGGAAGACGATAAGGAAATTGATCGCGCAGGGAAAAGAGAAACGTGCCTTCGGGAAAGGAGGAAAACAGTGGAGACGACCGACGAACAGGGGAGAAGAGAACCCAGGGAGAAGAAAGAGGAGGAGGAGGCTAACGAAGGGGACCCACCGGTCAGCGAGGGCTTCACAGCTCGGGTGCAGGAGGAATGGGCTGCGACGGAATGGACCGGAGCGACACCGGTGGCCCAAGCAGAGGAGAAATGGAAAAGGCGGAGAAGGAAATAAAAGAGAGGAGGACGGGCCGGAGCAATGGGCCAAGGAGACTTGGGCCGGGACGACACCGATCTGTCCAGGCGGGAAAACTGAAGGGGAGGGAAGGAGGAAAAGGGAACGGGCCGGGAAAACCCACTAGATTTGGGGCTCACCAAAATTCCTATTAATAAACTTTAATATTTGGCTTTAAGAAAATATTATACAATAAATAAAATATTATATTTTGCCAAAAAGGTATTTACTTAGAATACTTAAAACACAATTTCTATTTCAAGGGCAATGCATGCAATGACGATGCCATGCTGCTTTCCAAATTAAATATTTTAATATTTTAAATCCTGCAGTTTAAGAAATTATTAACGTGCTCGTATAACTTCGTATAATGTATGCGTTTATGGAAATTTTTAAAAGGGATTTAACTATTTTTACAATGCACATTTATACCATAACCGCTTTTAAATAAAATCAGAATTTCAGGGAAAAAGAATAGGGAAATCCACTCGGTGAGCAGGCCCAGCAGCGCGGCCCATGGCGTGGCAGGCGCTCGCGCGGCGCGGGCGGCAAGGCTCGCTGACCGGTGGAGCCCGCGACCCCACCTGTCAGCGCCACCCGCAAGAATCTAGAGGGGGAAAACAGGGGAGTACTCCGGCGGCGGCGGCGGAGCACACGGCGGCGACGACTCCGGCCTCCCGGAATTAATTGGACATGCGGGGGGCGAAGGGCAATCGAGGCAAACGCAATGGCGGTTTGGCGTCCCAAGAGATGGACGGGGTAAGCGGCATGGCGGCCCGTGGCGGCGACGACCCACGGGCCTCGCGGCGCCGACGAGGCGCACGATTCGAGCTCAATTCCTCCGGCCAAAAGAACAAGGATAGACGGAGGAGGCTACCTTAGAGCTCGCGGGTCGAAGGGAACAGCAAGGCGACGGAACCACAGCGTGGGTTCCGGGGACACGCGCGGACCTCACGGCTCCACTCCACCGGGCGGACCATAGCGAAGGTGAGGATGGAATGGAGGAACCGAAGGCGAGGTAGGAGAGGAAGAAGTGGAGGTCGCGGTGGAACAGGAAGAGATGGCGCGCCGGCTAGGGCAAACAGCAATGTGGCGGCGCGAGGCGGAGGAAACGGAGGAGCAGTTCCCTATTTAAAGGCATGCTTCGTCCGGGGAGCTTTAATGCGGCGCGCGAGGTTGGTCGGCAACGCCGGTGCGAACCCCGGGCCGATGGAGTGGAGGAGAACGCGGGACACGACGTCGGACTTGGCCGGCGACAAGACAAGAAGTGCAGTGAGATGGTGGAGTATGGAGGAAGACGATAAGGAAAACGATCGCGTGGGGAAAAGAGAAACGAGCCTTCGGAAAAGGAGGAAAACAGCGGAGACGACCGATGAACAGGGGAGAAGGGAACCCGGGGAGAAGAAAGAGGAGGAGGAGGCTGACGAAGGGGGCTTACCGGTCAGTGAGGGCTTCGCCGCTCGGGTGCAGGAGGAATGGGCTGCGGCGGAATGGACCGGAGAAGGAGGCGGAGAAGGAAATAAAAGAGAGGAGAACGGGCCGAAGCAATGGGCCGAGGAGACTTGGGCCAGGACGGCACCGATCGGTCTAGGCGGGAAAACTGAAGGGAGGGAAGGAGGAAAAGGGAACAGGCCAGGAAAACCCACTAGATTTGGGATTCAGCAAAATTCCTATTAATAAACTTTAATATTTGGCTTTAAGAAAATATTATACAATAAATAAAATATTATATTTTGCCAAAAAGGTATTTACTTAGAATACTTAAAACACAATTTCTATTTCAAGGACAATGCATGCAATGACGATGCCATGCTGCTTTCCAAATTAAATATTTTAATATTTTAAATCATGCAGTTTAAAAAATTATTAACGTGCCAAATTGGTTTTCAAAATTTGGTATGTTACACATAATTGCTCACAATGTCCTGATGGCATCCCCTACCAGACGTGGTCGCATAGTCGCAATATGCTCCCACCGCTCAAATCTGTCTGGTTTCTAGCCGTGTCCAGCCATCGCTGGTCTAATCGAGTCTCCGCCACGCGGCCATGTTGACTCGCTGGCTACCTCATCGTCTTGATCGCGACGTCTTCCCTATCCTCACCAATTGCAATCAATCAGTTCAGGCATCCTGCCCGGAGTGTCCAACACTACCGATTGGTTTGCCAATCGCCGCCATGCACCACCTTGCATCCCTGAACCTTTCTCAAATGTTGTGTAGAGACATGAGCCTCACGTCTCCATAGAAATCTTCCACATGGTCGACCTCACTTTGATACTACTTGTTAGGATTTTAATCATCATGCAAGATCTTAACGACATTGGAGACATGATTTTTGGTAACGTAGTTTGGCATGATTATCTACGTCTGTAGGACTGACTATGGGTTCTCTTCCCCAGTCAAGACAAGCACACTGGGTCATCCAGGTCGCGGTCACATACGAGCTATTGATCCTGTCCTCCCTAAGCTACAGCTTGGTTGTCATAACTGGTTACACCGGGAGCGCCTCCCTATTTGTAGCGGAGGCCAAGGATACGAGTTCGAACTTGACACGACCCAGAACTGCCTATTACAACTCAGAATTCATGTAACCAACTACATACACATATTTGATACAAACTCTAACATTTTTATGTTCAACTAGTGTTGCAGGATGCTTTGTTTCAGATTTTTCAGTTGAAGTTTTATTCCTAATACGATAGTTGAACCTTGAATCCTTACGAACCTTACCACTGTGCTTACATCTATACTACACTGAAAGACAAAGGGCTTATGTAAACTATCTAACTTTGTGTCAAAGAACATGCATTGCAAAAGGAGGTTCTTCAGAACAGGCTAGAGCAGTTCTCTTCTCATACTTTTAACCCTAAAGCGCATGATTTTATTCTTCCTCGGTTCTTGTTTATTCTCGCGAGGATGTGCTTAAGTCATGTTATTCTAATTTTTTATGCTTCTACTTTTGAATGAATGAAGCATCAGTGAAGTTGCAAGTATACCTGTTGAAGAAAAAACAAGACACAGGTCACAAGGACACAGTTACTCGTAACAGTAGTTTGGGATTTGTTCGACTGTTAGCTACTAAGGTGGTAATCATATATAGACACGCTATGATATTGTTTAAGATTGTAGACTTGGGAAAGAAATGGTGCAAGTTTGGCAAATGACGATCGATAAGTATCTTCATTAGGCAATCCTTGCCATGTCCAATTTACTCAGTAAGTTTAGTAGTGTTCAGGATTTCATAGAATTAGAGAAATTGAGAATAAAATGAATATGCTACAAAGTTTGCATCTTACCGAACTACGTCAAAAGTATTGCCGTCAATTCATGAATTTGTTCTTCCAGTCATGCATGCCCGCTTAAGAAACCAACTACATGATGTCGCATACCATGATACGGATCTTGAAGCTTAGCTCTTGTTGCAATGCATATTTTTTCATAATGGAACAAACTTCCAACCACTGTATGAACTAGGGATGCATACAACCATTACATATAAAAAAGCTTAAAATCAAAGCGAAATGACAAACAACTATTATACTAAGGCATGCAACAAGAAAAAAAATAGGTTTCAGCCTCATAACAACCAGATGAGCCAAACATTTTAACAGTTGCAATTTTAAGCATCATCAGGTAGAAGATAATCATCGGCCTTCGTAAAATCCCTCTACGATTCCATAAGAGCAACCAATTTCAAAATCTGCTCCAGCATCCAAAATGATTTAGTGAGAAAGAGGTCATAGCTGATGACTAGTCTTGAATAGCAATATTGACCGGTCAAAACCAAGTGTAATATCTCAAACTTCATTGCAAAGTCCATTAAATCAACAAACCAAGTGTCAATGAAGTAGAAAGACCCATGCCCCACAAGCGCATGTAGCAAGGCAACGACAATCATGGGTATCGCCATGATTGAATCAAGCTAAGCTAGAAACCGAGATTTCTGTTTGGGTTAGCACTTCAACACCCTTTTGCCTCTCACTGTCGTTGTAGGGCTCACCACCATAGGTCATGTTTGGCCGCCATTAGAGCCAATATCTAGATCTGGTTGCCTCCACTCACTGGCAATTGTACCCGCATCAGATTTGGTGCTTGGATAGAACAACGATGTGCCCACAAAGGATGTCAATTGAAGCTTCATGGCTCACAGACACAGAGATGCAACATATCTCGTATGGACGAAATACGCCATTAGGAAGATAGAAACCAACCAAACGGGCTCCCAAATCATGGAGGTCCCCACCAGCTGTCAATCGGTCGTCTTCCTCCTCTTGGCTCAAAGATGAACACCAAATTTGAGAGGATCTACCAGATCTGGATCTAAATATGGATATGAAGTATTGTACATGGGGATTAGAGGATGATGGAGTTGAGGTGGTGAAGGAGCATAGGTCCCCTCCCCTCCTCATGTGGTGAGCTTGCCAGAGAGGAGAAGAGCGTGGGCCAAGAGTTTAGGAGGAGGAGAGACCACTCTGAGGATGCTCGTGCTGGTACTTCGTTGATTGCTCATGTTGTAATACATCTAGAGGTGCTAATGGGTTCAGACCCAACACATACCCAACGTAACCCCTAAAGCTACTTTAATATTTTTCACCCCACCCCAACCCAAATTGAATTTCTTAGAACTTAACCCATATGCCATTTTAACCCAAATCAACCCAACCCACTTCTCTTACATGGGTTCGAAACCCATTCGTCAACCTTATTTGAACCCATTCATCAATCTAGTTCGATATAAAATTTAAATCATGAAGAATAACACCTCAGTTTTTTAAAAACCCACATATTCACACCATAATAAATACCAAAATTGACTAGAATTTTGGCCATTACTCCACCTATTTCGAAGCTACTTTCTACAGGCTTATGGGCACATACAAATAGTTGTGGCCTAAATGTAAAAAATTCAGTGACCAATTCAACCTACTTCTCTAACATGGGTTCAACCCATTTCTCAGCCCACATACATATTAAGTTTAAGTTCATGAAAAAAACATCATAGGTTTTTTAAAACCTTGCGTTCACACTATAAAAATTTACTAAGATTGGTCGAAAATTTGGGCATGACTCGTCATATCTGGAAGCTACTTTGCGCATGCTTAGGTGGGACCCAAGTGTAAAAACTCTAGTGACCTCACATTCACACTATATAACAATTTACCGAAATTGACCAAAATTTTTAACATGTCTACATGCACCTGGAAGATAATTTGTGCAAATTTATTGTCCAGACGAATAGTTGGATCCATGAATTTTTATAAAAACCATGTCATAAACTCATGGATTGAACCCAAATAAACCAGTTTGTTTAACTCATACCCACCCAACTCATATCATTTCTATTTCAAACCGAACCCATAAGCTATATATCAACATATTCCCAGGGCGTGTTTGGTTGTTTGTATCAGGTTGAACCTGTATGGGATGGTACAAGTTGAATGGGATGGTTCTATATGGTATGATTCAGGTGAGATGTTTTGTTGGTTGAACAAGATCATACAAGATTTTGTTTGGTTCTCGTATGAATGACGTAGAATGGTTCAAATATAAAAATATCATCAAATAACACTTTATAAATTAAGAAAATTTAACCTTACGCACAATTTTATTTTAGATGATTTAAACTAAAATTAATTTTAAATTCAACATTCAAACCAAACGTCAAAATTTAACATTCAAATTGGATTCAATATTCAAATTTTATTTTAAATTCAAAATACATTTAACATTTGAATTTCTAATCAAATTTAAATTAAAATCATATTTTGAATTCAAAATTCAAACCAAATTTACAATTTAAATTTTAGATTCAAAACTCACGTCGTTTTTTAAATTCAGGATTCAAGCAAGTTACGAAAAACAATTTGAAATTTAAAATCAACACAAATTCAAATAATAAATTCAAATTTTAGTCTAAAAACTCAAATTGGATTTTAAATTCAATATTCAAGGTGTATTGAAAATTCAAATCAATTTTTTAAAATTCAAATGTATTTTCTAATTCAAAATCTAAAAATTTAAAATAGATTTAAAATTTAAAACGGATTCAAAATTGAAATCAATTGGTAATTTGGTATACTATAAAATAAAAAATACTCGTATGAATTAAGAAAAAGGAAGAGCTTGCAAGAGAAAGTTGTACGGTGTCGTTCGACTAAATCGAGCGAACGAAGTCATATAGCATATTGAGAGAATATTCCATTTTTTTGTATCCCACCGTTCAGAATGATTTGGCATAGTTTACCCAATCAAACACATGAATGAACACAAATTCTATACCATCACATACAGGAACCATCTCATTCAGATAACCAAACACACCCTAAATGGCCACGCTGAATGTAACACCTCAATTTGGCGCAAAACAAATTTTGGTTGAAATTCAAAATTTGTTTGAATTTTAGATGCCAGTGTGCCATCTCTCTCTCTCTCTCTCTCTCTCTCTCTCCCCCTTTTCCACATGGCCCTGCCCTCCTCTGCTCCGTTCCGTCGCGCGCCGCTTCAGCTTCTGCCCCGCCGCTCGCGCCATCGTCGTTGCACTGCGCCCGTCGCGTCATGCCACGCAGCTCACCGTCGCGTCGCACCGTTCCCGTCCCGTCGCCGCGCCCATCTCTTCCCCGTGGCGCCGAGTGGGCCACCGGACCAGTACCCTCACCCCGTGCCTATAAAACCGAAGGCCACCCCCGCCGACACCATTTTCCCCATTTCCCCCCAAATTTATCCGCGCCGGCGCCGAGGACACTCGTCGAATTCTTGAGCCCGAGACCAATTCTGTTCATCATGAGCCTCTAAACCTCACCATAACCGCTTCGCCTCACTCAATTTCAACGGAGCCGTCCGAAGGAGCCCTGCCGACGACGCCTCTTCGTCGCCGGCCACCTCCGCCCCATCTCACGCTCGGCCGTGAGCTCTGTGAGCACCACCGATACCTTCTTTGGCTCTCCGTTCATTTTCATAGCCTGTAGATCCACTTTGAGGGCAAGCAACCCTGATGAGCTCTCGGTTCCACTGCCGCATCCGGCCGCCTTTGGCCTTGGCGCGAGCTTCGCTAGGACCCCTAGGAGCCATAGGTACTAGCCCTTGAACGCTTTTGGCCGGAGCGAGGCTGTAGCGCCGCCTCGTTGAACACCGCTGCTGTCGGGCACGTCGCCTGTTCGGAGGAAGACGATGACCACAAACCGTCGGATTAGCGCCAAGTTTCGTGCAAATCGAAACGTGTTGAGTCGCTGCTAGGTGGGCCCTACCTGCAAGTAAATCCCCTCGCAAGCTGGCTGGCGCAGGCATGCGCGCATGGGCTGTGGGACGAATTCGCTGTGGGCCAGCTTGGTTCGCTGGCCTGGCCCGATGCGATTTATCCATTTTCCATTGTTTTAACCAATTAATCAAATACAAAAAGTGTTTTAGAATAATTAAAAATTCTAAAAAATTTAGGTAAATGGATAAGACTATTCTAGATTTATAAAATTATGTAATCCACCACTGTAATGAAATATTGACACTGTTTAATAGAAATTAGTGGTTTCCTACATATAAAATGCCTAAATAGAATGAAGGGAAACTCTAATTATTATAAGTGTATAATTTGACCCCATAAAATCAAGAGAAAATAAAATAAGTAGATAAAATGCTCTAATAGATAGAGAAAATTATAAAAATGCAATTCTTCTCTAATAAATTTATTAGAGAATTAATTTGCCACACACCAACAAATAATTAATAAATTCTTTGTTAATTAAAATAGGTGCTGACTTTAGAAAATGCACTACTATATCTCATAACTTGGAGTTACACCTTATATTAGGAAAACTTAGAAAATGCCAACACCGATGAACTTAACTCCGTATGTAGGTCGTATTACGACGTGCCGTCATCGTATGTCGCCCGTTAAACCCTAATTACTCAATTACTATCTTAGCGTATGATATTGTATTCGGGTACCACTAGATTACTATGTAATGATATTATTGATTATTAATACATTAGGGCATGCATTGCATATCATACGCAAATAGTACCGTTATCCGACTTTATACATCGTGGTGCCGATGATAGGACCGAGATCACATGCATGCATCATGTTTTCTGTTTTGCATCATTGAGTAATTATTTAATTATATGTGTGATTAGACGTAGGCGATCCCGAGGGAAGGTTTGGTGACGCGGAGGAAGACCTTCCACCTGAGCAAGGCGAGTTAACACTTACTCATTTAGATGTTTAACCGTATTAGGGAGAGATTGCGACTTTCCCTAGTGCAGATTAACATCGTTATAATCATGTTCATTACCCAGTTTTTCCTAAACTATATTTGTTTATTAACAAAGTGCATGCTTAATATATACGCCACTTGTTAATCATATTATAAATACACATGCCTGTCATTGTAATATTTAGCCTTTATGACTGTTTTGACTGTCCTATCTTTGTTTAGCCCAATAATAGCTTGGTAATAACTTTAACCCTCCTAATGGGTAAAACCAGCTTAGACTTGCTTAGATCCAAATAATTCTTCTGGCGAGAACCGATATTCACCGGTCATTCATTCATTCAAAGGGTGTGACATGTGACAGTTAGGGCAAATAGATGATTGATGGGCTGGGTGTTGTTTGTGGTTAAGACTTAAGACTATGTGGTGTGTCGGTCCAGTTTGGTCGGTTGATCGGGATAGATCGTGTGTGTAATGTCTTGGATTAATGAGTTGGAGACTAGATGGTTGGAAGGTTGCCCCATGGATGATATCCTGATGGATGATTAGGGCGCGAGGTGCCTTGTGCTGGGTTTAGTCAGGGCTTACCCAGGAGGAGCGCGGAAAAACATGCGTAGCGGACAGATCGCTGCCATCTGGAGGATGGTTCTAACACAACGCGTGGCCATCGCGCGGAGTAGGGGTTTTTGATCGCCAGTTGCGAGCGCTCTGCAGAGGCCCTCTAGGACCACTCTCGATAGGGACCGGCATTGGTTGTCACTAGAGGTGATGGAGGCCACACCTCCCTAAGATGACGCTAGGCTAGTGCGGGCTGGCAACCCCCTAGGTTGAGGCGGGCAGTCTATGGCAAGTGTGGTCCACAACGGGATTGCCAATCCCGGAAGGATGGCGGGTTTATGAACAAGTTGGGGGCAACATGGAGTTTGGTGTGGTAAAGTTCGAGGACAAGTACGTATCGAGTCTAGGGTTGGTCATGTTAGGGTTGGTTGTTGAGGTCGGTCGGTCAGTTGGGGCTTGGGAAGTATTTGGTAGGGTGCTAAACTCCTTGTGATGAAAAGACTATTAATACATGATGCTAGATAGGGTAATTTAAACTCATTTTAAAATCTAGCTTTATGCAAATAAAATAACCTTTTCCCCAATCAAGGCCTGCTAATCATTAAGTGCATTAGGGGAAGTGTTAACTAGCCAGCGTTTGGATGACACTAACCTCGCCTACTTTACTCTTTAGACGATGGGATCGAGGTGGATCCATACGAGTGTCATGAAGACGATGGATAGGACTTCGGAGGGCCTGACGAGTCTTAGAGTTGCTCCGGTCGCTTGCAAGTCACATAGCCTTGGAGATATTCTTTTGAGTAGATATTTTGGATAGCTGTAGTACTCTGAACTATATTTTGTATTAAAGGCTAATGTTAATCGCCTTACTGAAATCGCCTAAGGGTGTAACTTGGACATGTAATATTCAGGGATTTATGAGTTAATCGATGTATGCTTGTATCGGCTATGTGATCTTCCGCACTAGTGTGCCGATCCAGGGACTAATGCATGGGATTCCGACTCTCAAGGTAAGTAAAATTTAAGGGTTGACACTGAACATGGTCATATTAGACGCAGTACTATTCTTTCATATCACGTGACTCGCTAGGAGCAATTCAGGATTTCATTGACCTGACCTGCATGCATGTGGACAGATTTTTGTAGATTGATTCACCTGGTTTCACGTTCCTGCATGCATGTCTACTACTAGGAAGGACACGTTTATGTACTTATTTTTATGTCCATGAGAGCAGGAACTGCTTTTTTTCGTAATTGGATCCGAGTAACTCTTTTCAGCATGTTAATGGTTCTTCATTGATACTGGAATGATCTTCAGTAAAAATTCTTAAAACTTAACAACCAAGTATTTCATCTTATCTCAGACCAAAGGAACAAAAAAGAACAACTGATCAGATAATCGCAGTAAATTAAGCCGGAACAACGAATGGACATAAACTATACATAAGCATGCGTAACAGAATAATAAGATTCATTGAGCCTGGTTATGGATCTTGGTGCGATGATAATAGTAAATGTGGTCTCAGATCTGGCAAAGATATCCCTTTCACCTTTCATGCATCTTGGATTGGCCAAAGATTGCTTGTGTCAGAAGATTTTCTAGAAGATCACACACACATTGCTATTATCAGAGACATGAGTGTGTGTGAGAGAGAGGAGAGGAAGCACCAAAGTCTGTTCCATTGCCTTCTATGCAAGATTGCTATATTACACTTAACTCTGCAGCCAAGTGGAGGACATCACCTCAGGCTTAAACTAGTAGTTTCAGAAGCTACTAGTGCCCACTGGCCACTAACTTTTAATTTAATTAGTTACCAATAGAAAAATTAGCCAAGAGTCCTACCTCACATGTTGCCCATAACTACTTCGGACCCATTGGTATCCTCTTGCCTTTCTTACATCAATGCAATGCATATGTAGGAGAGAGAAGTTAAGCCTCTGCTAATTACCCTAGCTCCTTCCGTGAGTAAGCTTGGATTAAAAGTGTTGCTATGGGCCCTTAAAGGTGATGGTTTCTCATGGCAGTGATCAATGATTAATTTGGCTGAGATTGCAGGCATATGCATATGGAAGAGGCAATGATAATCCTCCTTGTGTTGTCAAACTAGAAAACTAATAACCTGCATGATTAGTAACATGATAGGATGATCTTAAAGAGCCAATAAGATATCACGCACAATGTAAGTACATATGGCTTGTGATTTTAGTTGAGCTTATTGAGTTGAATTAAACTATTAATGTCGGCATGGAATTTTCAGTTGGTTGCAATGCATTGTTTATTCATATATTCTCCATAAAGGAAGGTGAAGAATCTTTAATATATACTTAAGAAGATTAATTAGTGAAAGGAAATAAACAACACAAAAGTGACACAGCACCCTACCAGGCTACCATACATCTGCATCATAACTGAAAATGTCGTGGCATCTCCCTTTTGAGATGGCTAGTGATGATACTAGAGAGAGAGTTAGCTAGATCATCGATTTCTTCATGATATAAACAATTTGGAATCTTTCAGAAAATCTACTAGCTTAACTTAGCAAGTCCGTTTTTTTCCCCTCTAGTCCCTTTCTCTCAGGTAGGATACTTGGATGTGTCGTGTCATTTTTGATCACATGGTTTTCGGGTACTGGTAAATCAAAGATTCTGTATGATCAATCTGATCTCCTACACATATTCAAACTAACTGCCATAACCACCACTGTATTCCCCAATTGATTTTCTTAGCAAACTATTCCTCAATTAATTAGACAGTAACTTGGAGAAATCAACATGCTTGAGCATCTCTGCTTCATTCTTTGAAGACTTTGGTCATAGATTGTCCTCTTGACTATGGAGAAATGGCTCAAAAACAAAGCTAGATCGGAGAGACTGGTCATAGTTTTTGTTCAGAAGTAACATGGGCTAAAGTGTGATTTTCCAAGTGTCACGCAGAGAAGGATGCCTGGTACCAAATGCCACAAAAGTCATAATACCTAATGCCCTAAGATACTATTGATGTCCTTTCAAGCAAGATGCTTCCATATATGCAAAGATCTTGTTATCAAGAGAGTCAGAACGCATAAAGAAAATAAAAGAAAAGAATAAAAGACCACCAAAGGGCACTGAAAATATCTTATTTTAGCAGAAACCTTTAGAGGTACAATGAATCAAAAGACTACTTTTTTCATGAAATTTTTTTGATGCCTTGAAGAAAGGGAGGAAGAAGGGCGTCTAAAACAAAGGGAACGGCACATGCTAATCATCTATCTGAACCCAACTAATCATGTGAGTTCACTTGTTCCTTTGGTCCCATGCATATATGTTTCTTTTTTCTCTTTTGAGAGAAAAAAATATATGTTGCTTCCTTTTCCTGCATCTCAAGCATGTAAATAAAACATCCTTTCCTCTCATCATTAGAAGCTTCATTCGCATCAGAGGGCAATCATAAGAGGCCCTAAAGTGCTTCGCATGCATGATGCATCCACTCATCTGGCCTTTCGTCGAACACGCGCGCGCAAGCACTCTGATCTGAAGAATCAATCAAACAGTACAAGCTTAGATTTTTTTTGGCAATTTTTTTGATGTAAAAGCCGCTGCTTAATTATTTGCCATTGTTGATGGTATCGTGACCTAATTTATTTGAGTAGTTCAAATTTATCTTCGAGATCGGTTTTACAATTGAGTTTGAGTTGAGCCCGTGACGTTTCGCTCGGTACTCCCACAGGTAGAAAAGAGAGGGATATGGGAACATAGGCAAAGTATCGATGAAACACAGATCAAATTTTTCTGCAGTTATTTAAAGACGTTTTATATCATGCAAACAGATATTTCACAAAAGTAAACAGTGTTTCACAAGGGCAAAAATAATGTCTCACAAAGTAAACAAGATGTTCTATAAATTTATTATGGTGTTTTACCGGCGCAAACAAAACTTACTAGTAAAATAACATGTTCAAAAGACGCTGCATCCAAAAACATTTTCTCTATACTTAGAATGTGGTGCAGGACATCCACAAATCCAAGACTCCTTGCATATTCCTAAAGCTGGACATTGCAAAGGGTTTCGACTATGTGCACTAGGGTTACCTCCGCGAATTGATGCAAGTTCTTGGCTTCAGGCCCAAGTGGTGAGAATGGATCTCAAGACTCAGTAACTCCTCTAGTATCCTTCTCAATGGCACCGTGGGTCTACCAGTTCGCCACCAACATGGGGTCTAGCAAGGCGACTTGATCTCCCCTATACTTTTCATTCTAGCTATTGACCCCCTGCAGCAGCTCTTCAGCTTGGCCTAAGATGGAGGCGTGCTAACTCCCATACGTCCACACTCGCTCACCATGCGCGTCCACTCTATGAGGATGATGTGGCCATCTTCCTAAGCCCCTCATCCCAAGATGTTATAGCAGCCCAAGAGATCTTGCGTAGTTTTTAGCCGCGCTTCTAGGCTCGTCACCAACTTATAGAATAGCGCAGCCTATCCTATCAAATGTGGTTACCTCGATCTGACTGAAATCCTATAGCCCTTCCCTAGTGCTCGGGGCAACTTCCTGTGCTGATACCTAGGCCTCCCCCTGCACATTGGCAAGCTCCGAAGAGGTCTTGTCACCAATTTTTGAAAAACTCAGCTCTGGACTTCCAAAGTGGAAAGGATGCCTCCTTTCAAAGGCAGGACAACTCACTTTGGTCAACACCGTCCTCTCCTCCATGCCCACTTACCATCTCACCATATTCCCTCTCGCCAGGCGGGCCAAGTATAATCTGGACCGCATCAGAAGATCCTTCCTTTGGCATGGAGATGAGCAAGCAAAGGGCGGGCATTGTTTAGTCAACTGGGGTAAGGTCTGTCGCCCTAGACCTTTGGGCGGGCTCGACATCTTGCACCTAGAGCGTTTTGGCTGCAGAGCATTTCGTCTATGTTGGCTTTGACTCTCCAGGAAGTGCCCTAATACCCTAGATCAATCTAAATCTGCCTTGCGACCACACGAATCTTGCACTTTTCCGAGCGGCCACTTATTATTATTAGCAATGGTCATAGAGCCCAGTTTTGGCACAACAACTGGCTGGACAACGAGTCCCGAAGAGCATTACCCTAGGCCTTTTTGGCTTGGTTCACAGAAAGAACCGCTCATTTGTCGTCGAGGTCTAGAATGACAATTGGATTGCCTTCCTACGGGGTATTCACACCATTGGACAGCTCTAGGAATACATCATCCTCTGGACGAAAATCCAGACCGTCAACTTCTCATCGGATCGACCAGACGACATTCTTTGGCACCACTACTCCTCCAAATCGGCATATCTTTCCTGATTTGAGGAAAGCACTCGCTGCACCAATGCTAAACTCATCTGGAAAGCAAACACCAAGCCCAAGTACAAATTATTCGCATGGACCTTGGCTCTCAATAGATTCAACACCATAAGCATTCTTGCTAGGAAAGGTTGTCCCCATAACCACATCTGCCATCTCTGCAACTATTCCCCAAAATCAGCTCTCCACCTATTCTTGAACCACTCCTTTTCATAAGAGGTCTGGTCACACTTGCTCCTCAGGGCCAACATCAATTACCCAATCACTACCCACTCTCATCATTTCAGTAGCTTCTCCGAATGGTGGGAACACAACTCTTCATAGATCCCCAAGTCAGACAGATCTACATCGTGTGGAACCTTTGGAAGGAGCGTCACCCTCGATGACCCCTCCTTCTTGGAGAGTACCTTGTTTGTAACATAGCCTTGGGGGGGGGGGGCCTTGGGGCTACGGCCCTGTACATATTCTTGTACAATTAGTTCTTCCTTTTAATGCAATAAGCAGTGTTCCTACCCTTCTGCTAAAAAAAGAAGACAAAATCAATATTTTTTAAGAGCAAAAATGTTTCACCTAACCAAACATGATGTCTTATATGTATTGAAATGATGTTCTAAGTCAAAATGCATTGCATCTTCCCCATCTAGCTTTTTCCAATGGAGCGTGTGCACGATAACCATTGCGTCTCTCCACACCACGACCTCCAATTCTTGTTGTTGAGTTCGCTACCGTCGTGACTCGAGTTCACTCCGCTGCCTTTGTTTGGGGTGGACGAGGAGAGAGGGAGGGAGGGAGGTAGGGAGGGGGAGAGAGAGATGTGGACGGATAGACTAGAGGTTGAGGCATTCTAGCATGTAGTAGTCTAGCTGTCAATAATTTGTTTTTTATAATAAGGTTATACATATCTAGTGATGTAGATCTTGGAACATTCTTTAATTATATCTAAAGAAAGAGGCTAGGGCGTTCGACCTGGTCTAAAGCATTATATATTTTAATACTAGAGAATTTGGAAAAAAAATGAATCATATGCACTATAGTTAAAAGTAGGGAAAATTGGCCGTAGAACATTGCAATTTTGCAATTTGGTTGCTAGACCTTTGGGCTCTGTTTTTACACACCTATGCCACATGACACTACAATTCGACGATTATTAGCTCCATGACACTTGTACACCATGATAAACATTAAAAAAATAAAAAATAGACCAATTTTAATTAGTCATATTCTAAACAAATGATTTATCATATGGAATTCCAAAATCTAAACTACTTTTTAAAATCATGAGTCTTTTAATTTAAACTAATGCTAAATCGTTTGGTCCAGAGTAAAATGTGTTGAGTACTAGTATATTTGATACCTCAACATTTTTTTTGTAATTTTTATAAATTACATTTATTTTTATGAATTTTTTTATTTTGGCATTTTGCATCTTAAGTTATGGAGTTCACCACCTTTTTTTCAGATTTATCTAATTTGTTTTATGTTTGTTTTGAATTTTTTTGAGTTTATTGTAGTGCATCAAAATGTCATAGGGCTAATAACCATTGAATTGTAGTGTCTCGTGGCATATGTGTGAAAAGGCAGTGCCGAGGAGCTCTAGCCAACTAATCTTAGTGTCCTATAACCAATTTTTTTTAAAAAAAAATTGGTCGATGTGAAGCTATAATATATGGGATATATATGCATATGCATCGGCCTGAAAAAACATAATGTCGTGTATGGCACAATTAAAAGTATGAGATTGTTTTTACTTTTGTCGACAAGATTCTATTACAAGGGCTAGAATCGTTATTCCTCTCTTGCCTCTTGCTTAAAGAAAACCTACTGCTCTCAAGTGCAACCGATGGTGAGTGGTGACCAGGCCGTCGTGTGGTAGTGTGGTTCGAAGGACTTGTACCACGAGGGGAGAATTGGAATTGTACCATGAGGTAACAAGTCTTGACAACCATTAGATCTAACCAGATCGACTTGATCACCTCGAGGGCAGCACGAGTCAAGTAAAAGAAGCCCTAAACCATAAGTTGATTGAGAAGATGCAAACGGCAAACCCATGATTCCGAAGACATGGCTTCGTCACCCCCGGGTCGGTTGGCGACAAACCCCAGCATCCCATGATGTACGTAGATAAGATGAGCCATGCCCTACGTACTACAAGATATGGCCCCAAATTGTACCAGCAAACTCGTTAACTATGCAGAGATCATTGATCCAAAAGTGGTTGTAATTAAGACGGCATGTGAACCCAGCAGCGACAATGCAAGCAGCTGCACCATCGCCTCAGTTACCCCCTGCACGTAGATGCAGCCCTGGGCCATTTTGACCTCGCCCCTTTGAGAGAGAGAGAGAGAGATCTAGAGAGAGAGAGAGAGAGAGAGGTGTGGCTTGTGCAAGTTGCAGGGCCTGATCAGAAGTAGTATATGGAGGGCCACAGCTTGGTCGGTTCGGAGCTCGCTGTACGTACGACGTCCCACGTTATGGTGCCCCTGATGGCCGGAGCACAAATTAAATATGTCCCAAGTCTGAAGAGGTTAGAGCTTAGCCATATGGTCAAAGAAACTGAGCTGAAGAAACGGATTGATTTGACCGACAAGGTGGGAAGAAAAAATCCTGATCGATTTTCAGTTCAAATCAAACATGAACCCAGGGAGAAGAAAATTAGTTATATATTAAGACAGTGATATTAGCTTCTACGTTGTGCATGTGTTGTGAGAATGACTGATGTATAAGTACGTGCCAGATCAAAAACAGTTATGGCCGTTGCGTTTGTCGGACATAGAGAACTAATGGAAAAAAGAAAATCATGGCCGGTCAATGCACATACACACATGAGAGAGACAGGCGCAAGATGTGTTCAGATATGAGCTAAATGCTAGGCTTCAAGAGCTTTGAGAAAGAGAAGTGGCTTCTGGACCTTTCCTTCAACGGCCGAATTTTGAATACATCATGGAAGATGCGAAGTATAATATAATGAGAAATTCCGAGAGGATTCTGTCAAGTTACCCGTGGTCAGGGTCTCCGCTTAGTCCCACTTAGCCTTTGGTGATTTTTTTTTCATTAACACCTCTACAACTTCTTAAAAAAATATCCAGATCGCTTTCTTTCTCCTCTCCTCCTAGATCGGCCCCCACCCAGTGCTGCCACTGCTAGCAACTAGCGGCGTGGCCTTAGTGTGCGCGCATCGCTCACGATAGTGTAAGCATGAGCCACCATGGTCATACACCAATAGGGTGGTGGTCGCTGTCGGTGGCAGCGCTGGGTGGGGCATCTTAGGAGAGTAGAGCGAGAGCAAGGAGTAAGAAGGATCTAGTTGGATGGAATCTAAAAGTTGAGTAATCTTTTTGCAAAAATACCATGTGAAAGAAGAGCTAATCTGAGCACGTACAAATTAATGTTGGCGTTGAATGTGATGTCGTGGAGGTGACCGAAATCGTACATATTCATGGGATTTCATTCCCCTAATAGTACATACATATATATCCAGCAGTTTAATCGTGATAATTATCCTAGCCACACCATTCATGTATTGTACTCCCTCTGTTCCAAATTATAGGTCGTTTGACTTTTTTGATACGTACTTTGACCACTCGTCTTATTCAAATAATTAGTGAAAATATGAAAAAACTCAAGTGATTATTAAAGTACCTTTCATGATAGACTAAATCATAACAAAAATAAATTATAATTATAAATTTTTTTGAATTAGACGAATGGTCAAAGTACGTGTCAAAAAAGTCAAACGACCTATAATTTAGAACGGAGGGAGTAAATGCTAGGCTTCAAGAGCTTTGAGAAGAGAAGTGGCTTCTGCGCCTTTCCTTCAACGGCCGGGTTTTGAGTACATCATGGAAGATGCGAAGTATAATGAGAGATTCCGAGAGAGGATTCTGTCAAGTTACCCGCGGTCAGGGTATCCGCTTAGTCCCACTTAGCCTTTGATGATTTTTTTTCATTAATACCTCTACAACTTCTTGAAAAAAATAATCGGATCTCTTTCTTTCTCCTCTCCTCCTAGATCGGCCCCACCTAGTGCTGCCACTGCTAGCAACTAGCGGTGTGGCCTTAGCGTGCGCGCATCGCAAGCGACTTACACGATAGTGTAAGCATGAGCCACCATGGTCATACAGACAGGGTGGTGGTCGCTGTTGGTGGCAGCGCTGGATGGGGCATCTTAGGAGAGTAGAGGGAGAGCGAGTAGTAAGAAGGATCTAGTTGGATGGAATCTAAAAGTTGAGTAATCTTTTTGCAAAAATACCATGTGAAAGAAGAGCTAATCTGAGCACGTACAAATTAATGTTGGCGTTGAATGTGATGTCGTGGAGGTGACTGGAATCGTAGGTATCCGTGGGATTTCATTCCCCTAATAGTACATACATATATATATATCCAGCCGTTTAATGGTGATAATTATCCTAGCCACACCATTCATGTATAGTATATTTCAATCCTATGTGATTTAAACAGCTAGGTCACAAGAAACGAAGATGACCTACACATTGAGTTTAACATACCGTAAAAGAGCCTGCCATGGATAGACAGAATTAGGATGAATCGGTGACACTGTCAAGGCAGGCCGCATGGCGTTGTGCACAAACACACTGGCGCCCACAGGCACGAAGTCGATGGACGCATGATCACTGATCAGGTAGCCCACTGGCCATGGCCGGCCGGCATGGCTGCTGACCGATCATGCATGTACCCCGGCAGGCAGACGCAGCTAGAAATTAAAGCCCCATGTACCGAAAAACGATATGCGACGATCTCCTACAGAGCGCAGCACTGCAGATCGATACATGCATGCACCCTCTCTCGCAACGAGGATTTAATGGCGGCCGTTGCATTCGGTTGGACCCAAATAACCTCCTTTCGAGCGAGAGGCCCACCTGCTGGTTTCGCAAGATTGTTTACTTCCACGGCAAAGATTACTCTAGCCGCCTGGCCACATGCAAATTAAAGAGGTGGATCCCAAAAAAAAAAGGGTGACTGTCAGGTCCCACGGAACTCGTAATACTAGTTTGGGTGAAATTAAAGAAATTTTATCGTCCTTAATATCTATCGGTGCAGTCATTAATAGTGTCAGATCCAGTAACTATTTGTAAAATGGTGTCTGCTGGTATCTCTTATATTTCTATATTACCTCACAAAGGCACAACTCTAAAGGGCAAATAAGAGATTCCCTCACCTTTTTCTCTCTCGTTTCCTCTATCCCCCTCTATGTATCTCATCTCTTATTGGTACAGACACGCCATCACGAGCCACGTTGTACACATGTCGCTATTAGCCTAGTTGCACACGTCCCATGCGCACAACCCTACTTGCATGCGTCGCAGTCAGCCCCACGCCAACCGGCTCCACGCGCTTGTGAGTGTCATGGAGCGGTTATGTCCCACTTCATTAATTGGCTTGCCCCGCTCGCCTATGTGCACTACCCAACATCGAGGTTGTGCCTAGTCTCTCCCACGCATGGGGACGGCTGACGATGGGGATGGCATGGTGGCTAGGGCAGCCCGGCGAGGAGGTTGGTGACCACAAGGAAAAGGAAATGGCGAGAAAATAGAAGGAAGAAATGTTAATTTTAAAAGTCAAAACCGTCCTTTGTCATCCCCAGCACACTCCCTATGTTACTGTAGCTACAGCAATATAGGGAGTTGCCGCCTGCACGCGAATTCGTTTTTTCGCGCCTTCCCGTCGACATTTTCTTGCCTAGCCGCTGCTGCTTTTACCCCCTGCCTGCATCTCATATTTTCCTGCCACTAGATTTTACTGTAGCGATGCAGGCTGTTGATGGAGAGTCTGCTGCTCATGCTCTAATACTCGGTCTAGAGTTATTTTGCTTTTGGCGATAATGGAGCGGAGAAGTTTATGTATCTATAAAATCGGGTTTTTTCCTTTTAAAAAATTCTTCGAAAACCCCTGCATCGCAACATTCGCGTGACTTCTCTGTGGAAGGCTCAATTTTCACGTGTGTATACGCACCTAAGTAGCTAGTACGTGGGGTGCACGGGATTGCATATATGCTGTGATTCTTTCGTCGGTCAAAACCAAAACGGGATCGATCCATCCCTAGCTAGCTCCATCATATCCATCCAAAACCTGACGAAAATTAAGGTCGCCGATCGAGACACGAGAACACATTCAGATTCAGGCATGGACGGATCGATCGATCACGCCCAAGATCTCGTACGTGGACTGAACTTGCAGCTAGTGTGATGGATCTCGCTGATCTCGCGTACGTGGCGACGACCGGCCCCGGCCCCTGCCCCCCTGTGCCCCCCGGCCGGCGACGCCGCACACCTGATCGATCGCTGCATGCATGGATGCATGCATGGATGGTGGCCATGCATGCATGCGTTCACAGGGTCAGGGAGCTGCATGCTGCATGGTCGAGGGGAGGGCTAGCTAGGACGTCAGCTGGTCGGTCGTCGTGGTCGGCGTAGCGCGTTGTACTACGTAGCGAGTAGCGGCCGGCCGGGCGGGCGGCGGCGATGCCTCGCGTCGTGGGATGTCTAGCTCTGGCGACGGGCGAGCTGAGCCGGTAGACGGTAGTGGGGATCATCCAAGGCCGGGCCGGCCACATGCATATATGGCGCACGGCGGCCGGCCGGCCGGCAAGACAGCCGGGCATCGCCGTCGTGATTAATTCGGCTCGGGAAAGTGCCGATGCTGCTGCTCCGATCATTAATACACGTTTTTTTACGTTACTTCTAGGGTGTTTTGGTCTTTGGTTGTTGTTGTTGTTGTTATAAATTAGTTGAATGTGCATGGGATAGTTCATGTAAGCAGATACAAAATTTCATTTGAATCCTTGGATGAATCCTGTACCGTGTGGTTATATAGACAAAGATTAGTTAATTAGTTTTAGGTGTAGTCGAAAAAATTGGTGACCTTTAAAAGGAGATATGAAAAGACTAAACATATTATTAATTAAGAAATATTTTTGAGCTTTTTTATAAAAATCCTAAAAGATTATTTCAAAATGTTACATTGAATGGCCTATACAAAAATAACAAAATTTTCAACCTAAATCAAAATTAAACTAAAACAACGAATCAAAGAGGGCCAAAATTAGCTGAATGGAATGATATAGGATATATATGAGAGGAATATTCCTGTAAGTTGTATCCCACCATCGATCCCATATAAGATTATGCTGTCCACTCAACCAAACGCTTGGATGTAACCATATCTTGTACCATCTCATGCAATTTTAACTCATATATAACCAAACGCACACTTACAGCACATTAACATAGTCAGAGATCCATATGAAGCTATTTTGATTGCAGTTTATTTAGTTACAAGAATGACTAAATGAGTATGGTTCTGATCGGATCAGATGGTATAATGAAAAAAATGTTTCAACAATTAATGTTTGAGATGTACCTTACAATATTGTTAAAATAACACAACGATGTTACATTTTACATCTTATAGCTCACAAATGTTGCAGATGTACGTTATAATATCAAAGAAATGGCTTAATTGATGTTACATCTTCTGCTCTAGTTACCCATATATCGATGAGTGAGTGGAGTATATTTCATCTTTCAAGAGATTTCTTGGCTGCGTTAATAGGCTTTACTTTGAGGAGATAAATAATATGGATGCAATCTACTCATTATGTTATTCTTTGGAGGTGGTAGCTAGATATGTTATTTTTTCTCTAATTATGGATGGAGACATAACATAATTGACATTGGTTGAATTATCAGTTTTAATAGTGTTGTACTTGAATTTTGAGTCTGTTTTTTCGCATAGCATGAGACTACTTTTGTAGACTGTATATATATAACTTCGTATAGCATACATTATACGAAGTTATACGACTCTGTTTTTACACACCTATGCCACATGACACTACAATTCGATGATTATTCGCTCTATGACACTTGTACACCATGATAAACATTAAAAAAATAAAAAATAGACCAATTTTAATTAGTCATATTCTAAACAAATGATTTATCATATGGAATTCCAAAATCTAAACTACTTTTTAAAATCATGAGTTTTTTAATTTAAACTAATGCTAAATCGTTTGGTCCAGAGTAAAATGTGTTGAGTACTAGTATATTTGACACCTCAACATTTTTTTGTAATTTTTATAAATTACTTTTATTTTTATCAATTTTTTTATTTTGGCATTTTGCATCTTAAGTTATGGAGTTCACCACCTTTTTTTTCAGATTTATCTAATTTGTTTTATGTTTGTTTTGAATTTTTTTTGAGTTTATTGTAGTGCATCAAAATGTCATAGGGCTAATAACCATTGAATTGTAGTGTCTCGTGGCATATGTGTGAAAAGGCAGTGCCGAGGAGCTCTAGCCAACTAATCTTAGTGTCCTATAACCAATTTTTTTTAAAAAAAAATTGGTCGATGTGAAGCTATAATATATGGGATATATATGCATATGCATCGGCCTGAAAAAACATAATGTCGTGTATGGCACAATTAAAAGTATGAGATTGTTTTTACTTTTGTCGACAAGATTCTATTACAAGGGCTAGAATCGTTATTCCTCTCTTGCCTCTTGCTTAAAGAAAACCTACTGCTCTCAAGTGCAACCGATGGTGAGTGGTGACCAGGCCGTCGTGTGGTAGTGTGGTTCGAAGGACTTGTACCACGAGGGGAGAATTGGAATTGTACCATGAGGTAACAAGTCTTGACAACCATTAGATCTAACCAGATCGACTTGATCACCTCGAGGGCAGCACGAGTCAAGTAAAAGAAGCCCTAAACCATAAGTTGATTGAGAAGATGCAAACGGCAAACCCATGATTCCGAAGACATGGCTTCGTCACCCCCGGGTCGGTTGGCGACAAACCCCAGCATCCCATGATGTACGTAGATAAGATGAGCCATGCCCTACGTACTACAAGATATGGCCCCAAATTGTACCAGCAAGCTCGTTAACTATGCAGAGATCATTGATCCAAAAGTGGTTGTAATTAAGACGGCATGTGAACCCAGCAGCGACAGTGCAAGCAGCTGCACCATCGCCTCAGTTACCCCCTGCACGCAGATGCAGCCCTGGGCCATTTTGACCTCGCCCCTTGGAGAGAGAGAGAGAGAGATCTAGAGAGAGAGAGAGAGAGAGAGGTGTGGCTTGTGCAAGTTGCAGGGCCTGATCAGAAGTAGTATATGGAGGGCCACAGCTTGGTCGGTTCGGAGCTCGCTGTACGTACGACGTCCCACGTTATGGTGCCCCTGATGGCCGGAGCACAAATTAAATATGTCCCAAGGCTGAAGAGGTCGTTATGCTTAGCCATATAGTCAAAGAAACTGAGCTGAAGAAACGGATTGATTTGACCGACAAGGTGGGAAGAAAAAATCCTGATCGATTTTCAGTTCAAATCGAACATGAACCCAGGGAGAAGAAAAATTAGTAATTAAGACAGTGATATTAGCTTCTACGTTGTGCATGTGTTGTGAGAATGACTGATGTATAAGTACGTGCCAGATCAAAAACAGTTATGGCCGTTGCGTTTGTCGGACATAGAGAACTAAAGGAAAAAAGAAAAATCATGGCCGGTCAATGCACATACACCATGAGAGAGACAGGCGCAAGATGTGTTCAGATATGAGCTAAATGCTAGGCTTCAAGAGCTTTGAGAAAGAGAAGTGGCTTCTGGACCTTTCCTTCAACGGCCGAATTTTGAATACATCATGGAAGATGCGAAGTATAATATAATGAGAAATTCCGAGAGGATTCTGTCAAGTTACCCGTGGTCAGGGTCTCCGCTTAGTCCCACTTAGCCTTTGGTGATTTTTTTTTCATTAACACCTCTACAACTTCTTAAAAAAATATCCAGATCGCTTTCTTTCTCCTCTCCTCCTAGATCGGCCCCCACCCAGTGCTGCCACTGCTAGCAACTAGCGGCGTGGCCTTAGTGTGCGCGCATCGCTCACGATAGTGTAAGCATGAGCCACCATGGTCATACACCAATAGGGTGGTGGTCGCTGTCGGTGGCAGCGCTGGGTGGGGCATCTTAGGAGAGTAGAGCGAGAGCAAGGAGTAAGAAGGATCTAGTTGGATGGAATCTAAAAGTTGAGTAATCTTTTTGCAAAAATACCATGTGAAAGAAGAGCTAATCTGAGCACGTACAAATTAATGTTGGCGTTGAATGTGATGTCGTGGAGGTGACCGAAATCGTACATATTCATGGGATTTCATTCCCCTAATAGTACATACATATATATATATCCAGCCGTTTAATGGTGATAATTATCCTAGCCACACCATTCATGTATTGTACTCCCTCTGTTCCAAATTATAGGTCGTTTGACTTTTTTGATACGTACTTTGACCACTCGTCTTATTCAAATAATTAGTGAAAATATGAAAAAACTCAAGTGATTATTAAAGTACCTTTCATGATAGACTAAATCATAACAAAAATAAATTATAATTATAAATTTTTTGAATAAGACGAATGATCAAAGTACGTGTCAAAAAAGTCAAACGACCTATAATTTGGAACAGAGGGAGTACAATACATGAATGGTGTGGCTAGGATAATTATCACGATTAAACTGCTGGATATATATGTATGTACTATTAGGGGAATGAAATCCCATGAATATGTACGATTTCGGTCACCTCCACGACATCACATTCAACGCCAACATTAATTTGTACGTGCTCAGATTAGCTCTTCTTTCACATGGTATTTTTGCAAAAAGATTACTCAACTTTTAGATTCCATCCAACTAGATCCTTCTTACTCCTTGCTCTCGCTCTACTCTCCTAAGATGCCCCACCCAGCGCTGCCACCGACAGCGACCACCACCCTATTGGTGTATGACCATGGTGGCTCATGCTTACACTATCGTG
>SPJY01019942.1:1966460-2105822 GCA_005191435.1 Raddia distichophylla | reverse complement strand
GACAAGACGAACAAAAACTCAACAAAGCAAATTGAAATTAACAGATCGAACGGCTGAAACGGGCTAGGAACTAGATATTTTTGTATGGCGATTTTCTGGATATAGGTAAAACAAAAATTAAACTACTACTAAAGGATAGATGAATTCCTACCGGCAACGAAGGCTCTGGTACCACTTGATACGCACACGCCTCGATTTAAGATGCGTACGCACGAGTTTGGTCCCGATCTTCCGTCGTAGGAGAATCCTTGGAGGGCGAGTCGTGACTTTGACGAAGGGGCGGCTAACCACGATCCAAGAACGTGACTAGAAACCTCGCAATCGCTAAACCACTCCTCAATTGGTTATCAACCGTGTCAAAACACGATTGACCTGTTCACGAAGAACGGCCCGAGCAATTCGATGAGAATTGAAAGAGCAATATCGGAAGAACATTCACTCATGGATGTTTTTGAGACTTCAAGTGTTTGGGGGCCAAGAGGCCTTACAATAGCAGTAGCTACAACCAAAAATCAAAGTCTGATGATATCTCCACGAAGGATAGAATAAATATGCTGCTGCGTCCTCCCCCTTACATGCATGCAAATTAAACTTCCTTTTAGTGCAGCCACGAAAATAGGAAGTATTGAAATCTTGTGTGCGCCATAGTGTACGTGGTGCCATGAAAATAGGATCAATATCTTCCCTCTCGGCTGGAAAAATAGTTGGCCCTTCCATGCATGCGCCACCATAAAAATAGCAAGAATATTCCATTGCTTAAAATAAATGGCGTGCAACAAAAATTGGAAATGCTCCCTTTCCTTGCATGCAGCCCTATCAATCCTCCTGTGCTCTCATCAATTGAAAAACAATTCCTCTTTTGTTTTCTCCACGGTATCCTCACGGTATCCTTTATCTTTAACATATAGTTCACCTGTAATAAGTAAACAATAATCATTAGGTAGTATCATATGTTCTGTGTTTAAATAATTATTTTGTTTGAGGAACGAATTCACCTTTTGTCCAAGGCGCCGTGTACGAGCTCGTGTTATTGGAGCTTGCATGCTCATTGAATCTTCTTCGTGTGTGCTAGTGACGTCCTCGTCAAATGCTTTCAACTGTTAGGCTCTTTTATTTAAAAATTGGCTTTACGCAAAATGAGCCCTAGAGCCTAGAGCCTTCATTGCATATAGTCAATTGGCTTGCGAGTATTATAAATAATACTCACCCTCGTGTTCTGGTCACGGGGCTGCTTAATACGACGAGCAGTTCCCGCTTCTCAGTTGTATTGCATCGACGGAGAAGAGTATGAAGACGGTGACTTCGCTGAAGGCATTCAAGATGAAGAGTACTAAGGACGTCTAGGTCGCTACTACAGCATGCCTGTGGGAAGATTTGATGATTTTGACATGTTCTTTCATTTGTACTTTTACACTATGCTTCTGATTTTGTAAGGCATGTTGCCAAACTCTTGTAACAAGTCGCACTCTGATGTAACAAATTTATTATTCGCAATGGCAATGATTCAAGTCTGTATGATCTGTGTGCACTAGCTACTTGGTCCAGGGACTAGTACAGGTAAAGCACAGCAGGGAACCGACTCGATTTTCGGGTCCCGACATTCACTAAGACTTCTGGCGTGCTGTGGCACGGACCTCACATCTTGTGCTTAGGTTGCTACCATGCGTAATAGGCTTCCTTCTCTCCTCTGGCTAGTTTGATCCCACACAGTCTTATAGGTCTCTGGGTAGACAGGGTCTATGTCGTGTCTCTAGTATCCGAGGTGTAGAGTTGTGTCGACGTTCTACAAACAGTGGGTACTCGTCGGCAATGATTATATATGGGGTATTGCGCTGGATCTCAAGCTCGATGGTACCACAAGACAAGGGGTTATACAGGTTTAAGCCCTCAACGGAGGAGGTAATACCCTAGTCCTGTGAGATGGGATTATCAATGATCCTTATGCGTATCATCGTGCCGATCTAGGGGCCCCTGCCCGCCTTTATATAATGGAGGGGGGTAGGGTTACATGATGCCCTAGTCGATTACAAAGTCGTATCCGGGTTGGCTACAAGGTGGAAGATTCTATCTAGAACCTTCCCTACCAAATATACCTATTTCTGGGTTTACAATCATATCCTTCCTATTCGGGATAGACATCTATCTTTGCCTCTTTCTTGATGTGCAAGTTGGATAACAGTTTGGCCGGCGGCTGGCTTGAAGTAGCCGACTGGGCCTACCCCCTTTCGGGCGGCCCAGCTTCCCTAGCCAATATGGGCGTTCCGGGCCACCCCCTGTCGGGTGGTCCTCTCGGCCCATCATACAGATACCCGGGGGAAGCAGATCGCCAGCGCCGAGAGGTGCGCGCTGCGCCCCTTCACGCTCGGGCCCGCGATGTCAACGAGGATATCCTCCAAACAAAGATGGGAGATCAAGCTGTCTTCCATACTCCCCAGCAAAACATCGTCTCCTCAAAGACACTTCTCGATAGTTTGGCACCGATGATCGCGGCTGATAATACGGCTACACCGATCGTGGCACAGATCAAAGCCATGGTGACGGCTGCCGCCATACAGCCTAACCAAGGACATCCAGCGACGAAGGCTCCAACAGCCACTCGGGTCCCGACTCGGACTGCGGCCAGTCAGGCCGGAAGCAGTCGGCGAGCGCCCCACCGTGGCGGCGACGTGCGCCGCACCCTCAGTCGCGACCTTCGTGAAGACCTTAACGCCAGGCGGCAGGAACATGAAGATGATGAGCGGCGACGGCGGGACGACGACCGCGATCGGTTCTGCATCGACCACGACCGTGATAATCAACGACGAGACGATCACCGCTGTGACCGCGGTGGTCCGAGAGAACCTCTGGAAAATCGACGCAACGATCATCGCCGTCGAGACCGGACGCCGCGCCGATCTCCGACGCCCCTAGACGACGGATCCATCGACGGGGTTCGTGCGTTCACCCCCCGACTCCGCCGAGTGGTTTGGCCTGAAGGTTTTAATCCAAAAGGCATTACCAAGTTTGACTGTGAAAGGGATCCAGAGGCCTAGTTGCAAGTTTATGCCCTGGCCGTCAAGGCGGCCGGGGGAGATCAAAATGTCATGGCCAATTACTTGCCGGTTACTCTTACTCCGGCGGCTCAATCCTAGCTCACGGGACTTCAGGAGAATTCAGTTGATTCCTGGAGAGATCTCTGCGAGCAGTTTATAGCTAACTTTCAGGGTACCTACGAGCGTCCTGGGACACCCTAGGATCTTTACCAGCTTCATCAGAAGAAGAATGAATCGCTTCGGGAATTCATCCGGCGGTTCACCCAGAAGAAGAATACTATCCGGGACGTTTCTGAAGCAGTTGTCATCGCGGCTTTCCAGAAGGGAGTCAGTGATCCAGATTTGATCAAGAAAATATCCAGGAAGCCGCCGATTTCGGTAAAGGAAATGTTCGCCATGGCGGATCGTTACGCCACCGCTTCTGACGCCCTGGCCGAGCGCCAGGACGACAAGCCACTCCAAAAAGATAAGAAAGACCAGGCCGAATCTTCCAAGCCGAACGATAGGAAGCGCAAGGGCGAAGAGATGGTTGCGGCGGCAGATCAGAACCGACCTCGCCCTCCACGCAAGGAAGACTATAAAAAAGTCATGGACGCTCCATGCCCTTTTCATCCTAAAGGGAACCACGCGGCAAAAGATTGTTTCACCCTCAAAAGGTTTGCGAGGGAGCATAACAAAAAGTCAGATCAAGATGCGGAGGAGCCCAACAAGAAACGCTATCCTCCCCATGATGATTACCAAGAAATGCAGCGGGAGCTGAACTACATATTTGGGGGTTCGGCCGCATATGAGTCCAAGCGGAAGTAAAAGCTTACCACTCGGGAAATCAATGCGGTTGTGCCGGATACCCCCAAGTATTTAAAATGGTCCGAGGTCCCAATTACCGTCAACCGTTCGGATCACCCCGATCACATCCCATACCCAGGGAGGTACCCCCTGGTACTGGACCCTGTGGTGCGGGGCATTAAGCTCAAGAAGGTCCAAATCGATGGCGGGAGCGGGTTAAATATCCTTTTCTCCAAAGCCTTCGACGACATGAAGATTCCACGGCAGAGCTCCAGCAGGGGTCTTCGCCGTTTCACGGCGTAATCCCTGGGCCTTCGGCAGTACCACTCGGGCAGATTACTTTGTCCGTCACGTTCGACACGAAAGAAAACTTTCGCACCGAACTCATAAGCTTCGAAGTAGCCAACTTTGAGACGGCATATCACGCCATCTTGGGAAGGCCGGGGCTGGCAAGGTTCATGGCAGTCCCGCATTATACTTATATGGTGCTGAAGATGCCAGGGCCAAAAGGCATTATTGCTATCTGCGGTAATGTCAAGCAATCCTTCATGTGCGACAAAGAAAGCTGCGAGCTGGCCCAAGTCTAGGAGGCCTCGGCCGACATGGACTGAATCAGACTAGCTGCAGCCACTTTAGAAGATGAAGGAGACGTCCCCGCCAAAAAGCAGCAAAAAACAGGGATCAAACCCGACGAGGGAGTCAAGAAAATCGCACTCGACCCGTCCGACTCGGCTAAAACCGCCCTGATCGGGACAAGACTCGACCCTAAATAGGAGGACGCGCTCATCACTTTCCCCCAAGCGAACCGGGACATCTTTGCTTGGAAGCCTTCGGATATGCCGGGTGTCCCGAGGGAGGTGATTGAGCACTCTCTAAACGTCGACGAGAAGGCGAAGCCATTCAAACAACGGCTCCGGAGATTCGCGCAAGACCGGCGTGATGCAATCAAGGAGGAGATCACAAAACTCTTAGCCGCAGGCTTTATAAAAGAGGTATCATCCCGACTGGTTAGCAAACCCCGTTCTTGTACGGAAGAAAAATAAAACTTGGCGCATGTGTGTTGACTACACTGATCTCAACAAGGCGTGCGCCAAAGACCCATTCGAGTTGCCTCGTATCGACCAAGTGGTAGATTCTACCGCTGGCTGCGAGCTCCTGAGTTTTCTAGATGCCTATTCCGGGTATCATCAAATTAGCTTGAAGAAGGAAGATTGTATCAAAACCTCGTTCATATTCCAATGGACGGACGAGGCACAGCAAGCTTTCGAGGAACTCAAGAAATTCCTGACTTCGCCTCCTGTTCTTGTTTCCCACATGCCTGAGGAGCCCCTCATGCTTTACATTGCGGCGACAACTCATGTGGTCAGCGCTGCAATTGTTGTGGAGCGTGAAGAAGCCGGACAGCTTCATAAGGTCCAGCGCCCAGTATATTTCATTAGTGAGGTATTGGGTGAGTCTAAAGTACGGTACCCGCAGGTACAAAAGAGACTCTATGCTGTCCTCACCACGTCTCGAAAGCTCAAGCACTATTTCCAAGAGCATGCAATTTTGGTGGTTACCTCTTTTCCGATCGGAGACATACTCCACAATCGGGAAGCCACCGGGAGGATTTAAAAATGGGCAGTTGAACTTGGGACTTTCGATATCTCATTCAAATCTTGGACGGCTATCAAATCTCAGGTGCTTGCCGACTTCGTTGCCGAGTGGTTAGAGGTTCAAACTCCCTCGACCATCGAGAATCTCGACTATTGGACAATGTACTTCGATGGTTCCCTCATGCTCAGCGGTGCAGGGGCTGGCATCGTACTCATCTCTCCAAAAGGAGAACGATTGAAATACGTCATCCAAATCCATTTTCCGGCTTCAAATAACGCCGCCGAGTACGAGGCACTCATCCATGGGCTCCGCATCGCCATATCGCTCGGAATCCGACGATTAACGGTTCGTGGGGATTCTCAGCTCGTGATCAACCAAGTCCAGAAGGATTGGTCGTGCGTCGGTGATACTATGGCAGCATATTGCCAGGAGGTGCGTAAATTGGAGGACAAATTCGACGGATTGGAGCTTATTCACGTGCTCCGCAAAGATAATGAAGCAACAGACGAGCTCGCCAAGATGGGTTCCAGTCGGGCGGTAGCCCTGACTGGGGTATTCGTCGAGCAGCTCCACAAGCCATCAATTAGCCAAAAGCAGGAAACCAATAAGCCGGATGCCGAACCAGTCAAGGAGGCGGTGCGGGTCGCCAACCCTGACTGGACGGCCCCTTATTTGGATTACATCTCGCGCGACAAGCTCCCGGAGGATCGTACCCAAGCAGAGCGCATCACACGGCGATACCACAGCTACACGGTAGTTGGGGGAGAACTTTACAAAAGAAGCGCGTCCGGCGTGTTGAGGCGCTGCATATTAGAGCAAGAAGGAAAAAAACTGCTGCAAGAAATCCACTCAGGAATGTGTGGACATCACGCCGCGTCCCGTACAATAGTCGGAAAGGCCTATCGTCAAGGGTTCTTTTGGCCGTCTGCCGTGACAGATGCCGCTGAAATTGTTCGGACATGCGAGGGCTGTCAATTTTTCGCCTGACAGATGCATACGCCGGCACAAGAGCTGCAGACTATCCCTATCTCTTGGCCATTCGCTGTCTGGGGGCTCGACATGGTTGGACCTCTGAAAAAGGCACCGGGTGGTTTTACTCATCTTTTCGTTGCTATAGACAAGTTCACTAAGTGGATCGAGGCTAAGCCCGTCGCCAAAATCACATATGCCAAAGCGAGGGAGTTCTTCTAGGAAATTGTGGTCAGATTTGGCGTCCCCAACCGAATTATAACCGACAATGGCACTCAGTTCAAGAGCAACGAGTTCCAGGTCTGGGCTGAAGACCTCGGTATTAAGATTTGCTTTGCTTCTGTGGCACACCCACGAAGTAATGGGCAGGTCGAACGGGCTAACGGCATGATCCTCCAAGGGTTGAAGCCAAGAATTTTTTATCGCCTAAAGCCATACGCTGCGCGATGGGTCAAAGAATTGCCTTCGGTGGTCTGGAGCCTCAGGACTACCCGTGGCAGGGCAACCGAGCAGTCTCCCTTCTTTCTGGTGTATGGCTCTTAGGCGGTGCTACCAACCGAGTTGGAATTCGGATCCCCACGGGTTCGGCATTACGACGAAGAAGCAGAAGACAGTAGACTTGAAGATATTTATCGGCTGGAAGAGGTCAGAGATGTTGCAATAATCCAGTCGGCAAGGTACCAACAGGGCCTGCGTCGCTATCATGAACGTAATGTGCGGGGACGAGCGTTTTCCAAAGGGGACTTAGTTCTTCGAAAGAATCAGAAGAGCGAGCACAAGCTCTCCCCAGTTTGGGAATGCCCTTATATCATCGATGACGTGACGCGCCCAAGGGCTTATAGGCTCCGATGCGAGGATGGTTCCATTGTCGACAATTCATGAAACATAGAGCATCTACGCCGTTTCTATGCCTAAAACCCTGTACTCTGTCTTCTGGGGATGAATAAAATTTTTACTTGCTTAAGAGATGACTAGTTTCTTGACTTGCTACTTAGTTGGCTTCCCATCTAAGCAGTAAGTCGGGGGTTACACCTAATTGGTGCGCCTATGCGCACGTTTCTTGATCTTTTTCGGTTTTTCTGAGTGGTTACTCCGAGTAGAGAAGCTCTGACCCTTTTAGAGGACGAACTCTAAGTCACTCGGCGCGAGAAGGCCACGAGCCAAGTTCTTAGCACTCGGGGGCTAGACTAGTCGGGCAGAGTGTCTATCAAAAGAAAATAATTTTGAGCAAATCAACTGGGTGACATAATGAAACAAACAAGTTCAGATACAAAAGCAGTCGGAACTCATAAAAACAAAAGTTCTGCTTTCACAAAGAACCCAGATCCAGATTTTCTGCTAACGCAGCGGACGTATCTCGGGCTTCTTCAAGAAGAGCGTCAACCTGAGCATCATCAACCGTGCAAGCAAAACCTTCCTTAATGGATAATGACTCGGCTTCTGTCAATAAATCCCACGTCTTTAGGGAGCAGAAGCCTTCGTAGCGGCTCGGAGGCCTCAAGAAGCTGTTGATTGGTCGCCTCTGCACTTTTAATTTTCTCATTGAAGACCTCGAATTGTGCTTGCGTCTTTCGCTTGTACTCTTCGGTCAAGGCAATTTGTCAAAAGGAAATGATGAAGACAGAAAATATGCCAAGTCAGGAAGACTCACCTTTCAGTTCTCGCTGCGCCTTGTCAAGATCGGCCCGGGTTTGGAACTCCGAGTTCTTTAATGCGTTATGTTGACCCTGTGTTTGTTCGAGCTCTTTCTAGAGCTGGGAGTTGGCGGACTGGGATTCTTCAAGCTCTTGACGGAGGTGTGCATTGGCAGAATCACGGGCTGAAGCATTGAAAATCTTGGGTTTTAAGCAAGGCGTCCAGCGGAAGGCTGAGGTAACAACTGTTGAAAAAGCTTACCAGCAAGGGTGCCGATTACGTCCATCTTCTCATCTAGCAAGGTGGAGGATCGAGCTCGAAGTTCTCTCGCTAGCGTATCGGCCTTCCCTTTGGCTTCTGCCGCTTCAGCCGCAATTTCATTAATTCTTTCTACCCGAGGGATCATATCTCGGAAGAATTTGGATTTTTTCTCGGAATGGTCCTCCTTAGCCTGAAAGGAGGAAGTGAGCATAGTCGACGTCGGAAAGTGACCGGGGAAAAGTACAATAATGGCGAACCTGCATCAGCTGGGCGCATTTACTGCAGTTGGTTCACGGCTCTCTGGCCTTGGGGCTGCCTTCGGGCCGACAGGAGCCTTCGAATATGCCGGGTGTCCCGAGGTCCTTAATGGTATCAAATTCCACTCGGGGATAAAGCGACTTCACAATTGCTAGCACTTGGCTACCACTTGTGACTGCTGTCTCCTTCAAGTGGCTCGTCAGTCTCTTGGGAGCTTCATTCAGCTGCATAATGACTCGGCTTCTGTCAATAGATCCCACGTCTTCAGGGAGCAGAAGCCTCCTTAGCGGCTCGGAGGCCTCAAGAAGCTGTTGATTGGTCGCCTCTGCACTTTTAATTTTCTCGTTGAAGACCTCGAATTGTGCTTGCGTCTTTCGCTTGTACTCTTCGGTCAAGGCAATTTGTTAAAAGGAAATGATGAAGACAGAAAATATGCCAAGTCAGGAAGACTCACCTTTCAGTTCTCGCTGCGCCTTGTCAAGATCGGCCCGGGTTTGGAACTCCGAGTTCTTTAATGCGTTATGTTGACCCTGTGTTTGTTCGAGCTCTTTCTAGAGCTGGGAGTTGGCGGACTGGGATTCTTCAAGCTCTTGACGGAGGTGTGCATTGGCAGAATCACGGGCTGAAGCATTTATGGTATGATCTCTACCGTGTCCAGCACGTATACGCACCCATGTTTACAAATATAGATCTCCTATTCGATCGGAATCAATGTCTATCCCCGGGGCCATGCTTGGCTCCCAAGTCGTAGACTGTCCGAACGGTTTCCATATCAGTCGGCCAACTTGGACCGCCCCCATTTGCCACCTCATGGGCCTCTGTGAGGGTACCCGGGGCCCATGTAGTCCACAGTAGCCCCCGAGTGCTTTGCAATCGAGTCAGGTGTCCCGCCGACTGGTTCGTCCGATGGCTCCTGTAATCTAGAAGAGATTGTAAAGGACTCAAGAGATCTTTAGGTTAAAAGTTTGAAAGCAATGCCCGACTCGGCAATACCGAGACTTCAGCGATCAGCCTATCTTATAAGGCACGTCACTCTGCTTTCAATGATGTATTTTACCAATTTAGCTACTTGGTGCCCATTTTCACTTTATGAAAACGGCTATTGGCCCATCATGGAGCGCACCTTAAGCCACGCAAACACAGTTTCCGTATTGTGGCGTACTGCATACTATGCGCTTAGAGTGTGTACAGCATCAAACACTTGGCCCTGACTTGCAGGAACCAGCTCTTGGCCCAACATGGGGCACGTTCTCAACTGAGTGGTACCGGTCCCAACCATAAAAGGGACCAGCTAGCGACCCACTTAAGGGCGTACCGACTAGATAAGTTTAGCCGTGAGGTATTCGTATCCGGGCTGCGGTATACAACTGGCGACCTATGAAAGGCATACCTCCGAAACTGTATCCAGGCTTCATCAACTCCCAACCTTGAGCATGCAAAGTTGGCTAGTGACCCAACATGGGGTATGCCGTGAAACATTTTTAATGGGTGGCACTTCCTGTCATATGCCCTCAAGGGTGTACCGAGGCCGAATTAGGCTCGATGTCAACATATTTCCACCGTTAACGGCGGATTGTTGAGAAAGCCTGTTAAGGGGGACGCCCTTTGCTTAGTTAAATTAGGCCCAAGCCCATTAAGGAAGACGGAGAGTCCTCGTGCCTTTCCCGCCCAGCCGAAGCGTCGCACGCCGCCGCAGGGAAACGCACCCGCACCCACTCCCGTCCCGTCACCATGATGGCTTCACTGTGTTCAGAACGAGTTGCGAGGCGCGGCTCTTCGAATTCTTCATGTATGTGGGAAACACGGTACCCGGGTGTCTACACGATGGGCCGAGAGGACCACCCAGCAGGGGGTGGCCCGGGACGCCCATATTGGCCAAGGGAGCTGGGCCGCCCGGAAGGGGGTAGGCCCAGTCGGCCGCATCAAGCCAGCCGCCGGCCAATCTGTCGCCCGACTTGCATGTCAAGAAAGAGGCAAAGATAGAAGTCTATCCCGAATAGGAAGGATATGATTGTAAACCCGAAAGTAGGTATATTTGGTAGGGAAGGTTCTAGATAGAATCTGCCACCTTATAACCAACCCGGATACGACCTTGTAACCGACTAGGACTCCTTGTAACCCTACCCCCCTCCACTATATAAAGGCGGGCAGGGGTCCCTAGATCGGTACGGGATACACAGAATACCATATCATCATCATAATCCCACAGCACAGGACTAGGGTATTACCTCCACCGCGAGGGCCTGAACCTGTATAAAAAAGACCCCCCTGTCTTGTGCTACCATCGAGCTTGAGATCCAGCGCAATACCCCCGTAGATAATTCAATCTATTGCCGACGAGTACCCCCAGTTTGTAGAACGTCGACAGTTGGCGCGCCAGGTAGGGGCAACGTCAAGATCATCTTCATCAAGCTCGATGGCAATTCATCTACGTTCGTGCGCCAGTGCCAGCACGCTGCGCATGAACGAACTCCAAATCTGAAGAAAGAGATGCGATCTGTTCGCGGCCATATTCTGGACAGCATCTTGTTTCGACGATTTCCGTTGACTCCGAAGGAGTTTTGCAGCGAAACTGGATCCATTGGAAAGGTTATTTCGTCAGCTTTCCGTGAAGCCATAGAACGCCCAAAACGGAGTCCGGATGTGTCCGGGGCGTCCGTTTGAAGGCAGACTGCGCAGGAAGGTCGCGAATCTCAGCAAGCTCGTAAAAGCTCGTCAGCGGCGGCTGCGGCATACGGATCGGCTGCGGCACACCTCGTGGGACATTGTGGACCAGCGAGGACCTTCACCGAACTTCGCCGACCATGCGGAGATCGTCTCCGACCACGGCCGCGAATTCCTCGACCACGGCCGAGACCTCGGCGAGCACGCGCTACTCGACCCCGACCATGGCGCGTGCTGCTCGGTGTTGATCGAGACGTGAACGACTACTTCCGTACGACTACGTGCAGATTGGTGAACCGGCTCCATCGACTCGTCTTCTGCTGCACCGCATGTCGCAAATCTACGGCTTCGGGAGCTTGGATTTCGTCACCAACAACTTCGGCAAGCTCGCGCTCTCGAACTCGGACCAGATCCGATTTGAGGGCGACTTCATCAACGACCGGCCCGGACTACTCTTCGGGCTGGAGAACGCCGCCGCCGCATACCAACGCGTAATGCGTCGGAGGCCTAAGCTCGCTCTTTCGGACTCGGACTAGATCCGATCTGGGAGAGACTTCACCAACACTCCAAGATCCCCCTCTCGGATTCGGATCAGATCCAATCTGGAGGGAATAACTACAACAACACTTCCCGCTCGTGTTGGGAAACTCCGCGACCATCTACTCATGAGTAGTACGCCAAGGTCTCACTTCCCGACTCGGATACGGCGAGGGCTCCATCGAAGACAGATTCTGGACGTCATCTTGTTTCGACAATTCCTGATGATACAGAGGGAGATTTAAGTCAGAACCAGATGCATTGGAAAGATAATTTCGTCAGCTTTCCGTGAAGCTGAAGAACGCCCAAAACGGAGTCCGGACGTGTCTGGGGCGTCCGTTTGAAGGAAGACTGCGCAGGAAGGTCGCGAATTTCAGCAAGCTCGTAAAAGCTCGTCAGCGGCGGCTGCGGCATACGGATTGGCCGTGGCACACCTCCAAGGACATCAAGGATCAGTAAGGAGCTTCTCTAAACAATCAACGATCAATACATCTTCCGGACTCGGATCCGATCCAGTCTGAGGAGAACATCGACATAGCTTCGTCTGGACTCCCGTTCGGATCGAGGAACGCCGCCGCCACCTGCTCCCGAGCGGTGTGCCGGGGGCTCGATCCTTGATTCGGATACGGCGAGGACCTAACCAAGAACAAGTTCAAGACGTTGGACGCCTTCAGCAGCAAACCAAGCGGATTCAAGACCAAGTCATCCCGACGACGGTGGACCAGAGTTGATCTAAAGAGAGCTTCGACATCAACTCCAGCTCGGATTGAGGAACGCCGCCGACACCTACTCCCAAGTGGCGTGCCGAGGGTTCAATTCTTAACTCGTATACGGCAAGAGCTTGATCAAGGACTTCAACAACACTTTCCCAAACCCGGACATGATCCGATCCGGGGGAGGAATCGACATCACTTCACTCGGGCCACAAGAACCACTCTTTCGGACTCGGACCACATCCGATCTGGGAGAGACTTCAACAGCAAATCGCCTTGATTCATCGTCATCAGCAGCAATCCACTTGGGTTCAACAATCAAGTTTATGGCTCGGCGACATGCCACTCGGCTAACAGCCTACGCCAGCACCCCGAGTGCAACCTATGGCTCGGCTACACGCCTACGCCAACTACGGCACGGCTAACAGCCTACGCCAGCACCCCGAGTGCAAACTACGGCACGGCTAATAGCCAACGCCAACTTCGGCATGGCTACATGCCAACGCCAGCTCCCCGATCGCAAACTTTGGCATCGCGCACCACGAGCGCCCGGTTCGGCTGCACGCCTAAGCCCGCAAGTCTACGTCTGCGCTACGAGTCTACGCCTGTGTCGACAAGTTGACACACTCGGGGGCTTACAGGCTCAAACGCAAGGACGACACGATTGTGGACAACTCTTAGAGCATAAACCAGCTAATTTGCTTTTACACTTGAGTTTTCTATCTTTATTAGAAGATCTTCCTTGACTTGCTACTCAATTGGTAACCAATTGAGCAGTAAGTCGGGGGCTACACCTACTAGGTGCGCCATCGGCGCCCCTAGTTTTTTGAGATTTCTTTTGCCGAGTGTGTTAAAATTCCTATTAGTGAAACTCTGATTCCATGTACGGCGAACTCTATGTCACCCAAATGAGTACGGGAAAAGCGAGCCATGAGCCGACTCCTCACGCTCGGGGGCTAGGCTAGTCTGGTAGAGTGCTTAAACAAAGGGAATTCATACTGCTTGGTGGGAGAACGATTAAAAAACGACAAGTTAAAACTAACACAATTACCACTCAACTAAATATTTGAGTTAATTTCTATCCTTGATATTACTCATGGATATGTTTTGACAGGATATTATACCGCCCTCCGCAAGCTTCGGAGGTTCACGGATTTTTCCTCAATCAAGCACATGCGCTTTTGGCCACGAGCCATGAGTGCAAACTTCGGCACGGCTACACGCCAGCGCCGACTACGGCTCGCGCGCCGCGAGCGCCCGGTACGGCTGCACGCCTAGACCTTCAAATCTACGGCGCGGCGCAAGCCACTCGGCTACACGCCTATGCCAGCGCCACGAGCGCACAAGTCTTTGGCTCCGCGACACGCTACTCAGTTACACGCCTACGCCCGCGCTACGAGCATCCAAGTCTTCAGCTCGGCTGTATGCTATCGCGCGCCACGAGCGCCCGGTTCGGCTACACGCCATGAGCGAACAAATCTATGGCTCGACGACACGCCACTCGGCTACACGCCAGCGCCCCGAGCGCCTAGGTCTACGACTCGGCGTCACGCCACTCGGCGACCCGCCTACGCCTGCGCCCCGAGCGCCCAAGTCTACGGCTCGGCTACACGCCTACGCAGAGCTAAGTTCTCATTACCATAATCTTTTCATATAACTTTGAGTTGTTTCTTGACTTGCTACTTAGTTGGCTTCCAACTAAGCAGTAAGTCGGGGGCTACACCTAATAGGTGCACTTGCGTGCACTTTTGTTGCTTTCTCTTAATGATTATAAATGAATCCGAGTGGTTATTCCAAGTAGTGAAGCTCTGACCCCATGTACGGCGAACTCTAGTCACTCAATATGCGTGCCTGGGAAATAGAGCCATGAGCCGACTCCCGACGCTCGGGGCCTAGATTAGTCGGGCAGAGTGTATAACAAAAGGAAGATTACTTGGAGGAATTAAAAATCAAAAAGGAAAAGGAGCAGAAGTATAAAAATTATCTACATAAAGCAGTCGGACCTTGCATTCGAGTGTTTGTTTTTCAGATACTGCCTAAATCCTACATGTACATGTTACAGGGGTTCATGGATTTTTACTTCATCAAGTACCTTCTACGACTTCGTCTACGAGCGAGAAGGACCAACGCCATGCGCGACAACTACGGCTCGGCTATAAGCCTACGCCTCTGGCCATGAGCCACCCTGCGCCCTGAGCGCCAACTACTATTCGGCTAAAACGGTACGCTCTCTGGGGTCACCAGCTGTATCTCACTCCGGTCGGGTACAGGTACCACTCGGCCAATAGTGTGCTAATTTTGGGCTAGGCCTGCGCCTGGTTCAGAAAGTACACCTCTCAAGAAAAAGGCTTCAGCTGCACATCACGAACAGTGGTTTCAAGCGCAGTTGGATTTAGCCAAATTAAGCCTAGGTACGTCCCATGCTGGACTGACTACCGAAAGGGCTGCAAAAATACCCATCTCTTGGTATGCCCCATGATGGGCCACTAGCTGGTCACTGCATGTCAGGATCAGGTGCCAATGATGTCGGGGTAGAGTTTCCATGGTACGCCTCAGATTGGGCCTCCGCTGTACACCGTAACCCGGGTATAGACACCATACGGCTAAACTCTATCCTAGCGGTACGTCCTGTGGTGGGACTGTTAGCTGTACACTGTATTTAACAGGTGCGGGTATCGCTAAACTAAAATTTTATCCCAAGGTTTGGTATGCCCCATGCTGGGTCGCTTGCCGGTCACCGCTACAAGTGGGAATCGGATACCAACCAGGTTAAATAAAAATCAATTTCTTCTTGTGGTATGCCCCATGTTGGGTCGACTGCTGGTTAACGCATGACGGAGCCAGATACTATGAGTTGATTCTGGATTAAGGGTTTTGAGGGTACGCTCTAAAAGAGCCGCCAGCTGAACACCGCGACAGACGGATACAGGTACCACTCGGACAAGCCTCATCCAAAAAATGGTATGCCCCATGTTGGGCCATTAGCTGTGTTCTACGCCAGTCGGGCACAGGTACCATACTGCTAAGTGGTACGCCCCATGTTGGGTCGCCAGCTGGTTACCGCACTAGTCGGGATCAGGTACCACTCGGCTCTTCAGCTAAATGATATGCCTCAAGATAGGCGGACTGCTGTTCTTCTTTAAGAGCAGGTATCAAATAGCTTTAATTTGTGAAAACACCTAATAGGTGGGCTCAACTTTGTGCACCGCATCCCGGGCACATGTTTTATCAAACAGCTTAAGGTGCGCCCATTGGGTCGAAAAGCTGTCTCCATATGATGGATGCAGGTACCAAGCAGCTGAATTCAAAGGAAAGAGCCCTTCACAGTCTCCTTGCATGCAATGGAGCACTCGACATGAAGAAAAAACCAGTCGGCGAGCTGTACCAAGAACTGGAAGCACTCGGCGTGAAGCAAGACTCGGTTGGGATGCGACCAGAAGAGCAGATTTAATGGCCAGCCGAGGCTTGAACTTTAGCTCAAAGGCTCCAAGCTCAACTGCCCACTTCGCAATTCTCCCGATGGCCTCCCGGTTGTGGAGTATATCACCAAGCGGAAAAGACGTGACCACTGAAATCTCATGATCTTGAAAATAATATTTGAGCTTTCGCGACGTGATAAGCACAGCGTACAAAAGCTTCTGCACATGACGATACCTTATCTTGGAATCGGCCAATACTTCGCTAACGAAGTAGACCGGGCGCTGGATCTTCTGAGATGAGCCTTCCTCTTCCCGCTCCACAATTAATGCGCTGCTGACTACATGAGTCGTGGCACTAATGTAAAGCAGGAGAGGCGCTTGGGACATGGGCGGGACCAACATCGCCGATGTAGTGAGGAACCTTTTAAAGTCTTCGAAGGATTCTTGTGCTTCCGCAGTCCACTGAAAACCATCTTGTCGGCGTAGGAGCTTAAAGAGTGGCATGCCACGCTCCCCCAGTCGGGAAACGAATCGGCTGAGCGCCACGATGCATCCAGTGAGCTTTTGCACATCCTTCTGACTGGTCGGGGGCTTCATCTTCATGATCGCGCTGATCTTCTCTGGATTAGCCTCAATGCCCCGATTAGATACGATGAAGGCAAGCAATTTTCCAGATGGAACCCCGAAAACGCACTTCTCAGGATTGAGCTTCATCCGATATGCCCTAAGGCTTCCAAATGTCTCGGCCAAGTCCGAGATAAGATCGGGTTTGGCACGAGTTTTCACGACGACATCGTCAACATAAGCTTCCACGTTGTGGCCAAGCTGAGTGTGCAAAAACCGCTGTATAGTGCGCTGATAAGTAGCACCAGCGTTTTTCAGCCCGAACGACATTGTGATATAGCAGAAAGCGCCAAAAGGCGTAATGAACGATGTCTTGATGCAATCTTCCTCCTTCAGGCTGATCTGATGATAGCCCGAGTAGGCGTCCAAGAAACCTAAGAGCTCGCATCCAGCGGTGGAATCCACCACTTGATCGATGCGGGGGAGCCCAAAAGGATCCTTGGGACAGGCTTTGTTGAGGTCTGTGTAGTCGACGCACATGCGCCATGTTTTATTCTTCTTCTGCACGAGGACCGGGTTTGCTAACCACTCGGGATGATATACCTCCTTGATGAACCGTGCTGCCAACAATTTGGTAATCTCTTCCGTGATGGCTTCCTTCCGATCTGGTGCAAATCTTCGCAACCGTTGCTTGACCGGTTTAGCCTTGTCATCAACGTGCAAGGAGTGCTCGATCACCCCCCTCGGAACACCGGGCATGTCCGAAGGCTTCCAAGCGAACACGTCTTGGTTTGCCCGGAGGAAGGTGACGAGCGCGTCTTCCTATTTTTCATCGAGCCCTCTCCCGATCACGGCCGTTTTGGTCGCGTCAGACGGGTCCAACGTTATCTTCTTTGTCTCCTCAGCCGACTGGATGGAGGTCTTGGCCTGCTTTTTGGCCGATATTTCCTCCTCCTCCTGGAGTGAGGTGACCACTTGCCGGATCTTCTCCATCTCCGCCGAGGCGTCTAAGGCCTGCGCCATATTGCAACTTTCGCTGATGCAGACCTGGGACTGCTTCACGTCACCGGGAATGGTGATTACGCCGTTGGGGCCCGACATCTTCAGGACGAGGTACGTATAGTTTGGAACCGCCATAAACTTGGTGATGCCCGGCCTTCCCAAGATAGCGTGGTACGCCGTCTCGAAATCGGCCACCTCAAAGCTCAGATTCTCTGTCCGATAATTTTCCTTAGTCCCGAACGTGATGGGCAGCGAGATCTGTCCGAGTGGTACTGCGGACGTCTCGGGGATTACCCCGTGAAAAGGGATGATCCTTGTCGTAGTTCGGAACGGGGAATCTTCATCTGGTCCAAGGTTTTGACGAACAAGACATTTATCCCGCTCCCGCCATCAACCAGGACCCTCTTCAGCTTGTTCCCCCGAACGACTGGATCCAGGACCAATGGGTACCTTCCGGGGAAAAGTATCCGATCCGGGTGATCCGTCCGATCGAAGGTAATTGGGACTTCCGACCAGCGTAAATACTTGGGGGTGACTGGCATGATCGCGTTGATCTCCCGAGCGGTTAGCTTCTGCTTCCGCTTGGACTCATACGCATCCGATCCTCCGAATATATAGCTAATCTCACATTCGGCATCTTGATAATCCCCATCTGGCTTCTTGCAGTGGCCACCCTTGGCCACCGACTGCTTGGAATTATCCGCGAACTTCTGCAAGATGAGGCAATCTTTCGCAGCATGCTTACCACGAGGGTGAAAGGGGCATACTGCCACCATGACTTTGTTGTAGTCATTTTCATTGGGGGGCTTAGGTCGATAGCGCTCCATGTTTGCGACCATGTCATCCCCCTTGCGCTTCTTATCCTTCAGCTTACTTTGTTCTTCATTCGGCTTCTTCTTGGAGCTTCCGTCGGGGCCGCCTCGATGGTTGAAGATGGCCTCTTCGGCGTTGGCTTCCTGATCCGCCATGGTGAACATTGCCTTGAGAGTTCTCGGGGGGTCCCGGGTCATCTGCCTGATCAATTCTTCGGATTTGCATCCGAAGAAGAAGGCGTCAACGACAGTTTGCTTCGAAACGTCCCGAATCTCGTTCTTCTTCTTGGTAAAGCGCTTAATGAACTCGCGGAGAGTCTCATTCTTCCGGCGATGCAGCTGACCAATCTCCCACCTGCCGGCCGGCCTTTCATAGGTCCCCTGGAAATTGACGATGAATTGCTCTTGGAGGTCGTCCCAAGACTCAATGGAGTTCTCCGGGAGCCCCGTTAGCTATGTTTGGGCGGTTGGGGTCAGAGCGACCGGCAAATAATTCGCCATCACGTTCTGATTACCTCCTGCCGCGCTGACTGCCAGGGCATAAACCTGTAGCCAGTTCTTTGGGTCCCTCTCGCCATCAAACTTGTCGATGCCTTTGAGGTTAAAGCCGTCTGGCCAGACCACTCGGCGGAGATCCGGGGTGAAAGCCTGAATTCCTTCCAAGGGTCGTGGCCGCGGTGATCGGTTGCGGCGTTCATGGTGCTGACCTTGACGAGGACGCCGGTCGTGATGGTCGTGCCGACGGGCGGTGCTCTCGGCTTGGTCGTCGTTGCGCCGACTGCCGGGCGCGCGCTCGCTATCGGCACGCTCCCTCCTCCTGACTTCTATGTCGTGGCAGAGGTCGTGGCCCGCCGATCGATGTGACCCGCCGGCGGCTGAAGCGCGCGCCTTGCTCCGGTTGTGAGCCGAACGGCTGTTTGCCGTCACGGGTGCAGTAGGAGTCGGGTGCGCCTCATTCTGCTGGATGGCCGCCATCTCGACCATGGCTGTTGCCCGAGCCAGGGTTTGGATGAGCGGCCTGTTTTCTGGGAGCTGCGGCGCCATGGTCTCCAAAAGGGTCTTCGAAGAGACGATGTTTGCTTGAGGAGTCGACTCATTTTGGACGTCACGGCCACGGATTCGGAGTTGACGTATGCAATCTGGTTCTTCCGCACGGCGCTGATCTGCGTCAACCGCCTCCATGGCGCCTGCTTCGTCCCCGGTGTGCCGGTAAGTGGAGAGATGATCGCCCGCGCCAAGGACAAAGACTTCATTGTAGTTGCAAATCTCCGTACTCCCCTCTGACTCGGAGTCCGAGTGGGAGAGGCTGACTTGCTCACTCTGTCCGATAGGTTTGCCAGCATTGATGACACCTATGAACGTGGTCGGATCCGGTCGGATTGTTCCAACAGGATTATGGGATTGAATCTCAGTGTGGTCACCTTCTAACCCGAGTCTTGGGACGATCTGCGCGAAGGTCGCAGCAGAGTTCCTTAACCCGAAGGAATATCCAATCTGAGAAGGCAAGACTCCCCTAGATTGGATCGTGTCCAAATATGAGGAAGCACTGGCGCCGAGTCCTTCTTCTTGAGAAGTGATCTCTCCGGGAGAGGAGAGACGAAGGTTGCCGATTCCATCGGTCACAAAGTCTAGGGATCCAAAGCGTAGTGCTTGTCCCAGCGTGAAGACGGCGATCGGCAATCTTGAAGATGCCATCTAGCTCGACGATGATCTTCGACGCTGCCCCTACCTGGCGCGCCAATTGTCGACGAGTAGCTAACCGGGGGTTATCGTCGGCAATTAATTGAATTGGGGGTACGCGCTAGATCTCGAGCTCGATGGTAACACAAGATAGGGATTATCCAGGTTCAGGCCCTAGCGGCGGAGGTAATACCCTAATCCTGTGCTCTGGGATTATATGGATGATTGTGATTTCCGGGGTGGTGTGTTTCTACGACCCTTACCCCTCCCTTTATATAGTGCAGGGGGGGATAAGATTACATGGTATGATCTCTACCGTGTCCAGCACGTATACGCACCGATGTTTACAAATATAGATCTTTTATTCGATCGGAATCAATGTCTATCCCCGGGGCCATGCTTGGCGCCCAAGTCGTAGGCAGTCCGAACGGTTTCCACATCAGTCGGCCAACTTGGACCGCCCCCGTTTGCCACCTCATGGGCCTCTGTGAGGGTACCCGGGGCCCATGTAGTCCACAGTAGCCCCCGAGTGCTTTGCAATCGAGTCAGGTGTCCCGCCGACTGGTTCGTCCGATGGCTCCTGTAATCTAGAAGAGATTGTAAAGGACTCAAGAGATCTTTAGGTTAAAAGTTTGAAAGCAATGCCCGACTCGGCAATACCGAGACTTCAGCGATCAGCCTATCTTATAAGGCACGTCACTCTGCTTTCAATGATGTATTTTACCAATTTAGCTACTTGGTGCCCATTTTCACTTTATGAAAACGGCTATTGGCCCATCATGGAGCGCACCTTAAGCCACGCAAACACAGTTTCCGTATTGTGGCGTACTGCATACTATGCGCTTAGAGTGTGTACAGCATCAAACACTTGGCCCTGACTTGCAGGAACCAGCTCTTGGCCCAACATGGGGCACGTTCTCAACTGAGTGGTACCGGTCCCAACCATAAAAGGGACCAGCTAGCGACCCACTTAAGGGCGTACCGACTAGATAAGTTTAGCCGTGAGGTATTCGTATCCGGGCTGCGGTATACAACTGGCGACCTATGAAAGGCATACCTCCGAAACTGTATCCAGGCTTCATCAACTCCCAACCTTGAGCATGCAAAGTTGGCTAGTGACCCAACATGGGGTATGCCGTGAAACATTTTTAATGGGTGGCACTTCCTGTCATATGCCCTCAAGGGTGTACCGAGGCCGAATTAGGCTCGATGTCAACATATTTCCACCGTTAACGGCGGATTGTTGAGAAAGCCTGTTAAGGGGGACGCCCTTTGCTTAGTTAAATTAGGCCCAAGCCCATTAAGGAAGACGGAGAGTCCTCGTGCCTTTCCCGCCCAGCCGAAGCGTCGCACGCCGCCGCAGGGAAACGCACCCGCACCCACTCCCGTCCCGTCACCATGATGGCTTCACTGTGTTCAGAACGAGTTGCGAGGCGCGGCTCTTCGAATTCTTCATGTATGTGGGAAACACGGTACCCGGGTGTCTACACGATGGGCCGAGAGGACCACCCAGCAGGGGGTGGCCCGGGACGCCCATATTGGCCAAGGGAGCTGGGCCGCCCGGAAGGGGGTAGGCCCAGTCGGCCGCATCAAGCCAGCCGCCGGCCAATCTGTCGCCCGACTTGCATGTCAAGAAAGAGGCAAAGATAGAAGTCTATCCCGAATAGGAAGGATATGATTGTAAACCCGAAAGTAGGTATATTTGGTAGGGAAGGTTCTAGATAGAATCTGCCACCTTATAACCAACCCGGATACGACCTTGTAACCGACTAGGACTCCTTGTAACCCTACCCCCCTCCACTATATAAAGCGGGCAGGGGTCCCTAGGTCGGTACGGGATACACAAAATACCATATCATCATCATAATCCCACAGCACAGGACTAGGGTATTACCTCCACCGCGAGGGCCTGAACCTGTATAAAAAAGACCCCCTTGTCTTGTGCTACCATCGAGCTTGAGATCCAGCGCAATACCCCCGTAGATAATTCAATCTATTGCCGACGAGTACCCCCAGTTTGTAGAACGTCGACAATGTATATAAAGGAAAAACCCAAACGCAACGCATCGTGTCGCGTCTAGTCTCCAGACAATTTTTTATTTTTCTCAAAACTCCAAGCCCCTTCTCCTCTCCCATCTACTACGATGGAGGGTCAAGGCGAAGAGATCGACGGATGGGCCGTGGCCGCCGCCGAGCAAGCTGCCGCTGACGCCGCCGCCCACGCTCTCATGGAGGATCTCTGGCGGCAATCGTGCGAAGCAGCCGCGAAAATCCGCGCGGAGGAATTCATCAGGGTTCTGCTCCGCGGATTCCCGCAACTGTACCTAGTGCGCATCCAGCTGAAGGACGCACTGGTTGCTTCCATCCTGGTGGACGGGTGGCTCTAGGCGCTTCATCTGCCCCGCCAGGGAAAGCTATCTTTTCTTCTTCCTTTTGTCCCTTTGCAAGCCAGCGATGAGCCCTAGCTCACTGTGCTGTGCTGCAAAGCTCTCTATGTAATCTGGCCTAAGAGCCATTAATCAATGAAAATCTTTTGGCAATCCAGATCATTCTTACTTTCATTCTTGTGCTGCTATTGAATCTCGAACGATTTCGTAGTCATCCGAGCGATTAGGCCAATCCAAAACTCAAGCCGCCTCGCGGAGGGCACTCGGCACTCCCGAGTGGTTCAACCCGAGTGCTGCCGAAGTAAATCTCTTTTTACACCAGAAAAAGGCCCAGCCCAAGTACGCTCCGTGACGTTTTAATTCCACCCAGCCCATTTCTCGCACTAGCAGTTTCATTCGCTCCAGCGAACTCCGCCGCTAGGGTTTCCTTCCTTCGCACACTCCGCCACCAGCGATCCCAATCCAGCAATGGCTCCACCATCTCCCGCTGCCTCGAAGGCGACCAAGAGCTCCAAGGAGTGGATAAAGTCCATTTCCACAGATCGCCGGCTGCAGAGGCTCGTGTCCGTGGGTGTACTCCCTTCGAAAGAGTTGATCTCGTGGCGCGCCGCCGCCGGTGAATCCTCCCCCACCCCTCGTTCTGATGAGGTGGTGGTCTTCGAATCCTTTTTCCTCCGCGGCCTTGGGCTCCCTTGCTCCCTCTTCCTCAGGGGGTCCTGCATTTTTATGGGATCGAGCTGACCCATCTCAACCCCAATTCCATTTTCCAAATCGCTGTTTTTGTTCATATTTGCGAGGCGTATCTCGGGATTGCGCCTCTCTTTGATCTTTTTCGATCTCTTTTCGTCTTCAAACCCTTTCCGAGCAAAAACAGCCCCCAAAGTCGTGGGAGGCGCTGGCCTCCAGCTGCGGGAAGGGGCAAAGAAGTTTTATTTCGATCTTCCCATGAAAACTTCGAACAAGGGTTGGCACGCCGAATGGTTTTATTGTGCCAATCTTACACCAGTCCTTCCGTCCTTCACAGAAAATTGTCCCACAGTTTGCACTTCTTGGTCCTCCACTCTCGCCGAGGGCGAAGACAGCCAAGTTAGAGAACTGCTTCCCCTCCTTGGGGATTTGAAAACTAAGGGACTGACCGAGGTCGGTGTAGTCTTAAACTACAATTTCTGCCGTGTCCAGCCCCTAAAAGAGAGAGTGCACCTTGGATTTGAGTATTCAGGGCCCAAAAGACGCCACTAGGGAAGGCAGAGACAAGGTCTCCCAAAAATCCTTAGTAGACCGAGTGGCTGACCTCTTTGCCCCAGGCACGCTTATTGAGCATGGTGACTGCCCAAATCCATATCGTCTGTTGAGCCCACCTCCGGTGGTGAGTAGAATACTCCCTTTTGCTCAAATCCAATCGAAATCAAAGAATCCAACCATGATTGACTTGGCATGAACCTCCTACAGGATTGTGCAGCATTCTTCTCACTCCATCCCGTCCCGGAAGCTCATCACCACAAGGAGGCACCGCTTAAGCGTCCTGCAGAGGACTCAGCTGATGATCCTCCCGCAAAAAAGGGCAAGGGAATCTCCTTCAAGGACTCGGACGAAGACGAGGAGGATGACACACCGCTCCGGCGCCGGCGCCGCCACACTCCAAAATCTGGCGCCGCCTCTGCTAAGCGAGCTCCGAGCCCCCCGTCACCCTCAATGGCCAGCCCAGAGGCCGCACCAAAGCCAGGGGGGCCTTCAAGTGCAATCCCAAGTGGTTCAACCACTTGGAAGAGCGTAGGCATCAAATTTAAGACTACACAAAGGTTTCCCTTCGCGACTTATTCCTTCATATTCTTAAAAGAATCGTGCTCTAAACATCTTCTTTTATTTTCAGGAAACCCGCCTAGGGTATCTCTAAAGGCACATCGGACGCCAAGTCATCGGGCCCAGCTTCCTCTGCTCCACCGCCATCAAGTTCTCAGGCTGAACCTTCCCCAGCTAAGGAGTCGGCCCAACACGCAACACCCCCACCAACTGCTCCACCGCCCCAAGGCATTCATCAATCCTCCAGGGCAAATGACTCTATCCCGATACCGGCTCCATGGAGCTCGGAGCCAGAAATCGAAGAAATTCCTCGCCCTGTCGCTCCTGCCAACACTCCTCCTCTTCGCATGAAATGGAGGAAGGAGATGGAAGGCTACGAGGTAGATGACGCCCAGGAGGCCAAAGAGTGGGAGACGCTACGGAACTTAGCGGCGCTCAGCTTCGAAATGCTTGAGGTAGATCGTCTTCACAACTTGGTTTTTATCGACTGAAATGCATCTGACCGTTCCTCTTGCCTTGCACAGCGAATGGAGAAGCGATCGGCTCAAAAGACCCGATGTCTCCAGAACGCCATTGGACAACTGAAGTCCAAAGATGAATTTGACAATGCGCTTTATGCACAAAGATCTCAATACCGCGGCGAGATCGAGGAGCTCCGCAAGGAAGTCACCGAGCTGCGTCTTCGCCACGTGGAGGAAGCCAACACCATTCGAAGTAAGAACCCATCCAAACGGTATCAAGCTTTCTGCTAGTCTTGGAAACATCTTATAATCAATCTCCCTTTTCAAGCCGTGACGAAGCTCTGGCCTCTCTCCAAGAAAGATGCCAAGCTTTAGAGACGAGGCAGAAGGCTATGGAAGGAGAAGTATTCCTAGCCAACACTCAAGCCGAGAAGTCGGCTCAAGAGCTGAAGGGTAACTTTCCAACTCAAGCTCTTCCTGGCTCGGTTTTGTTAACATCCTCCTTACGTCACCTTGGCTGACTGATTTGCAGCCTACCAAGTAAAGACCAAAGCTCAATTTGAAGTTCTTACCAAAGAGGTGAAGTCCACCATCGAGCTGCGCAACAGAACTTTGAGGGCAGCCGCTTCGGTACTGCAATTCCTCCATCCTGGCGAAGAGCTGCCTGCCAACACAGACATTGTGATGGATCGGCTTCAAAACACCCCCGCACAGCTGAAGGCCTTCGCGAAGGATGCTGCGTTGACCTGTACGAGCCAAGCCTTGGCTATCTCAAAGTCGCATTATCCTAATTTTGACTTTGAGGTCATAAAGGATGGCTTTGCCTGTTCAGAAGAAGAAGCCTCCACTCTCATGGAGGAAGTTAAGGAAACTTCCATCTCTTTAGTGGAAAACTTGGATATGTAAATGCCATCTCTTTGTGAAAACAATCTTGCAAAGTATGCAAACGTCGATCCTCCATACTGCAAATGTCTTTTATCTGAGTACTTGTGTTATAAACTTTTCGTGTAATGCCATCCCCGACTGGTCCAGCCCCCGAGTGCTGGGAATTGGCGCTTGGATCTCTCCCCAAACACATGACGAGTGACTAAACATTGTCAAGGCGCCACTACTCAGCATTTCATAGGACTCAAATTTGACAATCATACACAAAGAGAAAGCGGCTTTTATTGATAAGATAGGGTGCGGCGAAGCCGCACCCTATTTAATGTAGCCCCCGACTTACTGCTTAGTCGTATACGGCTAAGGAGCAAGTCAAATATGCGCTTACATAAAACTCGAATACATGATTCAAGAATAAAAACGACGTAGCTGCTCAATATTCCAAGTATTAGGCACCTCCGATCCGTCTTCACGCTTGAGTCGATAAGCCCTCGGGCGAGTCACCTCATCGATCACGTAGAGGCCTTCCCAAAGTGGGGAGAGTTTATGCTCATGCTTTTGGTTCCTTCGAAGGACCAGATCTCCCTTGGAGAACGCAGGACCCCATACATTGCGTTGATGATAGCGACGCAAGCCTTGTTGGTACCTAGCCGACTGGATCATTGCTGCTTCCCTGGCCTCCTCAAGCAGATCTAGGTCTTCTAATCTCCCTTCATCCGATAGGTTGTCTTCATAGCTTTGAACTTGCGGTGACCGAAATTTCAATTCTGTCGGGAGAACTGCTTCTGAGCCATAGACTAGAAAAAAGGGTGTCTGCCCAGTCGCTCGACTTGGGGTTGTCCTGAGCCCCCAAAGAACCGAAGGCAACTCCTTTACCCAGCGCGTAGCATATGGCTTGAGACGATCAAAGATCCTTGCTTTTAGTCCTTGTAAAATCATTCCATTTGCACGCTCCACCTGCCCATTGCTTCTAGGGTGAGCCACTGAGGCAAAACAGATCTTGATTCCCAACTCTTCGCCCCAGTCTTGAAACTCGCTGCTCTTGAATTGGACGCAGTTGTCGGTGATGATCTGATTGGGCACGCCGAAGCGAACAACGATATCTCGGAAGAATTCGCACGCCTTGGCTGCCGTAATTTCCACAACTGGCTTCGCCCCAATCCACTTGGTGAACTTGTCAATGGCGACGAAGAGATGGGTGAATCCACCTTGCGCCCGCTTGAGAGGACCCACCATGTCAAGATTCCAGACGGCAAAGGGCCAAGTGATTGGTATGGTCTGCAGATCCTAAGCCGGCATGTGAATCTGCCGTGCAAAGAATTGATAGCCCTCACACCTGCGCACCATGTCTTCCGCATCTATTACAGCGGTTGGACAGAAGAACCCCTGTCGATAGGCTTTACCTACAAGGGAACTTGCCGCCGCGTGATGCCTGCAGTCCCCCGAGTGGATGTCGTTTAACAAATCCTTGCCTTCTTGCTCAGATATGCAACGTCTTAGTACCCCGGAACCGCTCTTGCGAAAGAGCTCGTCCCCGACTAACTTGTAATTTTTGCTTCAACGTGTTATGCACTCGGCTAGGCTACGATCATCGGGTAACTCGTCTCGGAGAATATAATCTAAGTATGGCTGCGTCCACCCGGGGTTGATTGATAATACCTCTTCTTCTGCTTGACCTTCTCGCTGTTCGTCCTGCTGAACTGGCTGTTTAATAGATGGCTTGCACAATTCTTCGACGAAAACACCAGTTGGCACTTGTGCCCGACTGGATCCCATCCACGCTAGCTCATCCGCTGCTTCATTATCTCGACGGAGTACATGAGTTAACTCTAGCCCGTCGAATTTGTCCTCCAATTTCCTAACTTCTTGGCAGTATGCGGCCATATTGTCGCCAATACAAGACCACTCTTTTTGCACTTGGTTGACCACGAGTTGAGAATCTCCACGAACCATTAACCGCCGGATGCAAAGCGATATGGCGACGCGAAGCCCATGGATGAGTGCCTCGTACTCAGCAGCGTTGTTACTAACTGGAAATAGGCTCTGAAGGACATAACGTAGCTTCTTGCCAGTTGGAGATATGAGCAAAATTCCAGCCCCCGCGCCGCTGAGCATGAGTTAACCGTCAAAGTACATTGTCCAGTACTCGAGATTCTCCTTTGCTGCTGGGGTTTGGGACTCTGTCCATTCAACAATAAAATCGGCAAGTGCTTGAGATTTAATGGCCAGCCGAGGCTTGAACTTTAGCTCAAAGGCTCCAAGCTCAACTGCCCACTTCGCAATTCTCCCGATGGCCTCCCGGTTGTGGAGTATATCACCAAGCGGAAAAGACGTGACCACTGAAATCTCATGATCTTGAAAATAATATTTGAGCTTTCGCGACGTGATAAGCACAGCGTACAAAAGCTTCTGCACATGACGATACCTTATCTTGGAATCGGCCAATACTTCGCTAACGAAGTAGACCGGGCGCTGGATCTTCTGAGATGAGCCTTCCTCTTCCCGCTCCACAATTAATGCGCTGCTGACTACATGAGTCGTGGCACTAATGTAAAGCAGGAGAGGCGCTTGGGACATGGGCGGGACCAACATCGCCGATGTAGTGAGGAACCTTTTAAAGTCTTCGAAGGATTCTTGTGCTTCCGCAGTCCACTGAAAACCATCTTGTCGGCGTAGGAGCTTAAAGAGTGGCATGCCACGCTCCCCCAGTCGGGAAACGAATCGGCTGAGCGCCACGATGCATCCAGTGAGCTTTTGCACATCCTTCTGACTGGTCGGGGGCTTCATCTTCATGATCGCGCTGATCTTCTCTGGATTAGCCTCAATGCCCCGATTAGATACGATGAAGGCAAGCAATTTTCCAGATGGAACCCCGAAAACGCACTTCTCAGGATTGAGCTTCATCCGATATGCCCTAAGGCTTCCAAATGTCTCGGCCAAGTCCGAGATAAGATCGGGTTTGGCACGAGTTTTCACGACGACATCGTCAACATAAGCTTCCACGTTGTGGCCAAGCTGAGTGTGCAAAAACCGCTGTATAGTGCGCTGATAAGTAGCACCAGCGTTTTTCAGCCCGAACGACATTGTGATATAGCAGAAAGCGCCAAAAGGCGTAATGAACGATGTCTTGATGCAATCTTCCTCCTTCAGGCTGATCTGATGATAGCCCGAGTAGGCGTCCAAGAAACCTAAGAGCTCGCATCCAGCGGTGGAATCCACCACTTGATCGATGCGGGGGAGCCCAAAAGGATCCTTGGGACAGGCTTTGTTGAGGTCTGTGTAGTCGACGCACATGCGCCATGTTTTATTCTTCTTCTGCACGAGGACCGGGTTTGCTAACCACTCGGGATGATATACCTCCTTGATGAACCGTGCTGCCAACAATTTGGTAATCTCTTCCGTGATGGCTTCCTTCCGATCTGGTGCAAATCTTCGCAACCGTTGCTTGACCGGTTTAGCCTTGTCATCAACGTGCAAGGAGTGCTCGATCACCCCCCTCGGAACACCGGGCATGTCCGAAGGCTTCCAAGCGAACACGTCTTGGTTTGCCCGGAGGAAGGTGACGAGCGCGTCTTCCTATTTTTCATCGAGCCCTCTCCCGATCACGGCCGTTTTGGTCGCGTCAGACGGGTCCAACGTTATCTTCTTTGTCTCCTCAGCCGACTGGATGGAGGTCTTGGCCTGCTTTTTGGCCGATATTTCCTCCTCCTCCTGGAGTGAGGTGACCACTTGCCGGATCTTCTCCATCTCCGCCGAGGCGTCTAAGGCCTGCGCCATATTGCAACTTTCGCTGATGCAGACCTGGGACTGCTTCACGTCACCGGGAATGGTGATTACGCCGTTGGGGCCCGACATCTTCAGGACGAGGTACGTATAGTTTGGAACCGCCATAAACTTGGTGATGCCCGGCCTTCCCAAGATAGCGTGGTACGCCGTCTCGAAATCGGCCACCTCAAAGCTCAGATTCTCTGTCCGATAATTTTCCTTAGTCCCGAACGTGATGGGCAGCGAGATCTGTCCGAGTGGTACTGCGGACGTCTCGGGGATTACCCCGTGAAAAGGGATGATCCTTGTCGTAGTTCGGAACGGGGAATCTTCATCTGGTCCAAGGTTTTGACGAACAAGACATTTATCCCGCTCCCGCCATCAACCAGGACCCTCTTCAGCTTGTTCCCCCGAACGACTGGATCCAGGACCAATGGGTACCTTCCGGGGAAAAGTATCCGATCCGGGTGATCCGTCCGATCGAAGGTAATTGGGACTTCCGACCAGCGTAAATACTTGGGGGTGACTGGCATGATCGCGTTGATCTCCCGAGCGGTTAGCTTCTGCTTCCGCTTGGACTCATACGCATCCGATCCTCCGAATATATAGCTAATCTCACATTCGGCATCTTGATAATCCCCATCTGGCTTCTTGCAGTGGCCACCCTTGGCCACCGACTGCTTGGAATTATCCGCGAACTTCTGCAAGATGAGGCAATCTTTCGCAGCATGCTTACCACGAGGGTGAAAGGGGCATACTGCCACCATGACTTTGTTGTAGTCATTTTCATTGGGGGGCTTAGGTCGATAGCGCTCCATGTTTGCGACCATGTCATCCCCCTTGCGCTTCTTATCCTTCAGCTTACTTTGTTCTTCATTCGGCTTCTTCTTGGAGCTTCCGTCGGGGCCGCCTCGATGGTTGAAGATGGCCTCTTCGGCGTTGGCTTCCTGATCCGCCATGGTGAACATTGCCTTGAGAGTTCTCGGGGGGTCCCGGGTCATCTGCCTGATCAATTCTTCGGATTTGCATCCGAAGAAGAAGGCGTCAACGACAGTTTGCTTCGAAACGTCCCGAATCTCGTTCTTCTTCTTGGTAAAGCGCTTAATGAACAAACCTATGGTAGGCCCCTAAGCATCTATACCTACTAGAGAGTCCTATCACACGATAATTGTATGTGCATTTACGTTCAGGAGTTGCTATAAAAATCCACCTGCATAAATATTTCCCTTTATTATCATGTCCTTGTTATTCCCAACTAGTATGTGTAGGACGGTGTCCATATGCTTAGCCATGCTTAGCTCCGGTAGAAGTCGAGTGAAATAATTCGCTCGCGAGAGTAGGATGCTACAAAAATGTTACTTTGAAAATATGAGCTTGAATTATGGAATCATGATGTGAATAAATCGAGACCGGGCGGAGATATTTTTATTTTTTATTATGATGTTGTATGTTGGACTCCGCCCGAGTCGTTTAAGGCCCGTCCGTTGTTCGCCTGAGATCGGCATAACTTTTACTGGAATGCATAACCGGGTACATGGGGCACCGGTGAAACCTTTGTTGTGCTCATCCGAAGAGTTGAGACACGTTCCTGCCCACTGGTAGGTGGAGGTTGGCCCGGGGGCGCTTGGTCCCACAGGGTCCGACCCGGCATGTCGAGGTACCGCTTGTGGGGGCTAAACCCGGGGGTTAGGCGGGAGTGAATCGGGCTTGGGATGAGACTGGTTAAGGTCGATATATGTTGGAAAGCTACGGCAAGTAAGCATATATCGTGCATTTTGGAATATTCCCGGGAATTAAATCGATTCGAATCGCTGATGCTTACCAGATGTTGAGCATGTCGTATCACTGACGGGCATCGTAGTAATAACTTGAACATGATAATGATGATAATGTTGAGGATGATTTATTATATGCTTTTGATATATCACATGTATGAATCTTTGCATGCTATAGTGGGTAGGATGCAAACATGATGGCAATACTTGAACTTTAAACTTGATGCTAAAACTTGAAAGGTAAGGATGAACTTTAGTAAGCTTTAAGTGCATGATGTCAGCTAGTCCACCAAAGGCCTTGCATAATCCTTGATAGTCGGGCTAATAAGACCCTATTGGGTAAGTCCTACGAGTACCTTTTTGTACTCAGGGTTAGTTTGAACCCCTTTTGCAGGTTAAGCATTTGTGTGATCAAGGGTGACTCGGTGAGCTCGAGGCCATCCTTTGATATTTTTCTTCCGCTGCTACATTCATACCGTATTGCACTTATATAATATTATTTCCGCTGCGAGTTTATGTGAGCTTTATATTCGAAAGTTCGATATGGTTGTATATTATTTGAGAACTTGTTTTGTAATAATTAAAGCTATGTTTGTATTAAATGATATGATGTTGTAATCGTTGTGGCTCCTTCGCGGGCTTAATGTGTGTGATGTCGGCATCCTTGGGCGATGGTTACATCGAGTGTCCTTCGGGGCAGCTCGACGGACTACCGGACTTAGTCCATTTCAAGTGCGTTGCGAGCCAAAGGTGCCGATGTGCTTGAACTGGGTTTAAGTTGGGCGGTTCCGCCACAGCTGGTATCAGAGCCGATCATACACGAACAACGATTATAACAACTCTATTTTGTTTTCTAATAACTGGTTTTACAACCCTTTCGAAGTATTTTTGAAAATGAGAGTAACGCTAAGCCCTATAATCATAAGTATATTATTCTAGGTGGCAATGCTAACTCAACCTAGGATAGTGTGACAAAACCAGAGTAGGCGCATCATCTTTGCACATTCGGCTTTTGGGTGACCATACTTTCGTCGATAGCAATCCCCAGTACTGGAGGAACGCTATTGGATTTGGGAAGTATGCATGAACTCGTTGCACCATATTGCATAAGTTTGGCCCTTAAGGGGGGTGGGCATGCTATTGGAGCTTTCATGCCCACCTCACTTCATTTGGATTTAGGATCCACTCTTTCCCCGGCAATCCCCAGTACTGGTGGTAAGCCAAATTTGGATTTGGGGGAAGTGTGCAGCGGCCCACTTGACGTTGTCCATGCAACGTGGAAATACGCATGGGTGCCACTCCTCGCGGGTGGTAATGTATGAGCATGGCATTTTTCTGCAGGTACACTAACCACGAAATGCGTAGCATGACGACTAGAACACGACTAGTTGCATATATAGGGAGAGTACGTGAATATATGCCACCGAAGTATCGTTTGCTATGAAAATAAGGACTTGTGAGGACGATTAGGACGATCATGCATCATGTCACAATATAGTTATGCATCATACATGCCATTAATGGAACTCTTCTTTCCTTGAAATAAGTGTACGTGCTTCAACTTTAAAGTTTCTATGTCATGCAAATGTAAATATAAAACTGTTGGCATGGATAGTTCAAAAACTAAAATGATTCAACAGAAACTTTATATATAAAAGATGTAGAAAATTTCATGTGTGACAACTTTGCTATAGAGTGTTTTGCTTGGATATGCCTTGGTTGGAAACTATGGAGTAAAACAGTTAAAGTTACTTTTCAGCCTAAATTCACCTCTTTACAATAATTTCAGTTTTACAGTGGATTGTAGACTTGTTATATGAAAACTTACTATACAAGAGTTGTAGAAAACAACCATGTGAGCAACTTTTGTATTTTGTCCTTTGCATGAAAATGCTTGTAATCATGAATTTCGACTAAGTGAAACCGGGGCATAAATCTGGACAAACAGAACTCAGTTTATAAATTTGAAAGTTTAAGCACTTTTCAAAACATAACCTGTACAAACCTTATATATGAAACTTGTAGAGTGTAAAATTTGTGACCACTTTTCTATAGGATGTTTTCTCTGGAAGTATATAGTTTTTGAAATACAAACTGAACAAGGTACGGGAAAAATCTGGACCCACCTTGACCTTTTCCTTAAACTTAAAAATTTCGGGGTGATGCAAACAGTTTGGGTAAAAACTTTATATACAAAAGTTTTAGTTATTGACATGTTGAACAACTTTGGTATTCTGACCCTCGTGCGAAAGTGTTTGTAGATTGGGCCATAGGTGATGTTAACCAGGACCCCAAATCTGGACAGACTGAGCATAGTTTGTAAATTTGAAAATCTGGGCATTTTCGAAACAGAACCAACAAAAACATTCTATACCAATGTTGTAGATAATAAAACTCTGAACAAACTTGGTATTTTGAGTTTTTCCTAAATCTATCAGATTCCTTGTCAAAAATGCAAAATAAAACCGAGAGAGCACCCATCCCTAATCCGGAAATCTTGTTTTTTGCCAGATGTCCAAACCAACGTCGCACCCTTTTGATATATGCCTTAGTGATGGCAAACCTGTGAAGTCAAAAACGGTGTCACATGAAGATAGCAAGAAGAAAGGAAAAGCTGAAGCGTGCTCCAGAAATGCGACCTCGGTTCACCACTTGAGACCGGGGATGGTTCTACTGAAAGGTTTTGTCAAGCCCGAAGACCAAGTTGAAATTGTCCGATTGTGCCGACATCTCGGTGTTGGCTTAGGAGGATTTTATAGGCCTGGCTACTAAAATGGTGCTAAGTTGAAGCTATGGATGATGTGCTTAGGAAAGAATTGGGATCCAAGTTCATGTTCCTATGGGATCACACGCCCATTCGATGGTGCACAAGCCCCTGCAATACCAGAAGCGTTCAAGAGGATTGCCCGAGCTGCCATCGCCGCCATAGGTGGAGTCCCTCCTATCAACCCTGACATATGCATCATCAACTTCTACAACGACAGTGGCAAGTTAGGCCTCCATCAAGACAAAGATGAATCGAAAAGCAACCTCGACCGAGGGTTACCCGTTGTTTCCATATCCATAGGTGACACCGCCGAGTTCCTGTTTGGTGATATCAGGGACAAGGAGAAAGCTTCCAAAGTCGATCTTGAATCCGGCGACGTCCTCATATTTGGTGGCAAGTCTAGGCTCCTATTCCATGGCGTCTCTCACATGAAGCCCCACACTACACCCACGTGGCTGAAAGAAGAAACAGGCCTTCGCCCCGAACGTCTGAACCTTACGTTTAGGCAGTACTAGGTGGGTAGTGAAACAACTCTTTCGTATCGAAGAAAATGTGGTAGTATGGGAGTGATGTCGAGTCCAACCTCTTGTAATCCACGCATTCCAAACTCTTGAGATCCATATTGTTGCAAACTCTTGTAATCCACGCGTTCCAAACTCTTGTGATCCATATTGTTGCAAACTCTTGTAATCCATGTGTTTTAAACTCTTGTAATGCATGTATATGCCGGCCGTTTATGCCAAGTTCTTCCCTTGTTCGTCCCTCGAAGGGATATTTGGTTCTTAATACCTTTTTGAACTGAATGTTTAAATTGTTCTTGCCGTGGTGTTCTACCCAAAGCACTTCATGGTGCCGCGACGGAACCTAGGGTCCCGTGTGTACGGCCGTCGCTCGGTTGTGCCACTAGGTGCGCGCAGGTATCAAGAACGGCCTGGGTGCAATGCCACTCCAAGCGTAAACATCCCATTCAATTCTACACTCTAACCTTACTCCGTCAGACAAGGAGTTGTATGGTGATCTCCACCTCCTTGAAGACTTCTTGTCTAGGTGAATATGGCCTACTTAGACTTCTTGTCTAGGTGAATATGGCCTACTCCATTTCCTTGTACATTTCTTGTCTAGGTGAATATGGCCTACTTAGATTTCTTGTCTAGGTGAATATGGCCTACTCCACTTCCTTGTACATTTCTTGTCTAGGTGAATATGGCCTGCCATACGCCCCATTGGACCTTGCTTTGTGAAGGTTTTCAGATTCGTTATCTTATATATGTACACAATCCCCATCAAAAGAGATAAACGTGTTCCAAACACAACCCTGAGCTTTCCAGTGTGTGTCGTATGGATCTAACTTGTCTCAACCTTCAGATTTGTCTATACGACCGACCTTTTTGCCTTGTCTACTCCCGATCCTTAATATGTTTATACTCTTGGTGTCAAGTTGCCAAGAGCTTGCTCATTCGCTCTCTTATGAAGTATCACTCCCTTCCACTACTGACAAGGCGTCCTTTAGTCTACCTAACTAGCCTCCCGTGACCCTACGAAGACAAAGGATATCAAACCTTCCAAAAACGCCCATCATGTTCCAAAGCTAGAAAGGTAATTTGAACAGAAGTAGTGAAAAGACAAACTTGGTAGTGCTTGTTTTGAAAAGAGACGAAGTATTACATGAAAGACGTTTCTCCTCGTTGTCGTTAACCGTAAACCCCTACCTTACTTAAATCTCGGGACGAGATTTCTTTAAGGGGGGTGGGTTGTGATACCTCCGGTATCTCGAAAGGCCTTTCATGTGTATTCCACTCTCACCATGTCATATCATGTATAGGGATACTAGTCATGAGTGAAAATATGGAATTAAAAATTTCCAATGTTAACAAACCACTTCACCTCGAATGATGCAAATGACCTTTACTTGGCAAACCCTAATGATCCTTTAGTTCATGGCTTTAAATAATAATATTTTGTATAGCAACTATGAAAACTCCAAATATAAAATTTGTGGTTCATGACATGTGTTTCAACTTTTTTATTTAAACCATCTTCAAATTATCACATTAAAAGGCTCAAAAGCACAAGTCAAACCTGGTCAACAAAGTTTAAATCAAAAGGTCAATGTGACTCTGATCAAATTTGAGCCCTAATAAAACTTTTAAATTTGCTTGAGACCATGACCTAATTTATATACAAACGTTGTAGTATACATCAAGTACTACAATTCATCTACACTGAACTTGTTCCAAAAATGTTGTTTACATATTCAAATTTAGGCCCAAACTTTGATGGAAATCACAACAATAGGGCAACACTAAAGAAAATTCCAGTCTTGAAATTCCAGAATTTTCCCCAAACTTCTATCTTCAATTACTTTTGGTTTTGCTAAACAACTTCAGATTATCCCTGACTATGGATTGAAGTTGGATGAATAAGCTTTCAAATGCACCTGACCTTGACAAAATTGAACTTTATTTGGATATTCAAATATTGCAAACATGAGAAACTTAGGGTGAATCCAAAATGCTGTTTTGTGTGACACCCTGCACTGTTGATCACTGTAGTTCAAAATCTAAACGGTTCCAGGGAAAACGTTCTATACAAAACTTGTAGAGTACTTCATGAGCAACAACTGTGTTATATAAAGCTTTCTCTGGAAAGGCATAGTTTGGAAAGTACAAACCAAAACAGTTCAAACCTGAAAAAGGATTTAATCATGTCCTGAGTAGTAAATCCAAATTTACAGTGTTTGGATAACTTTATCATTCAAAACTTTGTATAGGCAAGTTGTAGAGAATGAAAAACTAAACAACGTTGTTATTGTGAACTTCCCATGAAAGTGCTTGGATAATGTACTTTGAGAATTTATAAGTTTGGGATACAATCTGGTCAAACCTGGGAACAGCTGGTAAATTTAAAATTTGAACACTTTTAAATACTAAACTGGGTAGAAGTGTCTATATCAAAGTTTTAGGGAATTTAATTTGGAGCAACGTTCATGTTTTGAGTTTTGGCCAAAACGGCCGTTTTCATCTTCAAATTCGTGATTTAAATGGGGGGTCAGAACCCTGGTCAAACTCTATTTTCCTTTTTTATTTTCCTTTTTCTTTTCTCCTCTCCGTGGGCCCCACCCGTCGGTGGCTCACCGTTTCCCGTGCGGGAATTCGATCGCGCGCCCCGCTGGGCCCCACGCAGGACCGACTGGCCCCGCACCAATCACCCCGCCGCCTCGGTGCACCAGGTGCACTGCACCCCTCTCTCCTCCCTCACCACCGCCCTCTCTGCGGCTCAGTGAGCTTGGTCCACCCACCGCCGCCGCTCTCCCTCACCCACTCACCGTCGCACTCGCCGGCCGCGCGCCGCCACGCGGCGACGCCACCGACCGGCCGCCCTCCCGCTCGCCCCTCTACTTCACCCACCCGGTTCATTCGCCTCACTCTCTCCTCTGCTCGCTCCCTCACTCGCTCTCCTCTCTCCCTCGTCAGAGCGCGACGCCATGGCCGCGCCATAGCCAAGCCCGGCTCAAGCTTCTCCTCGCGTCTCCACTCTCTCTCCCACCTCCAGTTTCTCGCCGTCGAGACCGCCGCCGCCTCCGCCACTCAGTGCGCCACCTCCGGGCGTCCCTCCTCGTCGCTGTCACCGTCGACGCGCGGGAGCGCCCCGGCGTCACGCCACGACGACGCGCCGTGGCCACCAACCCCGAGCCACGCCCTCCATCGCCGCCACCTCACCCCGGCAGTCAAGGACCGGCTAGGGCGGTCCCCCGTCGGCGGGAACGCCCGCGGCGCTCCTCCAGAACACGCTGCACCGCCCCACGCGCGCGCGCGCCACGCTGACCACACCCCCCGCCGCGAGCTGCCCCTGGCCGAAGGTTGAAGAAGGCCACCTTGCAAACAGCCCCCTGCTCTTTCTTGTATTTCTTTCACTATTCACTGAGTCTAGGCATATTTCCTTGCTACCCCCTAGAATACTTTATATATTCAAAAGAAAACCGAGCCCTGGACTTTTATAAAATGAACCCGATGCTTTTATGTTTTTGCATGCACTGTTGAGTGGGTCTGTGAAGTTTTGCTTGCTACCCCCTGTCGGCTAGGAGTAATTATGCATTGATCCCTGGTTTATTTTAAACAATAGGAATATTCCTATATATTGCTTTAAAGTTGTAAATTCCACCGAAAATCATAGAAAAATCCAATAAACACAAACTCAACTTTGTTGGCTTTGTATTTTTGAGATCTACACAGTAGTGAAGTCCTTGAAATGTGAAATGACTGTTTTGCCCCTGGATCTATGCATGCATGTTAATTTGATTTAATTGCAAAAAGGGAACTTAAACACCTCTAAAAATCATGAAACTTGGACAGTGTGCTTCTTGTAAAATATGTGTTCCCATAAAATTTTACCAACCCTGGCACTTACTGTTTTTATATGGATCTGTCATTACTCTTGATTTTGTGCATGTTTTAATATGAAGAAAATAAAGTGCTATACAAGTTGCTCATAAAAATCCCCCAAAATAATGCTAGGCTACCTTGGTCCAGATATGACTTGTGCAAAATTTGCATGTTTGTTACTTTCTGTTTTGATGGTGAAATGGAAATGACAAATGCTAAAGTGCTATAGTTGATAAATAGAAAAGTCGTATTAAATGTGCTCTAAAAATTCCTCCAAAATGCATGTGGCCATGTTACTGTGAAAATAGGCTTGTGGGATTTTTCCATGCATTTTTGCCACTGTTGAGTTGGACAAACTAGGATAATAACAAATGATAAGCATGAAAAAGGGGTAAAATGAAAAGGTAACTGTATTTTGCTCCAAATGATTTGAAATTTTCACAGTGAACACAACATGCCGTGTCTGAACCACTGTGTAAAATTTGACTAAATACCATGTGTATATCTTCTGTATCAAAAATAAAAAATACTAGAGTGTTATAAATAGATAAATGGAAAAGGGTATTTATGTTGATCAATAAATTCTGTAAAAAATCCAGTGGGTTACTAATGTCCTAAAGATACTCCAGTAAAAACTGACTTGCAAAGGTTGCATATATACTCTGTAGCAAAAATGACAAGTTTAGCACCTTAAAACTTATTGGGTTGATAAGTCCAGTAAACTTGCTCCATTTCAAGTAAAATTTTTACAGTGGATACATTATAATAGGATAAGCCTCTAGTAAACATTTCAACCCTAGTACTGTTATATAGCTCCTGTAACAAAAATGTGAAGTTTGGTGCTTCATATATTGTTTTGGCCATAAGCGTTTGTTATGTGCAAACTAAATTCTGAAAAATATAAAGTAGCTTTGGTATTCTGTAGGGTAGCTTCAGTTAAAAACTTGGCCTCAAAAACATTAAGGTTAATCTGCTATGAAAAAGACAAATCTATGTGCCTTTGAATTTGTTTGTGTGATAACCTCTGTTAAATTGCTTTATAAATTCTGAAATTTTTATGGTAGACTTGTATTATATGTATGAGCATGCTGGTAAAATTTCATGGCCATTGGATCTGTATAACTTCCAGAATGAAAATAACAAGCTTAATCAATGATAAAATGAAGGGGTAGTAAGTGGCCTGTGGATTTTTATTATATGTTTTTCCCTCACCCTGAACATACTAAATAACATTGTAGAAACATCCACCAGACTTTTACATGCTTATGGAATTTCTGAAATGAATGGTGTTGGTCACTAGCTTGAGGGTGTATTGTTGCTTTGTTGTTTTTAGTTTTAATCTTAACCCTCGTTATGTACATGAGCATGCTTTAACTCATTTGATGTACGATACTCTTGGTGCTGCACTTGGCATACTCACTTGATTCATCAACTCACTTGTTTCACATAACTCACTTAATTAACAATTGCCACTATAATAACTTGACACCACCCTTGCTCTTAGTGAAAACAAACAAACTAGTTATATTTTGTCCCAGGAACCCTCCAAAACAAATAATGTGTTTGTAGTTTATCAATCACCTTTCTACCTATCCACAAGAGTAAACAATAAATTTATGTTGACAATTGTTCATGTGTACATCTCATGCATTGCATTCAAGAATATCATTCATATAGTCACGCTTATTGTATAGACGTGCTCGGAGGAGCTGCAACAAGAAGCTACGTCAAAAGAGTGGTGACCAAAAGACCAACTAAGACCCAAATACCACCTAGAGGCCCTGGAAGTGGTATTTGGACGGAGGAGTTGTCCCATCTAACAAGGGGTTGCCTGCCTGGGGCCAAGCCTCACAACCCGACTAACTAACATAGTTAGTTAAAACCCAAGGTAGGCCCCTAAGCATCTATACCTACTAGAGAGTCCTATCACACGATAATTGTATGTGCATTTACGTTCAGGAGTTGCTATAAAAATCCACCTGCATAAATATTTCCCTTTATTATCATGTCCTTGTTATTCCCAACTAGTATGTGTAGGACGGTGTCCATATGCTTAGCCATGCTTAGCTCTGGTAGAAGTCGAGTGAAATAATTCGCTCGCGAGAGTAGGATGCTACAAAAATGTTACTTTGAAAATATGAGCTTGAATTATGGAATCATCATGTGAACAAATCGAGACCGGGCGGAGATATTTTTATTTTTGATTATGATGCTGTATGTTGGACTCTGCCCGAGTCGTTTAAGGCCCGTCCATTGTTCGCCTGAGATCGGCATAACTTTTACTGGAATGCATAACCGGGTACATGGGGCACCGGTGAAACCTTTGTTGTGCTCATCCGAAGAGTTGAGACACGTTCCTGCCCACTGGTAGCTGGAGGTTGGCCCGGGGGTGCTTGGTCCCACAGGGTCCGACCCGGCAAGGCCGAGGTACCGCTTGTGGGGGCTAAACCCGGGGGTTAGGCGGGAGTGAATCGGGCTTGGGATGAGACTGGTTAAGGTCGATATATGTTGGAAAGCTACGGCAAGTAAGCATATATCGTGCATTTTGGAATATTCCCGGGAATTAAATCGATTCGAATCGCTGATGCTTACCAGATGTTGAGCATGTCGTATCACTGAAGGGCATCGTAGTAATAACTTGAACATGATAATGATGATAATGTTGAGGATGATTTATTATATGCTTTTGATATATCACATCGGCGTTCACAGCGTTGCTTTACTCAATTGTGACGTTCATGTCGTTTGGAATCTTCTCTACGTCTTTGCGTAGCTCCTTAAGATCAATCATTGCTTTATCGTAAGTGTGGACTACATGGGCCCCGGGTATCTTCACGGAGGGCCCATGAGATGGCAGAAGGGGGGCGGCCCAAGCCGGCCGACTGATATGGAAACCGCTCGGCCTGCCCGTAACTTAGGCGCCAAGCACGGTCCTGAAGATAGAGATCGATTCGTGTATGGATAGGAGATCTATGATTGTAAATACCGGTGCGTATACGTGCTGGACACGGTAGAGATCATACCATGTAATCTTGTCCCCGCTACACTATATAAAGGGAGGGGTAAGGACCGTAGAGGCATAGCCAACACAGAGCATACATACGATCATCAGATCGTCCCCCATATTACCGGAACGCAGGATTAGGGTATTACCTCCGCCGCGAGGGCCTGAACCTGGATAATCCCTATCTTGTGTTACCACCTAGCTCGCGATCTAGCGTATCACCCTGATTCAATCTATTGCCGACGATAACCCCCGGTTAGCTACCCGTCGACAGTTGGCGCGCCAGGTAAGGGAGCGTCAAGATCATCATAGAGCTAGATGGCATCGTCAAGATCGTTGTCCGACGTCCTCATGCCAGGAGAAGCACTGCGCTTTGGATCCCTGGATTTCGTCGCCGACGGCATCGGCAACCTTTGTCTCTCTCCTCCTAGAGAGGCCTCACCTCAGGAAGACACCAGAACTTCACCATCTCCTTTTCCGTTCGGATTGGAGAATTCTGCTGATACCTTCGGCAAATTGCTGCGCCGACAATTCACACCCGTACCCTCCTTCGGTGCGGGCGGAGAAGGACTCGGCGCGGGCACTCCCTTGGATAAGGACACGATCCAATTCAGGGGAGTCTTGGCATCTCAGATTGGATCTCCCTTCGGGCTCAGGAATCCTGCGACCTTCGCGCAGACTTTCCCTGGATTCGGGACAGGAGATGAGCACACTGAGAATCAGCCCCATAATCCTATCGGAGCAATCCGACTGGATCCAACCACGTTCGTGGGTGTCATCAATGCTGGCAAACCCATCGGGCAAAGTGAGCAGGTCAGCCTCTCCCACTCGGACTTCGAGTCAGAGGGGAGCACGGAGATCTGCAATTACAACGAAGTCTTCGTCCTAGGTGCGGGCGACCATCGCTCCACTTCTCAACGCGCCCAGGACGACGCAGGCGCCACGGAGGTGGCTCCCGCGGGTCAGCATCGTACGGACGATCAAGATCGCATCGCCCAACTTCGGATCCGCGGCCGTAATGTCCAGAATGAGTTGCGGGCAGTAAAGCTGAGGGAGCATGACGTCTACACGACCCCCCAAGCGAATATCGTCGCCTCAAAGACCCTTCTAGAGACCATGGTGCCGCAACATCCAGAAGGCAGTCCGCTAGTCCAGACCCTGGCTTGGGCCACTGCCATGGTGGAGATGGCGGCCATCCAACAGAACGAGCCGCACCCGGCCCCCACAGCACCTGCGTCGGCAAATAGCCGCTCGGCTCGCAACCGGAGCAGGGCTCGCGCCTCGGCCGCTGGTGGATCACATCGATCGGTGGGCCATGACCTCCGTCACGACATAGAAGCCAGGAGGAAGGAACTTGCCGACGACGAGCAGGCATCCCGTGGTCGTCGCGGTCGGCACCATGACGACCACGCCGAAAGTACCGCCAGTCGGCATGACCATAACGACCAACGTCCAAGCCAAGATTAGCGCAACGAACGCCGCAACAGATCTCCACGGCGCCAATGGCCTCGGCCCTTGGAAGGAATCCGGGCCTTTTCCCCGGATCTCCGTCGAGTGGTCTGGCCGGATGGTTTCAACCTCAACGGCATCGATAAGTTCGATGGCGAGAGGGATCCAAAGAACTAGCTGCAGGTCTACGCCCTGGCAGTCTGCGCGGCAGGAGGTGACCAGAATGTGATGGCAAATTATTTTCCGGTCGCTCTGACCCCAACCGCCCAGACATGGCTAAGGGGGCTCCCGGAGAACTCCATCGAGTCTTGGGTTGACCTCGAAGAGCAGTTCATTGCCAATTTCCAGGGGACCTATGAAAGACCCGCTGGGAGGTGGAAGATTGGTCAGCTGCATCGCCGAAAGAATGAGACTCTCCGAGAGTTCATCAAGCGCTTTACCAAGAAGAAGAATGAGATCCGGGATGTTTCGGAGCAAACCGTCATCGATGCCTTCTTTTCCGGATGCCAATCCAAAGAACTGATCAGGCAGATGACCCGGGACCCCCCGAGGACACTCAAGGCGATGTTCACCATGGCGGATCAAGAGGCCAACACCGAAGAGGCCATCCTCAACCATCGGGGTGTCCTCGACGGAGGCTCCAAGAAGAAGCCAAACGATGAACAGGGCAAGCCGAGAGATAAGAAGCGCAAGGGGGATGATATGGTCGCGAATATGGAGAACTATCGACCTAAGCCCCCCAACGATAACGACTACTGAAAGGTCATGGAGGCGGTGTGCCCCTTCCACCCTCGTGGAAAGCACGCTGCGAAAGATTGCCTCATCTTGCAGAAATTCGCAAATAATTCCAAGCAGCCGGCTAAAGGCGGCCACGGAAAGAGACCGGATGAGGACTATCAAGATGCTGAGCGCGAGATCAGCTATATATTTGGGGGATCGGATGCGTACGAGTCCAAGCGGAAGCAGAAGCTAACCGCTCGGGAGATCAACGCGATTATGCCGGTGACCCCCAAGTACCTGCGCTGGTTGGAAGTTCCAATCACCTTCGATCGGACAGACCACCCGGATCGGATACTTTTCCCCGGAAGGTATCCGCTGGTTTTAGAACCAGTCGTTCGGGGGAACAAACTCAAGAGGGTCCTGGTTGATAGCGGGAGCGGGATAAATGTCCTTTTCGCCAAAACCCTAGACCAGATGAAAATTTCCCATTCCGAGCTGCGGCAGGGATCATCCCCTTTTCACGGGGTAATCCCCGGGACGTCCGCAGTACCACTCGGACAGATCTCGTTGCCCGTCACGTTCGGGACTAAGGAGAACTATCGGACAGAGAGTCTGAGCTTTGAGGTGGCCGATTTCGAGACAGCATATCATGCTATCTTGGGAAGGCCGGGCATCGCCAAGTTTATGGCGGTTCCTAACTACACATACCTCATCTTAAAGATTCCGCGTCCGAATGGCGTAATCGCCATCCCCGGTGGCTTGAAACAGTCCCTGGTCTGCGATAGTGAAAGCTGCGATATGGCGCAGGCCTTAGACACCTCGGTCGAGATGGAAAAGATCCGGCAAGCGGTCGCCTCACTCCAGGAAGAGGGGGAGATACCGGCCAAGAAGCAAGCCAAGACCTCCATTCGGTCGGCTGAGGAGACAAAGAAGATAACATTGGACCCGTCTGACGCGACCAAAACGGCCGTGATCGGGACAGGCCTCGATGATAAATAGGAAGATGCGCTCGTCACCTTCCTCCGGGCAAACCAGGATGTGTTCGCTTGGAAACCTTCGGACATGCCCGGTGTTCCGAGGGAGGTGATCGAGCACTCTTTGCACGTTGATGACAAGGCCAAGCCGATCAAACAGCGATTGCGAAGATTTGCACCGGACCGGAAGGACGCCATAAGGGAAGAGATTACCAAACTGATGGCGGCACAGTTCATCAAGGAGGTATATCACCCCGAGTGGTTAGCGAACCCGGTCCTCGTGCAGAAGAAAAATAAGACATGGCGCATGTGCGTTGACTACACCGACCTCAACAAGGTTTGTCCCAAGGATCCTTTTGGGCTCCCCCGCATTGACCAAGTGGTGGACTCCACCACTGGATGCGAGCTCTTAAGTTTTTTGGACGCCTACTCGGGCTATCATCAGATCAGCCTGAAGGAGGAAGATTGTGTCAAGACGTCGTTCATCACATCTTTTGTTGCTTTTTGCTATATCACAATGCCGTTTGGGCTGAAAAACGCTGGTGCCACTTATCAACGCACTGTACAGCGATGTTTTCACAGTCAGCTCGGTCGCAACGTGGAGGCTTATGTTGACGACGTCGTCGTGAAGACTCGAGCCAAACCCGATCTCATCACGGACTTGGCCGAGACGTTTGAGAGCCTGAGAGCATTTCGGATGAAGCTCAATCCCGAGAAGTGCGTCTTCGGGGTTCCATCCGGCAAATTGCTCGGCTTTATCATCTCTCATCGGGGCATCGAGGCTAATCCAGAGAAGATCAGTGCGATCATGAAGATGAAGCCCCAACCAGTCAGAAGGATGTGCAGAAGCTCACTGGATGCATCGTGGCGCTTAGCCGATTCGTTTCCCGACTGGGGGAACGCGGCATGCCTCTCTTCAAACTCTTGCGCCGACAAGACGATTTTCAGTGGACCGCGGAAGCACAAGAAGCCTTCGAAGACTTTAAGAGGTTCCTCACTACATTGCCCGTGTTGGTCTCGCCCATGCCCCAAGAGCCTCTCCTACTTTACATCGGTGCCACGATTCATGTAGTCAGCAGCGCATTGATCGTGGAGCAGGATGAGGAAGGTTCCTTGTAGAAGGTCCAGCGCCCGGTCTACTTCGTCAGCGAGACCAGCGCCCAGTCTACTTCGTCGGCGCGGCGGAGGGAAGGCGCTGGTGTCCGTGTGAGGAGGAAATAGAGAGGAGGCGAGGCCGCTTTCGTGTTTTGCAGGCAGGGGTGCGTGGCGTGCGGCGTGGGTGCGTGGCGAAGGCGAGCGTCGCATGGCAGCGACGTGGCACGGTTTCTCTGCGTGCGGTCGGCGACGGTCGGAGACGGCGCGGCGCCGGCTGCTGCGTCTCCGTTCGGGTGCGTCCGGAGGGGAGGGGAGGGGAGGGCCAGCAGGGCCCTGCTGCGCAGCTGGGCTGGCGGGCCGTGCTGGGCCAAGGGAGAGGGGCCGGGGTGTGCGAGCTGGAGCGGCCCAGGGACGAGCAGGAGCAGGCCGGGGCCGGGGCCGGGGCCGGGAGGAGGCCAGGTGGGCTGGGCTGGCTGGCGGCCTAGCTTCTCCTTCTTTTTCTTTTTTTTCTTTCTCCATTTTTCCTTTTGTTTTCCTTTTTCTTTTGGTTTTTAGTTTGTTCTAATTTACCAAATGTTTAGGTAAAAAAGTTTTGAACTTGGCCAAAGTATTGAAAGGTTTTACAACAGATGAGATAATATTTGAACATTTCGATTTAGATGTTGAACCATTCTTTTAACATATTAAACCTTTTTATTTGGTAAAAATTTATTAAGGCTTACAAAATGGAATTTTCCTTGTTATTTAGTAAAATATTTAGAAGAAAGAATCCACCTTGAATTAAAGGGGGTATTAGCTAGGGTTTATCCAAGGGTGTCCTTCTATTGGCTTAGGATTTTTATTTGAAGGTGTTTGTCAGCCTACTAAGGCCCTGCTTGGCAACATAGAATTTTTTTACACCTGTAAAAAAATACATTTGTAAATCCTTGGGCACAAGAAACAACCGGAATTTTTCTCCCCTGCTTGGGAGATGTAATCTTATACGCTTGTAAATGGTTAAAGATGGGTAAAATATTATTTGGGAATAGATTTCAAGTCTCAAAAAAGTTTATAGGCTGCTGGTGGAGTTTTGCATATACTAGCGGTAGCTTCTCCCATTTTAAAATTGAGCAAACCGATTATGATCAGCAGGAAAATAAGCAATGCATCACTAAATTGGAAAACGGATGAACATCATCCAAACTGAAATGGAAAAGCAGATAAGCTCTGACATTTGAATTAGTACCAAGACACAAATTTGGTCAGTTCGTCACACCAAGATGCAGAACTGTAGTTGTGCTTTATAGGTCACAATGTACGATTATAATCGATAGATAATGTACTTGGGGGCACAAAGGGCTCAATTTGAAACCAAAATTAGCTTATGAGGTCACAAGAACATGAAGCGACCAAAGTATATGGAGTCAGATCTGAAGATGCCACAAATCAAACGCTATCAAGATCAAATCGAAATTCCTTATTGCAAAAAAAATCAGTGGATGATGCCACAATCAAACGCAACTAGAATTTGATATCAAACGCAACCACAATCAAACGCTCCCTGCCTTCGGCGATAGAAACGACAGGGCGTGCTTCTTCCCTGCCCTCCATGCCGACGGAGACGGAGCTCCCCTACCCCTCCACGTCGATTCCCCTTCCCTTTGTGTCGACCACAGCGGCGGAGCGCCGCTACTTTCCCCATGTCGACCGTAGCGGTGAAGCGCCTCTGCCTCGATGCATGGCGACGCCTATCCTCCCCGTGCAGGCCCGCCGCCGCCGCCGCGTAGCCGTCGCGCCCTCCCGCCGCCGCCGCCGCGCCGTCGCGCCCTCTTGCACCGCCGCCGCGGAGCTTCTAGGTTTCTCTCTGTTGAGGACCGGAGGTCGGAGTGAGAGGAGCGAGGCGAGGAGACGGCTGACGATCGACGAGGAGGAACCCGATAGTGGTCGTTTTTTTTCTCTGGCAGTGGTTGGGCTTTTTTATTTTCCGGGCGGATTGGCCATATCGGGGTGTAAATGCAGTGGGTTGTAGGCCCATCCAAGTGCATCTTATATAAATTCGGTGAAAAATTTTACAGGCCCGAATCCGGGCCGTTTTCGGGCCAATTACATGCCATCCAAGCAGGGCCTGGGTTTTATCAACGTAGTTTTAAATGCTTAGCAATCATTCATATATTTATCATGAATTCATATGAGTGCTTATGATGCAAAAATGACTAAAGATGAATGCAGACACCAGAGGTGTCACAACCCTCCCCTCTTAAGGAAATCTCGTCCCGAGATTAAGGAGAGAGTAGAGTTGAATTCTAGAATAGATGAAAAATTTAAGGTTACAGTTGCTTTACTATATGACAATGGAACATGGTTCGAAGCGTACAAGAGTCCTTGACAGCAGCATCTACCTATTAGAACTTGCTAAGAGTTTTGGCTTGGAGTATTTCCTTCATCGACTCCCACAAAGCAGTGTAACTGGAGGTGAATTCTTCATTGTTCAGCTTGTATAGAAGCAAGAAGCTCAGGGTAGTTGGCTTGGAGATATTCTTCTGATTCCCAAGTTGCTTCTTCTTCAGAGTGGTTGCTCCATTGTACCTTGTAGAACTTGACCGTGCGTCTTCGTGTAGAGCGGTCTTTTTGGTCCAAAATCTTGATAGGATGTTCTTTATAAGATGGATCTGGCTCTAGTTGCATATCAGCCACTTCTACTTCTTCGGTGGGGACTCGGAGGCATTTCTTCAATTGAGATATATGGAACACGTTGTGTACTGAGGATAGATGCGGTGGTAACTCCAGTTGATAAGCTACTGGGCCACGTTGCTGTAAAATCTTGAATGGTCCAATATATCGTGGGGCTAGTTTGCCTTTCACACCGAACCGGTGTACACCCTTCATCGGGGATACTCGAAGATAAACATAGTCACCAACTTTGAAGACCAAGGGTCTGCGTCTCTTATCGGAGTAGCTTTTCTGACGAGCTTGTGCTGCCTTTAAATGGGTTTGTATAACTCGGACTTTCTCTTCAACATCTGTGACTAGGTCAGGTGCAAAGATAACCCTTTCTCCTGGCTCAGACCAATTGAGTGGGGTTCTGCATCGACGGCCATATAATGCTTCAAAAGGTGCCATCTTCAAACTCTTCTGATAGCTGTTGTTGTAAGAAAACTCAGCTAAGGGCAAACACTCATCCCATGATTTGGTGAAGGTCATGACACACGCACGTAGCATGTCTTCTAAGATTTGGTTCACTCTTTCGACTTGTCCACTGGTTTGAGGATGGTAGGCAGAGCTACGAATGAGCTTGGTTCCTAAAGATGTGTGAAGCTGCTACCAAAAACGAGCGACAAACTGTGGTCCTCGGTCCGAGGTGATGGTTTTTGGCACGCCATGCAAGCATACTATATGGGAGATGTACAGTTCAGCATAAGTATTCACTCGGTAAGAGGTCTTGACTGGGAGGAAGTGGGCAGTTTTCATGAACCGATCTATGATAACCCAGATAGAGTCATAACCCTTTTGTGTTCTGGGTAATCCTACGATAAAATCCATATGAATCTCCTCCCATTTCCATCTTGGAACCGACAGTGGTTGCAATAATCATGCGGGCTTGAGGTGATCAGCTTTTATCCGCTGGCAGACATCGCACTCTAACACATACTGAGCAATCTCTCGTTTCATTCTTGTCCACCAGAATCTTTGCTTCAGGTCTTGGTACATTTTGTTGCTGCCCGGGTGAATAGAGAATCTTGAGAGGTGAGCTTCATCTAGAATCTGTTTGCGTAAATTAGAGTTCTTGGGTACCACTAGGCGATTCTTGAACCATATAACACCTTCTTCGTCTTGCGTGAAGCACAACGCTTTGCCTTCTTTCAACCTTCATCGAATGTGGTTCATTCCTTCATCGTTGTGTTGGGCATCTATGATTTGCTCTCGAAGTGTAGGAGTGAGAATCAAGTTTGTTATTTCTCCGGATGCTACAATTCCAAGGTTCAATCTTTCCAAATCACAACAAAGTGTGTCCTCAGCTGGATGTGCTAAGAGACAGTGACATTGTGTCTTTCGGCTCAGGGCATCTGCGACAACGTTAGCCTTGCCTGGATGATAATGTATTTCGAGATCATAGTCCTTGATTAACTCTAGCCATCTTCATTGTCTCATGTTCAAATCAGACTGGGTGAAGATATACTTCAGGCTCTTATGGTCTGTGTAGATGTGGCAGGTGTTACCTAGGAGATAGTGTCGCCACATTTTCAAGGCATGCACTACTGCTGCGAGTTCAGGATCATGGGTCGGGTAGTGCTCTTCATGTGTCCTCAGTTGACGTGTTGCGTAAGCTATCACTTTTCCTTCTTGCATTAAGACACATCCAAGTCCTATTCCAGATGCATCATAATAGACGTCAAATGGCTTGGTTACGTCTGGTTGTGTTAGGACTGGCGCAGTGGTTAGCAAAGTCTTCAGTTTCTGAAAGGCTTCTTCACATTCAGGGCTGCACTCGAATTTGGCGTTCTTCTGGAGAAGCTTGGTCATCGGCTTAGAGATCTTGGAGAAATTTTGAATGAATCTTCGATAATAACCTGCTAATCCAAGGAAGCTACGGATCTCGGTGACTGATGTAGGTGCTTTCCAGTTCAAAACATCCTGCACCTTGCTAGGATCAACTGCTACACCTTCTGCAGAGAGAATGTGACCGAGGAATGGCACTTCCTTTAGCCAAAATTGGCACTTGCTATACTTGGCAAAAAGTTGATGTTGACGAAGTCTCTCAAGAACAACCTTCAAATGTTGTGCATGTTCTTCTTCGTTCTTGGAGTAGAGTAAGATATCATCGATGAATACCACAACAAACTTATCTAACTCCGTCATGAAAACTGAGTTCATCAAGTACATGAAGAAAGTCGGGGCATTGGTTAGCCCAAAGGACATGACCAGAAACTCATATAGTCCATACCGAGTGTTGAAAGCAGTCTTCGGTATGTCCTCCTCTCTGATCCTGATCTGGTGATGTGACACCCCTGGTGTCTCCATGCATAACCATGCATTCCATTACTGCATCATGAGGATTATTAAGTTGAATTATGCTTGATTCGGTGATGAGAAATAACTAAGCAAAAAAAAAAAGGGTTCTAAATTGACCTTTCAATACCCTCTCATGTTGTGTGCAAAAATACATCAAAAATTATCAAATAACTTGAAAAATGGCCAATACCAAACTTGGAGACCACACAATTCTCTACAACTTTTGTATTTACATAAAACCCTAATTCACAAGTTTACTTGCTCAAAATCCCAAGTCAAACTCAGTCAACAGGGAAATTAGGTTTTAAATCAATAAGCTATTATCAGTTTTCAGCCCTAATAAAACATTTGATTTTATTCAAAACTGGACCCTGAGCCTTAAATCAAAGTTGTAGTACATAACTCAAACTTCATTTATCCCTTACTGAACTATTGCTAAAAATGCCTATAACAATTACAAAAACCTGTGACAAGTTTGCTAAAAATTCTCAAATCAGCCCAACACTTGGCAAAATCTAAGTCTGGAATTTTGTGGTTTTTCCCAAAATGTCACCCATTTTTTCTCTACATTTTGCTAAACAACTTCAAACACTCCCTGAATATGAAATGAAATTGGTTTGGTGGTATTTCAAATGAGCCTGACCTTGTCCAATTTGGAGATCACTGGAATATTTAAATCATGCCCACAAAACTGCATGAATAAAGCTTAGCATGTAGGATACAGTCAAACCAGTTTTGGTTTTGATCAAATTCCTCCCCTAAAATGGCTGTTTTAGATGAAACTCTTTTAAGAGAAGTTGAAGTAAAATAGTTTATTAACAACTTTTATTCTTGCACTTTTCCATGTTCCAATGTACAAATTTGAGAAAATTGGCAAACACTACAGCCCTGCCAGTTCAAACTCACACAGGAGCCAGTCCTTGGAGAATTCAAATTTCTACTCAAAATATTTCAAACCAGACCAAACTACCTTAACCAAACATAAAGAAAATACAATTTTTTATAACTCTTGTATTATCATCTAACCCCACTTTTATACAAGTATTGTAAGAAAAACGTGAAGAACTGTCGGCCAGACAGGTTCAAGGACTCACAGAACCGATTTAAAAAATTCGATTCAAAACTCCCTAAATTGGCCGAACTAGAGTTTGGACATTTAAACAAACTTGTAGACGATTTCACGAGGAACAATTTTGGTATTACCATTTTTACTGGATCGGTCGAATTCGTGGCCAAACAAGCGGGACAAAAAAAGGGGCACTGTGGCATGTCCCGTCCCCGGTTGCAGAGCAAGCTCGCCACATCGCCGTCGCACACCGGCCCTCGCCGCTGCTCCGCCGCGTCACGCCGACGGCGCCACCGCGACAGGGTGCTCAAGCACCTTATCCCTGCACGCCTGCACCATCCTGCCCTGCCCCGTCCTCTCGCTCCAGAGCGGAGAGCGACGGTGCAGCGCGCAGCGCGCCGCTGCACCCCTGCCACCGCTCACGTCGCACGCCGTCACGGCCAGGGCGCCGTCGCCTAGCGCCCGTCGCCGCCCGTCTCCGGCATCGCCCTGCGGCGCATTAACACGCACAGCCGCGCACAGAATGGAGAGGCGAGAGCCGCTATAAAAGCCAAGCCAGCCACGCCTCTCGCTCCTCTTCTTCCTCTCTCGGTTCACCGCCACCATTGCCTCCCGAGCCGAGCTCCACGGCCAAAATTCGACGAGCCGACGCCACCGTCCCCAAATTCCTCCCATGCACAGCTCCGCCAGGCTCTGAAACGCGTCCCCGTCCGGTTCTTGCCAAGCCACGACGACCAGGGAGCAGCAGCAGCACGCGCCGCCGCTTCGTCCCCAACTCCGGTCATCTTCACCTAGGCCCACGGTGAGACCCCCTCTCCGCCACCTTTCCCACGTCCAGGTCTAGGTAGTTAGAGTCGTAGTAGCCTCGCGCAGCTCATGCGCGCGCCAATTTCCCGTCTACCCCACCGCCGGCACCGGGGCGCTAGCATGCGCCGCCGGGCCATGGCCGCCGCCGCACCCGCACGCGGACAGCCCACTGCCGACCACCGTTGCTTGAACCACTGCGCGCATCACGCCCACCGTACTCGCGCGAAGCTCACGCACCCAACCTTGACCCTAGCACCTCACCGGAGCGTCGTCCTCGCGAGCTCCGCCGCGGCATGCACGCCGCCGGCTAGCTCCGGTCACCCACCGGCGTCAAGAACCACCCCATCTGAACCGTCGTCTCACCCTGAGCACGTAGGGCTAGAGCTCGCCGCCGGCAACCTAGCCGCCGGCGAGATCCCCTCCGGTCAAGCTCTGCCGGGTGGGTTTGACCCCTCTGTGTATGGCATGTGGGGCCAGGACCCACTAGTCAGCGGCTGTGCACAATCCCGGGTAGCCTGACTCGTGTAACCGTAGTGGAAACGTTCGACTTAAACTCGACTCAAGCACATCTGCCAGCCGGGACAAGACAATCCGGAGATGTTCTTCATGTTCTTATTCACTTCTAGAGTAAACTAGGATGTCATCAATAAATACCACGACAAATTTATCGAGCTCGTTCATAAACACCGAGTTCATCATGTACATGAAGAAAGCCGGTGCATTGGTCAAGCCAAAGGACATCACTAGATACTCATATAGCCCATATCGAGTCGAGAATGCTGTCTTGGGCACATCTTCTTCTCTGATTTTTATTTGATGATAGCCGGACCTAAGATCGATTTTTGAAAATACCTTAGCTCCAGCTAGTTGATCGAACAATATATCAATGTGAGGAAGTGGGTATTTGTTCTTGACCGTGACGGCATTCAAAGGCCGATAGTCAACGCACAACCTCTTTGTGTGATCTTTCTTCTCAACGAACAATTAATGCCGGACAACCCCATGGTGATGAGCTAGGGCGAATAAATCCTTTGTCTAGCCGTTCTTGAAGTTGAGTCTTCAACTCTTTCAACTCATCGGGTGCCATTCTATATGGCCTTCGCGAGACGGGAGCGGTGCCAGGCACAAGCTCAATAGCAAATTCCACATCCCTATCCGGTGGAAGTCCGGGAAGCTCTTCCGGAAACACATCCGGATACTCGCGAACAACCGAAATATCTTCAATGCTCTTGGCTTCAATGGCATTCACCGTGTGTGCTAGTGTCTCTCGGCCGGGCAACTGAACTAATATTGTGGAATCATCATCGGGTGAGTTCAAATAAATAGCTCGACATGGTATGTCCAAAACCACACCATGTTCCTTCATCCAATTCATGCCCAAAATGATATCGATCCCCTGATTTGGAAGAACTATGAGCTTGACAAGGAACTCATGGCCATCCAAATCAAGTGATACTCGCCACACTATCTCATTGGTGTGTATCGGCGTGCCGAGAGCTGTGATACGAAAATTCTCCTTCGTGCTGCTGATGGTAAACCCACACCGAACTGCAAATGATCTGCTGATGAAACTGTGTTAAGCACCAGAGTCAAATAAAATGACGGCGGGGTGACCATTTGCTGGAAAAGTGCCAGTCATGACGGGTTCTCCCGTCGGAATCTGATCAAGCTGAATAAAGCTGACATCACTAGATGTTGGGCTTTTGCCCTTGGTCCAATGGGCCTTAGGCCCACTACGGGGGAAGAAAAGAGGAGGGGGCAGCGTAGCTGCCCGAGGCTGGCTGCGTGCTCAGCGAGGGTTCCTTGAACCCTGCTGGTTCGTGGCGGCGGCGGCGGTCGTTGGCTCGCCTCCGGCTTGCGCGGGCGCGTGGGTGCGTGGAGGAGAGGCCGGAGACTTCGGGGACTTCGTTCTCGTCGCCTATATGGGGAAGTCCCGTCCTCCTCTCAGGATATATACTCTGAAATTGCTCACGGCTTGCTCTGTTTTTTTCCCCTCTCCACTTCTCACTGCTTCTCGGGTGCTGCTCTCGCCGGCGTCTCGGCGTTGCCGCCGGCTGGTGCTTGCAGCCCTCGGTTGGTCCTCTTCGACTCAGGTTCCGTGGCCACGGGGTGGTCGCCGTGAACTTGCCGCTGCGCTCTCCTGCATCTCGGGCTCCTTCCGTGGTCTTTGGCCATAGAGGAGCGACGGCATCGTATCTCCGATCCTCTTCGTCGATGGTGCTTCATAGCACGGCGAATTGTTTTCTGGGACAGTGTGCTACACGCTTTGCCTCATCTTCATCGGCTTGGTTCCGGTGCACTGTAAGAACTTCTTTTCCCTGTTTCTTTGTTGTCCAGTGGACCGATTTGATTTTCTGGGAGACTAGCCTTCGAGCTAGAGGCCGTAATCAAATCAGGAGGCACTGAATGTTGGCCCTGTAACTTTGTTCGATGATGATTGCTCTCTTTGAGTTATTTATAAACTGGATTAGGGCTTCTGTGACAAGTTATTAGCACTGCTTGTGGTCTGTCTATGTGATAAATTTGAGTCACTTCATTAGCATTGAACTATCAAAGAGATTATCTAGCTGCTGCGAGGTTCACCTGTGAGAATTTCGGATTTGTTCCTATTTCTGTCATTGCTAGATAAGTACTGTTTTGTGCTATAATGTGACTGCGTGCTTGGTGTATTCTGGACTGATCTGCACTACTGGTTATTGATCTGGCAGTGCAGTTCTTGCTGACAGAATTGTCATCATATTTGTCACTCTTGAAATCATATGATTTAGACCTAGAGCAGTGCAATACTTCTATGGTTTATGCCCTGGTTCAGTTTATTAATTCTGTGATATAACTCATTAAAAATAGGTTGGATGGCTAATTTTATTAGCAACCCCTTTTCTTGCAATCTGAGAACAAACTTAATATCAAACTTGAGCTTTAAAGCTGGTTCTTTTATTGTCCATTTAGCTGCCATGAATCTGGTTTCATTGCTGGTCATGAATTTACTTTTGTTCATATTGAAAGATGTTAAATTCATGATTTACCTTCTAGTTCATGGCTTAAATGTGATCTATTTCCTAGCTGTACACGATCTGGTCATAGTGCTATTTATCTTGCTCATTTTGCCTAATTTGCAACACTAGATACTCATATAGCTCTTTGTCGTTGATGCTTCCCACTAGACAATGTCAACGGTGGCTGAAGTGCCACCGGCGGTAGGGGTGCATAATGTTCCGGAGGAACATGCTGAGCATAATGTTCCGGAGGACCATGCTGAACATCAGAGAAATCGTGACACAATGTCGCATGTCCTGAGGAACGAGAAATGTGAGTGTCTTCACATGCATGGGGAAAATGATGATCGAGAGGTTTAGGCGAGTTACCTTAATGAGGCTGCGGGGTTGGACATATGAATCTGAGGCGCTGTGAGGCTCTGCTAGCATGCTCACTAGCCACATGCTTCCTCTTCTTTTCTTCCTCAAGTTGCTCTCTTTCAAGCTGTTCTTTTTCGAGCCTTTCTTCTTCACAACGGCGCAATCTATCCTCATTGACTATCGCACTGCTGACCAAGTCATTGAAGTTTGCATATTGATCATGCAAAAAGACGTTCAAGGAGGGAGACAGGCCGCGCATGAAATACTCCTGCTTCCTCTCGTCAGTGTTAACCATCTCGGGCACATATTGAGCCAAGTGGTTGAATAGCTCCAAATACTCCAACACTGACAAGTCCCCTTACTTCAATGACTGGAACTCTCGGCGCTTGACTTCACCCATGCCCCTAGGATAATAGCGGGCACGGAAGGCTTGACAAAAGTCAGCCCATGGCATCTGCAATCCCGCGGGTTGTGTGGCCCGAAGGGTGGCCCACCATACCCCCGCAGGACCTTGCAACTGCAGTGCCGCCAACAGGGTCTTCTCCACATCAGAGCACCGAATGAGCCCGAGCTTGGACTCAATGGTGCGTACCCAATCTTCAGCTTCCAACGGGTTCTCGGCATATGTGAAGACGGGAGGCTGAGTGGCCAAAAACCGCTCATACAACCTTCCCAGTCCTTGATCTTGCCGATCTTGCTGCAATTGCTGCTGCTGATTCTGAAGCAATGCATTCAGCTGAGCAATTGTCTCTGCCAGGGTAGGTGGTGGCGGTGGATCATTGGCCGCACCCTCCATTCTGCAAAATTTGCCAGGGATTTATTTAGCTTATCACTCAAATGCAATTCATGAAGCAATGATAAAAAAGTCAAAGCATCATGGATGATTTCATATATACATGAAAGCATGTAAGGAAAAAGAAAGCATCACATTGCATAAGAGTAGTAGCTATCCTTCATCAATTTTTGACCGCTTATTCATTGATTTTTGATTTCGATTTTTGTTCTGGTAGCAAATAAAATGTTCTGGACCTGAAATTTTACAGAGAGGTTCATCTACAGAAAGGTGTGCTACCAGAATTTTTCCAAGATTTTTGGAGTTAGGGTCTGGTCTTCAAAAATTCTTCTTTGGAGAGGGCCAAAAACAACTAATCTGTCCATAACAGAAGCATCTAGAGAGGTTTTGAGCTGAAAATTTTACCATAGACTCCGAGTGGCTGTGGGAACCTACTGCAACAATTTCAGAATTTTTGGATGAGTATTCTGGGCTGTAGGCTCAATAGTTGTTTTAACTTATAACATTTTTAACGTGAGATTTACAGAAGTTCCAGAGCTCAATTTTTATGAGAGACACTCTGTAAGGAGGTGAACTTACTGTAAACATTTTAGCTCCATTGGAGCAAGTTTCTGTTTTACACAAAAATAACAAATTTGCATGTTTACAAATACTTGCGTGTGGTGATCATGATTAGAGACAAGCTTTTGGTTCATGGTGACTTTTATTCAAGGAGGGGATTACTACAAGATGAGAAGAGTGATATGTCATGATGCATGCTCGTCCTATTCGTCCTCACAAGTCCTTATTTTTCATAACTAACGGCACATTCCGGTGGCACATATATGTGCTCTCCTTAGCATAGAACTAGTCGATTTCTACTCGATTCATTCTACGCGTTTTCGTGGTTAGTGTTATAGTATATTGGGCCTTGGGGGCCTTGGGGCCCGGCCCATGTAATATATATATCCCTACCAAAGGCAATGCAATTGATCTATTCTCCTAACATGGTATCAGATTAGGTTTTTCTTACCTCCCAAAATTTCCGCAGCGCCGCCGCCGGCCTCTCCATGGCGGTCGCTTCTTCCTCCGCCGCCATGACCTGGGCCCCGGCGACATCCTCTCCCGCGGTTCTCACACCCACCGCGGCACCTTCCTCCTCCACTGCCGTGTCTACCGTCGTCTCTTCCTCGGCGGACATCACGGCGGCTCCCGACGCGCCCCTGCCCGACCTAGTCTCCTCCGACCACGGCAGAGACGGCGCCGATGGCGTCACCAATGCCACGGCCAGTCCTCCCCTTACCGGCCATGGCGTGGGCGTTCTTCACGGCGCGGAAGGAGGCGCCGGCTTCTTCCTCGGCGCTGACGTCGGCCTCCACGGCGCGGGCGGAGGCGCCGACCCCTTCCACGGCGCGGGCTTCAACCGCGATGGCTCCACGACGGCGCCCTCCACCTCTCCCCATGGATTCGCGGACGGCACCCGATCCGGCCACGAGTCGACGCCGGCGGCCCGCTCCGGCGCGCCCTCCGCGGGCCTCAGCTCGATGCCCGGCCCTGTCGTTCTCCCACAAGGAACCGCGCCCGAGCACGCCGGCACCCGCGTCCCTGGCCTTGTCCTCCCTCCAGGCGTCACCCCCACCTCCTCCTTCACGGGCGGCGACGGCCCAGGGGGCGCGCGGGCAGGCGGCGCCACCGCCCCCTTCTCCATGGGCGCCGTCGGCTTGTGCCCCAGGGCCGCCGCCGCGACGGGCGTCGCGCCTCCCTACACCGACCGGATTTTTCCCCTCCACCGACCGGATTTTTTCCCTCCACCGACGGGCACCGCACCTCCCTCTGCTGGACTCAACCACGGCGGCCCTTCCACCACCTTCACTGGTTGGCTGGGCCCTGGTAGCCTCGGCGTCACCTTCCCCAACTGCACTGGCGCGGGCCTCGGCTTCCCTCCGATCTCCTCCACGGCAGGCGCCGGCGTTGACCCGCTTTTGCACCGCATGCCGGCCGTCTCCCCTTCGGCCGTCGTCGCTGCGATGACCCGCCTCCCAGCTGAGGTCCTCGTCCACATCTTTCCCTCCGTCGACACAGCTGTTGTTACCGGGACTGTGCCGCCTTCGACCGCAGGGTGGCCACACCCCGCCCCCCACGACGCTACTCCACCCTCGGACTCTTCGTCGGCTGCCACTCCTACTTCGGCGCGGGCCCCACTGGCAGCCTACGCCATGCTCGCGGCTACCACCACTGCATCTACTACGCCTCCCGTTCGTGCAGCTTGGTACATGGACTCCGGAGCCACCTCACACATGACTTCCGGTACCGGTAACCTCTCCAATCCCCGTCCACCTTCCTTTCACTCGCCGACCAACATCATTGTTGGGGATGGGACACGTTTACCGGTCACCTCCGTTGGTAGTTTCACTTTTCCTAACACCCACGGCGATCTCACTCTCCGTAATGTCCTTGTCACCCCACAGATAGTGACCGTTCAGACTGCGGGGGAGTGTTAGAGTATATTGGGCCTTGGGGCCCGGCCCATGTAATATATATATCCCTACCAAAGGCAATGCAATTGATCTATTCTCCTAACAGTTAGTGTACCTGCAGAAGAGATGCAATATGCTCCATCATCCATTACCACCCAACTTATAGGCGTGGCATCCATGAATTTTCCAAACCACGCCTCATGGACAACGTGGAGGCGAATTTTTTCTTCCAAAACCACCACAGCGTTCCTCCAGTACTGGGGATTGCCGGGGAAAGAAAAATTGCCAAAAATCCAAATTCCTGTTCGGGACGTCAGAGTCCTATCCGGTACTCAAAGCTCGCGACAGCAATTGCATAAAGCTGCTGCCCGAGTGTGGGAAGGATGATTCCTTCATGTTCGGGTCTCGGCTCAGCCCGAGCCAAATACTCACGACAGCAATTGCACAAGGCTGCTGCCCGGAGTGTGGGAAGGACGGTCACGAAACACCCAAAACATGACCTCCCTCCTTAAAGAAGCAAATAGTACCACAATGCATGATGATGCTCAGTTAGATAGTCAGTTAGTAGCCACCTTTATACTAACATCCTTAAGATAGGGCTTAGCGCGGTACTCTCATTTTTAGAAAATATAGTTCGAAAATAGGCTTTGAAAACCAAAACAAGAACTGTTGTAATCATTGCATGTGTATGATCGGCTCTGATACCCTCTGTGGCGGAACCTCCAACTTAACCCGGTTCAACCGCGTCTGCCATCCTTTGGCTCGCAACGCGACTGAAGCGGCCTAAGCCCGGTTGTCCGTCGAGTGTCCCAAAGGACCGTCGATTAACCAAATAGTCCGAGGAACCGACATCATACACATATAACTCAAGAAAGAGCCACAATGATTACAACAACCCATCATTTCATACAAACATAGATTTAAATATTGCAACACATTTCTCAAATAATATACAACCATATTGAAGCTTTAGAATAAAGTTCAAAATAACTCGCAGCGGAAAAATTATACAAGACATATAAGTACATAAATAAGCACGCGGAAGCAAATCGCCGAGACATGACATCGTGCCCACCGTGTCATTCTCGACCACACAAGAAACTTATCCTGCAAAAAAGGGTTAAAACAAGAACCCTGAGTACAAAAAGGTACTCGTAGGACTTATCCAATTAGGGACTTATTAGCCCGACTCTCAAGGATCATGCAAAGGCTTTTTGTGGACTAGCTGACATCATGCACTAAAGCTTACTAAAGTTCATCCTTACTTTCAAGTTTTAGCTCAAGTTTAATATTTCAAGTCTCATGTTTGCACCTTATCAACTATAGAAATACAAGATCAAACATGTGATATATATGAAAAAGCATGTATAAGTCATCATCATAATCAGTTGCATTTATCATGTTAATGAAAACATATACGATTGATCGGCAGTGATACAGCATGCTTAACATCTGGTAAGCCACAGCGACTCGAATCGATTTTAACTTCCGGAAGTATTCCAAATCACACGGCATATGCTTACTAACCGTAGCTTTTCACATATGCCAACTTAGCCAAGATCACCCCCAAGTATGGACCGAGCTTGCCGGACCCGAGGGCCTCGCGCACGAGCACCCAAGCCAGACTTCCCACCTTCCAGTCGGCCAGCACCGGCCCAACCTTGAGTTTAATCAAGGTAAAGCTTTCACTGGGTCCCATAATACCAGCTATGTGCATTTGGTAAGAGTAAATGCCGATCCCAAGCGAACAACAGATGGTCCTTAATCGACACAGGCGGGCCACAAGTGCATCATAATCATAACATCAATATATCTCAAATAAATTGCCCGCCTGGTCTCAAGTTTTCATCAACATGAATCCATATTCCATCAAGTTCGTATTTTCAAAGTAATACTTGAGTAACATCCTACTCTCGCGAGCGATTAATTTCACTCGACTTCTACCGTAACTAAGCACGGCTAAGCATGAACATCGTCCTACACATACTAGTTGGGATAACAAGAACAAGGTAATTAAAGGAAGTATTTATGCATGTGGATTTTCATACAAGTTCCTAAATGTAAATGCACATACATGAACATGTGATAGGACTCCCTAATGGGTGATAATGCTTAGGGGCCTACCTTGCTTCTAACTAACTAATGTTAGTTAGTCGGATTGTGGGGCTTGGCCCCAGGCAATCCCTCTAAACTACGGGCTACTCCTCCTCCAAACACGACAGATGGGCACTCCAGGTCGTGTTTGGGGCATCTGTAGCACGTACCCGGCGGTCCTCCTGGTACTGCTGGTCGTAGTCGTACGGCTGCTGCTGGTCCTGGCCTCTGGGTACGGCTCCGGTCGCGGGCTCCTCAGCGAGTCATCATGCATGACATGAACAACATTAATAATTTGATGCATGAAAAGCATGATGCTCAAATATGAGGATGATCAACCTGTTGAAAGAAAGGATGCATGATATGAATGACAGTAAAACAACTTTGGTTTATAAAAGAATAGTTCAAAGCTTTTTCTTTCTCCATACAAATGCAAGCAACTTCATTTGACAAGCACTTATATGAACATGTTATGCACCATCAGATTTGGAACAAAATGAAAACACTCAAAACAGTACCAATCATTCATAAGTCAAGTTCATTAACTTAAACATTCAATTAAGCATCATTTTAAAACCTTTTTATTACTTAACAAATTTTGTTATTTTCATTATAGTAGTTATACAGATCCAATAAGCACGACATTTTACCCACATGCACACATGAACATAACAAGCCTACCATATTTTTCTTGTGATGTTTGGAGCAATAATATAGGGGTTAAAAATCATACATTGCAATATGCATAGAAATTTGTTATTTTTACCACAGAAGATAGGTAGAAGTTATGTGTCTCAAAAATTTTTCTGTAAGCTAATCATGTTGATACAAACAGGAGGGAGCGCGAAGGACTGTCTCCGTAATAACTTCGTATAGCATACATTATACGAAGTTATACGACGTGTATGTCCCTAAGAAGGAACACACCCTCTGTCGGGGATAAAATCACGGCCCATGGCCATGGTCCACTCCCTGATGGCTTAGCCGAACAGCCTCCTAGGGCCTGGCTCCCTAGAGGGCTCTATTGGGCCCATGTGCGTCCTGACGGACAGCCTTCTGTTTGGCACGCTGCGTGGTGACCTAGACTTCCTGTTCGAGTCCGACTCGAACAGAGTTCTGCGCGACTACGTGAAGACCCGGACGTAGGTTTCCCGGATTGGAGCGGACATCGTGATCCCCAAGAGTTGGAGATATACCTTATCTACCTCGGGATATATTTGGCATGTATACGAGTTTGTTACGAACACGCGCTAGCCCGGCCCGTTTATCCCGTGGTAGGTCGGTTGTTCCACACTATATAAACCAGGCCCCTAGGGTGTTTTAGGGGCCGGATCCTGTGTATTACACTTGGTACACCCACGATCTCGTGGAGAGTTGTTCGTCTCGTCGAGTTCCATCTTGTAATCCTTTTTTCATAAAGAGAAACACTGGACGTAGGGTTATTATCTTCCCGGAGAGGCCTGAACCAGGATAAAAAAAACCTTGTCTCTGTTCCCTGTTCGCTGATTACCGTTCGTGCTGCCCGGCAGTCTTCTATCTCCCCTTTTCACGAACCTTAGTTGGCTTGGGACCGATATCCCAATCGTCGACAGTTGGCGCCGTCCGTGGGGATTGTGAAGATCAAGTCTGTTCGAGCATGTCGAACTCGTTCAGCGACCAAGAGACTATTCCTGAGGGCTACGACTCAGAAGGGCAGGATGTCACATCCCCTGTCAGATCGGATCGGTCTGTTCGATCTCGATCGCTTTCTAGATCTGGGACAGAAGCCTCCGGCTACGTCCCGGAGATGGTTCTAGATCACACTCCCGTCATAGACGATGATTACGGAACCGATGATCTTTACGCTGGTTTAGATCTCTCGGATTCCAAGGCCATGTCGGTCGATTCTTCTTGTGGCGACACAATGATGACACTGTTTGGTGTGCCGCCGAGCGGCCGTCGCAGTGTCAACATGGCCGGCGCAGGAACCTCGGAGGACCCTGCACGGGCCGCGGCGACCGACGACATCGTGCAGATAGATTCTGCCCGGCGGTAGGATGAGGCCGCGCTGGCTGCTCGCGAACAAGAAGTTGTTCGTCGCAGTCTGGACGCCTCAATTAACCAAACCTTGGCGCAGATTCGTGATCGGCGCAAGCGACAACGACGCGACCCGCCTCGCACGCCTCCGCCAAGTCCCTCGACAGATGTTCTGCCTGCTCAAGACGAATCCCCGCCTAACCGGACCCCTGTCCGAGAGAACGCTGATGCCTCAGGGATCCCAGGACCCCTTGAGAACAGTCGGGAACGACTAGAGGCCATGGCAACGGTGATCAGATCCACCAACCGGGCCAACCTCGCCCTCATGGGTGATGCTGTTGCTTATCACCTAGAGCGCTTGGCGGAAGGCCTCAAGCTCATGGACGAAGCTAACACCTCCTCCGGACAACGCAATCAGCCTGCCCGGAGGGACTCGGACAGCGAGCGTTCTGATCGATCGCGTGACCATCGTCACCGTCGAAGGGCGACTCGCTTCGAGCAAAGTTCCCGTGGTCGCCAACGCTCGCCAAGTCCACGTGGTCGCCGCGACCACAAGGGCAAGCGGGCGCGCAGCGATCACGGACGATCCCCTCGGGACGAACACCCTGTTACGACCACGAGGAGGGAGCGCGGAGGACGTCTTTTCAAGAATCTTCCCGTTTAACTAGAATCCCTCCGAGCAACAGGCCTAACGTCTTTTCAAGACTAGGTTCTGCAGGAGAAGGTGGACGGGCACACGGCTTGGGCTGCAAGGCTTTCTCTGAGCAGCTCCGCGCTGTCAGGTGGCCTTCCAAGTTCAAACCCGGCCACATGGAGAGGTACAATGGGACCCAAAACCCAGAGGAGTTCCTTTCCATCTACGCTACCGCCATCAAGGCAGCCGGGGGTGATGAGCGAGTCATGGCTAATTACCTCCCGACTGTTCTTGAGGGTGCTGCTCGGACGTGGCTGTTTAATCAGCAAGAAGGTTCCATCTGCTCTTGGAACTGTCGACGGTTGGGATATCGGTCCCAAGTCAACCAGGGTTGTTAAGAAAGGGAGATAGAAGACTGCCGAGCAGGTCGAACAACAATCAACGAACAGGGAACAGAGACAAGGTTTTTTTTTATCCTGGTTCAGGCCTCTCCGGGGAGATAATAACCCTACGTCCAGTGCTTCTCTTTATGAAAAAGGATTACAAGGTGATACTCGACGAGACGAACAAGTCTCGGCGAGATTATGAGTGTACAAGGTGTAATACTCCAAAATCCGGCCCTCTATACGCCGTAGGGGCCTGGTTTATATAGTGTGGAACAACCGACCTACCAAGGGATAAACGGGCCGGGCTAGCACGTGTCCGTAACGAACTCACACTCGTGCCAAACATACCCCGAGGTAGATAAGGTATATCTGCAATTCTTGGGGGTCACGACGTCTGTTCCAATCCGGGAAACCTTCGTCCGGGTCTTCACGTAGTCGCGCAGAACTCTGTTCGAGTCGGACTCAAATAGGAAGCCTAGGCCGCCACGCACCGTGCCGACCAGGAAGCTGTTCGGCAGGATGCATATGGGCCTAACAGAGCCCTCTAGGGTGCCAGGCCCTAGGAGGCTGTTCGGATGGGCCGTCAGGGAGTGGGCCATGGCAATGAGCCGTGATTTTATCCTCGACAGCTAGCCCCCGAGACTCAAGTGGAAGTTCTCACAAGAGTGGGGTCTTCCTCTTGAGACTCTAAGTCACAAAGAGGGTAATCTTGCTGCCACAAAAACGTGCAACACGCGACCGAACAGGTTACGGTTCGACCGAACAAGCCTTGTTCGGGACCGAACAAACCATGCCCAGTGCCGAGCAACTCTGTCCGAGCAACATCTGTCCGAGCAGGGCACCCAGCCTTCGATATAGAAGTCGGAAAAAGTAGCCGTTGGCAGATTCCAACGGTAACTTTCGCTGCGCAGTCAGAACGGGCGACCGTTTTTACTAGCCGTTGTAGTAAAAAAAAACTTAGCCATTTTGTTGGCAAAATACCGTTGCGGAGCTGCTCGGACCGAGGCTATAAAAGCTCCCAAGATGCCCGTGGTTAGCCACTTCCGCTCACACGCGCCTTTCCTTCCCAAACCCTAATCCAACCGCACCAGCGCCGTCCATCCACAACCCATCTCCAAAACCACTCGCCAAACCTGGGTATTGCTATGGCCAAGTTCGCGGGCACTGGCATGACCGAGGAGGACATGAAGGCCTTAGAGGCGGGGGGACACATGGACGCCGGCAGCTAGAGGCTGCCCGGAGAGGAGGAGATGCCAAAGCCGCTTGAAGACGAGTTCGTCAACTTCGAGCTCTTTGCATTGTTCGGGTTGAGGTCTCCCGAAAGCGATTTCGTGGAGGCCCTCCTGAACATCAGCGGGCTGGAGGTTGCGAATCTCAACCTCAACTCGTTCCTCCAGATGGCCGTCTTCGCACCCCTGTGCGAGGGCTATCTGGGCATAGATCCACCGGTGGGGCTGTTCCTGCACTTCTACGCGGTGACGAGGAGCAGCTCCGCCGCTTCCGGACTGGGGTGCTACTACCTCAAGCTCCGGGCAACCGCCGAAGACGCGCCGTACCCTCGCCCACCGCTGCTCGACTCGATGGGAGCGTGGTGGATGAGGTGGTTCTACACCAAGCGGAGCGACGACAGCAAGCTCTCCTTCACCGGACGAGCGCCGGCGAAGGGGACACCTATGCCTCGGCCGGAGATGTCCGGCGAGGAGTGGTACCTGACGTGGAAGATCGCCTCCCTCGTGGGCCTCGTGCTCACGGGCAGGGAGATCATCCGGGACTTCGTGGCGAACAGGATCTGTCCGCTACGGAGGAGATCCTACCCCTTCTACAAGATAGAAGACTGGGAGGACATCACCAGGGAGAGCTCGGGTAAGTTCCTCAAACGCTCATCCTGTTTTGGTGGTTCATCCGAACAGGGTCTAATATATTCTTCTGTCCGGGCAGCAAAACCCACCGACGCATGGGTGACCGAGCAAGTCGACGCCATGCTGAAGGACGCCAAGAAGGACACCGAGGTGACCGGGGTGGTAACCGACACATGCCCAAGGAACGTGCTCGTCCGCACACCAGAGGTAACACACACAGAGCCCCCAGCAAAGTTGCTAGACTTACACGATTATGGCACGCTGACATTCGCCTCCAAATACGCAGGACGAGCAGTTGATCATCGACGGAATCATCGATGAGGTCGCAGAGTCCACGAAGGATGGAGCGGGGAAGGGCAAGGCCAAGGTGGCCGAGAAGCCCAAGGTGGCCACTGAACCAACGCGGAGCTCGCCGCGCCGCAGCGGTCACCAACTGCCTCCAAAGCCCCCCGCGGCGAAGATTCGCGCCAAGCAAGCCAAGCGTGCGCGTGGCCAGCCAAGAGGGGAACGACCAAGCTCTTCCCTCCTCACCGAGCAAGGCGACGAGGAGGTACGGAACCTGTCCCAATGGCTAAGGCGTTATGCACAGGCTCACCCGGGCCACGTGGACTGGCTGCAACAGGTCGCCGAGCAGAGAAGACTGGAGGAAGAAGTCGCGCGCAAGGAGGCCCTCCTTGCGTTGTGCAAAAAAAGTGCTCAGCTCAGCAGGGAGCTGAGCTTGTCGCCGCGGGCGCCCGGAGGCCAAGCCGAACAAGAAGCTGAGGAACCGCCGAGCAAGCGGCGCAAGGTTCCTCGCGGATCAAGGAGAAAGATCAAGCTTCCCACGGCAGGCACGGCAGGTATGCAATGGCGATAGCCTCGCTCTTACACTCTGCCGCACCATTCGAGTCTTAACGTATTTTCTCATCAGCTGTCGAGGAGGTGATCGCTAGCGACGACGTGGACGCTGCGATCGAGCGGTCCTTGTTGCCCGAGCACCTTCATGGTGCGTCGCGGACAATAAGGCTGGCAGCCCTCAAGGACAAGCTGGCTGCTTGGGCCGTGCTGCCGTCGGACTCCACCGATCAGATCGAAGCGCTGAAGGGCGCAGTGGAGCGGCTCGAAGCCGAGGAGGCGAGGCGCGTGGCCACAAGGAGCGGGGCCAAGGAATCGGCCTCGCTGTCTGCCCGGGACGGGACCGAGGAGACGGTCCTGCCCAGCACTTCGTCGCAGGGGCAACTCATCCCTGTGGCGACGGCATCTTCTGGCGAGCAGGGCAAGGTACCTGCAGCCAAGGAGGAGGAAGAAGGACGTGAGCAGGGAGCACATGCTGCCCTGTCCGCGGCCCTACCGGCGTCATCGAGCACTGCGACGCCAGTCTTGCCCGAGGAAGCTCGGGCGGAAGAGGAAGGGCAGGAGCACGGGGAGGAAAGATCCTTGCCCGTCGCCCCTGTCCCCGGGCGGGTGCGCTCCCGCAAGGTGAAGGCGCAGCGAAGAACTCGTCATGCTGCAGCCGTACCGAGCAGCCAGGGCTTCGCAACCCACGGCCTCGGAGAGTGCTTACGCCGAAACCTAAAGCACAGGCTTCAAGAGGTAAAATCCAAAACCAAGACTTGTCCGTTCAAGTTACTAGCAACCCGACGTAACAAACTTGTTTTTCTTTCCACCAGATGTTGCGAGGCACAATGGAGGACCTCAAAGAAGGCGTCTCCATCGAGCGCAGCGCGATCTTAGGAGCTTTCCAGGAGCAGCGCGAGAGGGAGCTGGTCGCCTCGGCCAAGAGCCGGCGCCGGCTCAAGGCGAAGGTGAAGAAGCTCAGTGCCGAGCTGTTCAAGGAGAAGAAGTCCTCCGCGGCCCTCCAGGATGGGGCATCAACCTCGAGGATCTCCCAGGAGGAGGCCGAGGAGATTCGCGCGCTGGCCGCAAGGGCGAGCACCGCGGAAGAGAAGGTCAAGGAGCTGACCGAGCAGCTCAAGACCGCCGAGCAGCAACAGAGCCAGAACAAGAGTCTGACCGAACAGCTGTGGGCAAAGACCGAAGAGGTCGAAGCCCTCTGTGCAGAGGCCAAGGAGTTGGCCAAGCACAGATCGGTCAGCAAGGAGGAAGCAGACCGCCTCCGAGCTGAAGCCAAGGAAGGGATCAAAGCCCAAGGGGAAGCCCTGCGCCTCAAGCTAGAGATTGAGGAGCTGAAGGAGCAGCTTGCTTCTAAGTAGCAGCAGTAGGAAAGTATCCAAAAAGGGCCTTGTACCTGTAAAATTTTATTAGTGTAAATAAAGACTTACCTTTCTCCTGCAAAAAAGAGCAGCGAAACACAAGAAAGAACAGGAAACTAAGAGCAAGACGAACAGCGCTAGAAAGTTTTCCGAGAAAACGCTAGGACGCCAGCCTAACTCCCAGCCCCCGTTGTGCAGCTATTCGAAAATCTTGTCTCTGTTTCCTGTTTGTTGATTGTTGTTCGACCTGCTCGGCAGTCTTCTATCTCCCTTTCTTAACAACCCTGGTTGACTTGGGACCGATATCCCAACCGTCGACATATAGAGTTATATTTTAGTGGTTATTTAACCAAGTGCAATTATTACTAGGAAACAAGATAATTGAAAAATAGAAACTCTAAACCAGTTTTGTAGCTCAAATGTTTACTGGAGTTATTTTATGACATGATTAACCTACTGAAATGTTTATAGAATTTATAAAGCAATATTTTTTGACTTATGTTCTGCTTCATTTTTAGTGTTAAAAACATATTTGCATTTTTTTCGACATCAAAACAGTGAGTAATAACAATGAAATTTTTACAGGTGACTATACTGACCAAAACAAGTCTAACATGATTTTTGAGGGATTTATGGAGCAGTTTTATCATACTTTACATTTTCATCATTTAAAAAGAGCTTGAAACATACATAACAACATTTCATGTATAAAACAGTAAACAATGGTCATGATAAATTTACAAATGAACATACAGAGCATAATATGCATGGTGGTAAAGTTTCATGATTTTTGGAGCATGTTAACCACACATTTTCTATTTAACATGGTTAACATAGTGTGGACAAAACCGAGGGCAAAATAGTCTTTTCACCTATCAAGAACACACCCACCGTGTAGATCTCAGTGAGACAAATCCAACAAAACTGGTTTCATCATTTTTGGATTTTCCTATGATTTTAGATTGAATTTACAAGTTCAAATCAAATATTAACATTTTACTTAATTTACAAAATCCTGTGAGGACTAAAACAAAATTAACCCTAGCTCAGAGGGGGTAGCACGTAAAATTCCTCAGACACATAGAACAGTAGAAAAATTACAGTAGAACCCGGGGTTAGTTTTATAAAACCGTAGGGCTCGGATTTATGTGCGAGGTGTAAATTACTTTAGGGGGTTCTTTACAGTTTTGGCAAGACTCATGGAATAGTAACTTGATTAGAGAAAAAGACAGGGGGGATTTGCAAAACGGCGGGCTTCTTCAACCTCCGGCTCGGCTCTCGCGCGGTTTGGCACGGCCGGACCTCGACGTCGCCGCGGGGTGGGGGCGCGGCGTGTTCCCGGTGTCCACGAAGACTGCCGGCGGTGTTGGTGCCGACGAAGCGGCCGGAGAAGCGGGAACGTCGCCGGCGCCGGGGAAGGAGGTGGCCGGCGCGGCGTGGAACGGCGGCGGCGATGACGACGGCGACGCTTGGAGGCGTGTCCTGGAGGTGGGAGAGGGTGCGACGGGGTGGCGCGGCGCTCGAACCGAAGTCCGGCAATGGCGTGTGCGGCGGCGGTGAGGAGCGCAGTAGCGCGCGGCGAGCGAGGAGAGAGCGAGGCGGTGGCGGGGATGAAGGCGACGATGGCGAGGACGGAGAGAGCGGCTGGGACAGTGAGGTGGCGAGCCACGGCAATGGCGGGGCGAGCTCGGCTCCGTCGTGCCGCGGCGAGAGAGGTGAGCGGAGGCGGGGGAAAGGGCGAGGAAGACGAGGCGAGCGAGGAGACGAGAGAGAGAAAAGAGGGAGGCGAGCTCCCGGCTTCGTCTTTTGTAGGCGACGGCGGCGACGGAAATGGCAAGGCCGTGGCCAGCTGGCTCGGGCCCGCACGCCAGCGAGCGCGAAGAGGAGGCCGACGTGGCGAGGCGTGCAGAGGTCGTCGGCCGCGTGGCGCGTTGCGTGTCCGCTCGTCGCTGCGGGCGTGGCGCGTGGCCGGACGGAGGGGAAAACCGGTGGCGCGGCTCTCACCCGTGGGCGGCGGCAGCGTAGTCCGGACTCTGGACTCTGGGAGAGAGAGGAGGGAGAACAAAATAAAAAGAAAAAATGATTTGACTAGATTTTGACCAGTGTTTGACCCTACTTTGAATTGCAAAATGGAGCGAGCAAACAGCCGATTTTGATCAAACTCAAAATACGAAAGTTGTTAAAAATTAAATTACCTACAACATTGGTATATAATGTTTTTGCTAGTTATATTTTTAAAATGTTTAAATTTTCAAATTTGTAAACTGACCCATGTTTGACCAATCCCAGGGTTCTGTTTGGTATTTTTATAATTCACATTTCTAGGCCTTTTCATGCAAGAGTCACAAAAGAAACGTTGTTCCACTTTTAAATCACTAAAACTTTCATATACAAAGTTTTTGCCAAATCTGTTTATAAATGGTTTGAATTTGCAGATTACTAAACTGGGTTTAGTTTGACTAATTTTTGAGCTGTTGTTCATTTCATCTACCATTCAAAATACAAGCACTTTCATGTAGAGATCACAATATCAACGTTGTTTAACATTTCAACCTCTACAACTTTTGTATAGAAAGTTTTCACAGTAAGGATTGTTATCACATAGCAAATTTTGAATCCTTTGGAAACGGTTGAAAATTCCTATATTTGACCCTGAACTTGTTCTGTTTGTAATTCAAAAACTAGGCACATACAGAGAAAACACCCTATAGAAAAGTTGTCACAATAGAAGCTCAAAGTCTACAAGATGTACAGCGGTGTGATTGAGTGAATGCGTCGATATAATTACCGTACTGTTCCATAAAATTCCCCGCATGTAGTGGCTAAGGCTATTCTCAGTGCATTGTATCTTGTTACAATATCCAAAGCTGTCATGTCATATGAAACTATAGAACATACAACTATCCCAATGCATGGTATCATGGATAGTTTCTTAGTCCCCACAGGACAATTAAATACTAGATGTGTATGAGAGATGAATTGTGGACCACTTAGATGGTTTTCACCAAGTTCTAAACACCACGTTTACAACATGATTGCTAGTTTCTCCATAGCCATAAAGGTTTAATAAACCAAGATTAAAGCACCATGCTATCTCAAGGTTACTAATTCATTATAGCACAAGAAAGACTAAGCGCATTGCAAAGCTTATAAACTAGTCAATGAAAACATGAATAACCAGCAAGGTTTAATGAACTTCATAATGATGATCCACAATCTAGTCTAAGCACCATGCTTACACAAAATTGCTAAAGGAAAATGCCGTCCAAGCATCATCATGTATATGAAAGCACACATCATAAAGTTAAATATCAACCAAGCTAATCATATGCAAACATGCAAACCTAATCTAAATGCAACAGGGTGTGATATGCAAAATGAAGTCTAAATGCAACATGAGGATTGAAAATTAAACATGCACATGCAATGATTATGATAATATGAATGATCTAAACCAAAATTTTTCCTAGACAATTAGCCACAAATTAGTCATCAAAGGTGGTGTCAAGCTTTCTAACTCTCTAAAAGACACACAAAAATCAAACAAAGAACGGGTTGCCTCCCGCAAAGCGCTTCATTTACAGTCGTAGAGCTAGACTTTTCATCACAAGTTTATTCAAGAATGTAGCAAGATCGGGATTTACAAAACTTGTGATAAACATAAGCATCCATAACCACAATCACAATTAATTTACGAAAGCTTCTCATGAATTCGACGATACACCTACCCAGGGAGCCGATCCTCCACCAATCGGCACAGCCAGTCATAAGGGCACAACTGACGCTGAAACTCCTCACCAAGCACCCGACGTAAGCAACTTCTCTTATTTCTACATTGGCCATACTATCATCTTGTTGATACTAATCTATTCTCATTTCTGCAGGCTTCTGATGCACCCTCGTCTCCCCAACACAATGAGCCGATCATCGAAACGGAGGTCATCCCCAACCCAGCGCATCATGCGGTAATCCTTATATCTTTACGCATAATTCATGTTACCTCCCGATAATCATTGGCTGACTTATTTTTTCTATCTTTCAGAATCCTACTCCACAAGCTGATATACGGAGGTCTGATGTATGCAATCCCCTTCCTGATGTGGTCATACAGGTATTTTATTCTCCTCTCTTGTGACGCGAAAATCACCGTCACTGATTTCACTCACCCTCAGTGACGGAATAAGATGCACGGATATCACCGTCACTGATTTCACTGTCGAGCAAGTCGTCGACTTGAGCTAAGACCTCTCTTGTGACGCGAAAATCACCGTCACTGATTTCACTCAACCCAATTAAGATTGGAATGCTTGTCGGGAGGGGATTCTGAGCCTGTGACGTGCGGGGCTCCGCTGATTCGTTGTACAGCACAGTCGCGATAATACGATTATTATTATATAATAATCCTACCAGGGATTGATGCTATAATAAGATGCATTATTATTTGCAGACGCTGATTGATTTAGTCCGCACCGCATGTAAACGAGTAAGCGACACGTGAGGCGTAGGACCCGTGGAATCACATGTTGCTGTTTGATTGCAAGTTGCTGCCATGGGAGTTGCTGAAAGGTCAAAGGAAAAGGACAGGCGGCTGGACCTGTGTGTGGGCGAGTGGAATCTCGCATTCGCATGCACTTCCCCTCCGGCTCCGACGGCAGACTCTCTCGCCTCTCGGCTCGCCCCCGCATCGCCTGATGCCGAGTTGCCGACCAGTCAAAACTCAAAGGCTGCCGGTTTTTCTTTTTCTTTTCTTTTCTTGGAGGACCCTATACATAAAAAAATCTGTATCCAGAGCGTATTTTACAACAGTTTTTTTATACGTATTTATGTCATCGTTAGATGTATTGTTCAACTTTATTCATTATTGAATTAATTGTTCGAGTGAAGAAATGAGTGATAAGGAGAGAAAGGTGAAACTCTATATATTCGTAAAAATTCTCCTTACCCTACAAATACTCTTAATATGGGATAGCTAAAGTGGCGAAGCTAGAGCAAATTGAATGGAGGTGAGCCTGTCTTATGGGTGTATGGATTTTAACCATGGAGGATGCATACATGATATAAGCTTAAACCTAACCACTGCTTTTCACGTGTATTGGCGTGAATGCAGCCGTGTCTCCTACCACTAATATACCTTCGCTCCTAGATAGTTGTAGTGATAACCGTTAAAGGCCATAGAATGACTTCTTTCCCTCAAGAGCTTTAAAGGCAGCCTTAGCTTAGTCGCCACAACCCTCCAAATCCGCACCACTGGGCACTACCAGGAGCCAAGGAGCCTCGATGCTCCTTTTTTTTTTCAAAGTATTCCCTAGTATTCTCTGGGTTGAACAGATCTGCTGGGCAACAACCTCCAATAACCTAGAAATGCAGGATTTGTGCACCTAGGGATGTAAATGCAGAAAAGTTGACGCCCAACCCATGGCACAAATGACAAATCATGCGATCCCTCCTTCCGCCACAATTAGAGAAGAAGACCATGCTGGAGGATTAGGGCGTGGAGGTTTTCGAGGTCTGGTGCTAGCGCGCTGCTCTCCCGCAGCCACCACCACCCGGAATAGTTTCCCTAGTGGGAAGACAGGCCGGCGGTGCAACAGTGAGGCACCGTTGGCCGCCTGTGGCGGTTGCCGGCGGTGGGCGAAGCCCGAGCAGAGCGTCACAAGGATTAGGGCGACGATGGGCGGCGGATGCACCGGCGGGGCGGAGGGGCTAGTGAACTGCGCCAGAAAAGAACAAAGAGGGGTCGCGCGGTCCGTTTGAGCGTGATGGGTTGCGCGATAACTCCATCCTATAACTGGGTTTATCCGTTAACTCTGGACTTTGGTGGCTGCCGCACCCGGGGCGGGGGAGCGTGATGTCCTTCCGCTCCATAGCCCATGCCATATTTCCTCATACATGTAGTTATTTTTCAATTGCAGATTTTGAAATTGAAATAGCAAAGGATATATTATTCAAATCTCTTGTAGGAAACAAAGCATCGGTGGTACTATGGCATTCTCATCGGGAGCTTCATGGCCTATTTTATTGTCAAGACACCGTTTGGATCAAAGTGTGTGCTTCGACCGGAACGTAGTTTTCATCTTGATCGCATTTGTCATGGTCTTTCCAAATGTCAATACTGCGACAGATTGATGAAGGGCAATAGCAAACAAAAGCAGCGGGTAGATGGTTAATAGTCTCAGCCACAAATATCTGTCGGTCAGCACTGCACAGCCAACAGGTCAGTTTTTGTGCGTGCGTGCGTGCGTGTGTTTCCTAAATGACAGCAGCAAGATAATAATGTGTTCCTGGTTGCTTCGAATGTTTGTGTCAATGGATTAGACAGCCTTAGATCTCGAAGGATAACAGATGGATTTCACAAGCAATCTCCAAAAACGAGAGAATGTAACTAAGATGATGTTTGGTTGCGCAATGTAAACGCAAATGCAAACGGCATTGGAAAGCGGTGCTAATGGTAACGAAGTAAATAGATCACTGGTTTTGTTTGGTTGAGCTCGGGGAAACGTAAACAAATGACGGAACGACTGGACATCGGAAGCTAGATGGTGTGGTATGCGATTACAGATAGAAAAGTCAGAAAGCGGGGGAATCGACTTTCTATAAGCCGGTATCTGATTATAGGTAAAGAGATTACGGCCCATACTGAAACAAACACATGTAACGGTATCAAATCCCCTCCGTAATTTGATTGCGTTACAAAATGACGAACCAAACACCATCTGAGTATTAACGGCATAGAATCTCAGAAACAAACTCATCATACTAAAAAAAATGGATAGAGCTATCAATCTTCAGAAGCTAATCAATGTTATCAACCTTGATAGGCTAAAAGTTTGGCTAGTGCTATCAATCATCAGAAAATAACAATGGAATCGATGTTGCTCCTGGAAGGCCAATCTACCTGGAAATCCAATCGATGAGGCACATAGGCGAGGAAATGGTACCTTACCAGCATGGAGACGACGCTCGGCGGAGGGTGCTATCGGAGGCGCGGGAGGAGCTCCGGCGGGACGGCCGGCGGCGGAAAGAGGCTGCTAGGCGAAACGACAGGATGTCTCAGAATGGCATGGTGATCAATTTTTTGGTAACTCGTATCTATAATCTATCTTTGTATCTCTGCTTTACAATCCGTGCAAGCTGGAGAAGGCCATATTGATTGTGCAAAGCCAGATTGCTAGAATGTCACAATATAGGGGTCAAATCGTTACAATCAGAGATTTTTTTTTTTTTGAGCAAGGCAGAAGAGTTGCCATGTATTAATAAAAAGAAAGGAGGTAGTTACAGGGTGGGGGGAGATAATGGCCCCTCCCCCGTGGGCCGAAAAAAACTTTTAAGTAATTACAAAAGGGGCACCCGCAGCCTCCCAAAGACGCAGGTCATCTATAAATTGACTGAGGAAGACTTGGACGGTCTTGGTTACTTGATGGAAGATTCTGCTGTTGCGCTCGAGCCAGATCTGCCAGAGTGTTGCAGAGACGATCGACAGGTCACTGCGAGGGTCGTGGCCATTTCGGAGGATGTCGGTGGACCACCACTTGACGATGCAGTTAGTGTGGGTCCAATGCGATGGGTGCAGGCGTGGAGCGTTGAGCAACGGTGCTAGCCTGGCCCAGACCTGGAGGCTGTAGCCACATTGCAGGAACAGGTGTTCGGGCGTTTCGAGGTTGCGCATGCAAAGGGGGCAGAAATACTCGTTGGGCAACTACCGCCGGAGGAGAGCGTCTGCCGTGAAGATTCGTCTGTGCAGGAGTGTCCAGAGAAAGAATTTGCACTTAGATGGAGCCCAAATTTTCCAGACACGCTGGAGCGCTGGCCTGCCAACACGGCCGGTGAACTGGAGAAGGTAGGCCGACTTGACCGAGAAGTTTCCATCGGGCGCGAAGCGCCAGGGGAGTTTGTCGGGCACTTCCGGCACTAGCTGCACTTGAGCGATCAGGCGCAAGAGCGAAACAAACTCGGGCAAAAGTTGTAGGGTGAGGTTGCGCCTAAGGTCAAGGATCCAATTGTGGTTGGATAAAGCTTCACGCACAGTCTTGTTCTTTCTCGCGGAAGCCTTGAAAAGTCCGGGAGCGATGAGCCTTGGGGCGGAACCGGAGAGCCAATGGTCATCCCAGAAGGAGACGGAGGAGCCATTGCCTAGGATGATCGCGGAGCCAACCCTGAGAACAGCGATGTCTGGGTCAGGGGCAGCACGCGATTGGGAGGCCCACGCGGGGACGGGGGGCTGCCTGCTTAGCCAGAGCCAGCGCAGCCTCAGTGCTCGAGAAAAGCGGGAGAGGTCGAGCACCCGGAGCCCGCCAAGCGAGGTGGGGGAGCAGACGACACTCCAGCTGACCCGACCTGCGCACCTAGTGAAGTCCACGCCCTTCCAAAGCCAGCTTCGACGAAGCGAGTCGATTCTCTTGATGACTGAGGTGGGAGGTCTGATGACGGATAAGACGTAAGTTGGTAGCGAGGTCAGGACTGCCTTGAGCAGTGTGAGGCGACCCCCTTTCGACATGAAAGGACCGCGCCAACCAGCCAGCCTGGACGCCACTTTGTCGATGAGTGGCTGGAAGTGAACGTGGCGGAGCCTCCAAACAGAGAGAGGCATACCGAGGTACTTGATGGGGAAGGTGGTTTGCTTGGCTGGCAGGTCTTGGAGGATGTGCTCAAGGTCAATCCCTGAGCACCTGATTGGTACCACCTGACTCTTGGAGAAGTTGGTGCGGAGACCAGTGATGTCGCCGAATGTCTTTAGGATTGTGGACAGGGTTGAGACGTCCTCTTTGGAGGGGCTAAGAAAGATCGCTGCGTCGTCGGCGAACAAGGATATCTGGGTGTTGTGGAGGGGGTCGCCGAGAGTAGAGATTGTCCCGGCGCCGGTGGCTAGGTTCAGCAAGGAAACGAGAGGCTCGATGGCGAGGTCAAAAAGGAACAGCAAGAGCGAATCTCCTTGTCTCAGGCCTCGGTGGTGGTGGATGATGTCTGTGGGGGTGGTTATTGAGTAGCACCCTGGATGAGGAGGTGGCCAAAATCATGGAGACCCAGTCGCGCCAACGAGTGCTGAAGCCGCGGGCGCGAAGATTGTCCAAGAGATAGGCCCAAGACACAGAGTCGAAGGCCTTCTCAAGGTCGAGCTTAAGGAGCAGCGCTGGGGTGTTTGACATGTGGAGGGCCATCGCTTTGCGCTGGACCAGGAGGAAGTTGTCTTGGATATGTCTCTTTTTGATAAAGGCGCTCTGGCAGGGAGAGATCAGCTCATCCATGAAGGGGGCGAGGCGGGATGCGAGGATTTTAGTGAATAGCTTCCCCACGCTGTGGATAAGGCTAATTGGACGATAGTCCGAGGCGGAGAGCGGGGATTCCTTTTTGGGTAGGAGGACGATGTGTGCATTGTTGAGGTCGGTTAGCCCTGTTGAGTCTAGGCCAAAAAGACACTGCAGTGCCGCGAGCAAGTCTTCTGAGATGAACTCCCAACAGGCCTTGTAGAAATTCCAGGTGAAGCCATCCGGGCCTGGGGCCTTGTCATTTGGGAGGGAAAAGAGGACCGCTTTGAGCTCGTCAAGGGTCAGGGGGGCGTCCAGGGAGGACAGGTCCACCGTGGGCATCCCTAGGAAGTCCCAGTTGAAAGAGCGATTGACGGAAGGGTGGGTGGTGATGGAATCCATGCCGAAGATTCCGCTGAAGTGCTGGTGCAGGAGACGGGCCTTGTCATGGAATTCGGTGTGGAGGTCATTGTTGCTATGGAGGGAGTGGATGAGGTTGCGCCGTCGTCTGCCATTCGCGCGGAGGTGGAAGTACTTAGTATTCGCGTCACCGAGCTTAAGCCAGGTCAGTCGTGAGCGCTGCTTCCACTTGATCTTCTCGATCGTAGAAAGGCCCAGAATGCGAAGTTTGAGCTGCCGCCGGAGGGACAACTCGTTGTTAGATAGGGTCCTAGCCTCCATGGCTAAGTCAAGGAGCCGGATGGACTCGGAGGCAAGGGATTGCTGGAGTTTGATGTCGCCCACTTGGGAGCGGCTCCAAGTGGTGAGTGCTTTGGCGGTGCGGGCGAGCTTGCACTTCAGGCGAAGCAGTGGATGGGAAGGCAGGCCCGGGGAGGGGTCGCTCCAGGCTTGCTGCGCAGCTTGGGGGAATCCGCTGATGGCCAGCCAGAAGTTTTCAAAACGGAAGCGATGCGGGGGCCTGGGCAGCCTCTCGGCGGTGAGGAAGAGGGGACAGTGGTCCGAGGCTGAAGAGGACAGGGGCAGGAGGGAGCAAGACGGGTAGAGGAGTTCCCAGTCTGCATTAGCAAAAGCTCGGTCGAGGCGCACCAGGGTGGGGTTGGCCTGCTCGTTGCTTCAGGTGAAACGTCTGCCCGAGAGATGGATCTCTCTAAGGCAGCAGGCGTCGAGGGCGGACCGAAAGCGGGTCATGAGTCGCCTGTTGAGGTTCATATTGCTCTTGTCGGATGCTCTGTAGATGATGTTGAAATCTCCAAGGATGAGCCAAGGGCCCGCAAAGTGAGAGGAGATGGATTGCATTTCTTGCAGGAAAAGAGGTTTCTCCGATTCCTCTGTGGGCCCATAGACGTTGGAGATGAACCAGCTAGGTTGACCGTCAGTTGGGGTGACTCTGGCAGAGACCGAGCGAGGGAGCAATAGGGGGTCTGAGAGGTGGACCCGCGATTCATCCCAGAAGAGGAGGAGGCCTCCCCTAGTGCCGGAAGCCGGGACGGAAAGGACGCCTCGAAGCCTGTGGCCGCAAACTTCCATAAGGATTTGCGGGGAAGGGTCGGAGAGCTTAGATTCTTGGATGGCGAGGATGGTTGGGCGGTGCGAGCGTACGAGAGAGGCGACAACAGCGCGCTTGGCCCCGGAGTTGAGGCCACGAACATTCCAGTAGAGGATCCTCATTGTGGAAACCGAGAGAATACACAAAAGGGGGTCTCTTGATTGGACCCAGCAAGATCTGGGGAAAAGAGAGACCTACTACGAGGCTGCACGCAGGCAGTAAGGACAGTAGGGTTGATCGAAGCCCACGCAGGGGCAGGGAAAACCCAGACACGCCGCACACAGGCGGGGGGACAAGACGCGCATTGCACGCAGGCAGCGCACCAAGCACAAGACAGGGGGTGCCACGCGCAGGTGGCCAACACACTAACACAACACCCACACGTAGGTGGGGGACACGACACTGGGATAGGCTAGCTGCAAGCATCAAGAGGGAGAGGCCCCGGGGGTGGCAAGAGGGCGAAGGACGAACTAAGCTGGCGTGAGGCAACCCTCCGCGGTGGCGGCACCGGCCACGGAGAAGTCGACAGCGGGGCGCGCAAGACCGCAGAGGTCGTAGATGGCTGAGCACGCGCCGGGATCAAGTGGGGCGGAGGAGAAGAGTGCCTCGAGCTGAGCGACCAGGTCGTCTCCACCAGGCGAGGGGGAGACGCCAAGACGTTGAGCAAGCAAGCCATGGGCCCTACGGATGGCGGGAACCGAGGAGGACCCGGCCGGGGCTAGGACGGAGCGCGAGGAGGCAAGCCTGGAACTACGCCGGGTGGGAATGAGCTGCTTAGGGCGCGGACGCCTAAGCGGGGGTGAAGGGAGTAGCGGTGGTGGAGCGGCAACCGTGGCCCTGGCGAGGAAGGCGGAGGCTGGGGAAGGCTGGAGGGGCGTCAAAAGGGTGGCCTCGAGGGCCATGGGGTCAAAGTCTGCTGCTGAAGAGGGGGCAGAGAGGCCCAACTCCCAGAAGGGCAGCTCAGGAACCGAAATGTGAATGTGGGGGGGCAGTTGAGTGTGGGGGGCGGGAACAGCCCTGCGGCCCAGCCCGGCGGGAGGTGGCGAACGGGGGGGTGGTGAGTGGGCCGTCCTGGATACTGCGGTAGAGCGGCCCGGCCCAGAGTGCGAGGCGGGTGGCGCAGGGCCCGCAGCTGAGCTGGTGCAGCCAACCAGGCTGGCAAGGAGAGGTGCCTCACGGGCTGAGCTAGCGGCCGAGCCGGCAGGGTATCCCAGATGCGGCAGAGAGCCGTTGGGGAGACCGGTCAGCGCCCCTCCGCCTGACACTGGCGAAGGCAGGGGCGCGGCAGTCGGGGCGAGCTGCGCAGCGCCCTGGCAAGAAAGAGGGGTGGTCACGGGCGCGCCCCCAAGCAGCAGCCCCGAGGCGGCGACCTCGCCGGAGTTGCGGCCCAGGCGTGGCGGCAGCGCGAGCCTGAGGGTCTGACGCGACGAGTCCTTGGACAAAGAGGTATCGCCGACGGTGGGGGGATTCCCGGCGGCGGAGGCAGAATCTGGAAGTGAAAGCCGGCGAGGAGAGCGCGAGCGGGGACGGGAGGTATCGCCGGCGGCGGGGGGATTTCCGGCGGCGGAGGCAGAAACTGGAAGACAATGCCGGCGAGGAGAGCGCGAGCAGGGACGGGAGTTGCAGAGGCGGCGGAAGGTGGGGGAAAGGTGGTGCTGGATGTGGTTGTGAGCGCGATGGCGGCGAGGTGGGGTGCGGCTGCGAGCTGGCCCGACGCGCGCCGACGGGGAACGCGTCGAGGCGCAAGAGCCTAAGGGCTGCTTGCCCGGGCGACGGCGTGGCGGCCCGCGGCCCGCGGTGTCCGGCGGGATGGCGGGGCAAAGAGGGCTCGGCATGCCAAGGAAGGGACGGTGGCCGGTGGCGGTGGGACGGAGTCCGGCTGCCCCAGGCGCCACACGTGCGGGGGGTGGGTGATGGGCAGGCCACCGCCGACCCGAGCGGAGACGCCGGTGAAGTCCTCGACCGTGTCGAGGTGGAGAATTAGGTGGTGGACGGAGACACGAGGCGGGCACGGCCGCGGCGCGCCAGCGAGCCTGGCCGGACCACGCGCACCACCTCGCTGGGGCTCCAAGTAGGGCGAGGCATCCATCAGCTCCAGGTCGACCTCCAGGGGGATGCAGGCTGGGTCTCGCGTCCAAACCCACACCCTGAAGGCCGCCGTATCTTGGCGGAGGCGAGTCTCGGGCTCCACAACATCGATGCGGCCGACGTCGGCGAAGACACGGTCAATGACGGGAGTGGACCAAGCTGGCAGCGGGGGAGCCCCTCGATGAAGACCAACACCCGGAAACGGGCGGCGCCGGGAGCTCCAGAGGCGTGGATGTCGTCGGGGAAAGCGTCGAGGCGGAAGTTCCTCCCGTTGGCATGGAAGGAACGCCGCGCGGCGAGGCGCGCCTGCTCCGGGCGCGTGAAGCGGGCAAGGAGCTGCAGGTGAGCGACGTGCGTGACGGTGATCTCTCCCAGCGAGATGTCGGTATGGACGGAGATCAAGCTGGCGACGAAGCCGGCATCCGGGTGCGGACCGCCGGCAACCGTGACGAGGACGGCGGTGCGGCGGAGCACGTCGGCGTCGGCCCTAATCTCATCGGAGACCTCGACTGCCACCCGCGCAGAGGGAGGACGCATAGCAGCGAGAGCAGAACGGCGCGTGGGGGCCATTGCAGGTGGCGGCGGGAACGTGGAGAGGGGCGGGAACGTGGCCATGGCGGTGGCAGTGCGGGTGAGGTGGGTGGTGGCGGCGCTGCGGCGGCGGCAATGCCGAGTGGCGTGCCCTGAACGGCGGCAGAGGAGACAACGAATGGGGTCTCTGCACACCGCGGCGAGGTGGTCGCTGGCGAAGCAACGGGCGCAACGCCCCTTCTTAAGACCTCGGCCAGCTGCGGCATTAAAGCGGGGGGCTGGCCGGCGCGCCGTAGAAGGAAAGGCGCGCTGGAGCCGGCGACGCTTCGGCTGGGCGATTTGCCAAGAAGAGGAGGCCGACGGCACTACTAAAGAACGCAAAGTGGTGCGCGGCCGGGGGGCAGGTCTAGCCTGCGCTTGACGCTGGCCGGAAGGGGAAAGAAGCGCAAGGGGAATTGGCTGGGTAGGAGTAATGGCTGGCGGGGCATTAACCACGGCGGCGTACGACCGGAGCTGGGCGTTGGCGGGTATGGCATTGAAAGCGGCGGGAGAAGCTCGTGGGTTCCAGCGACTCCAGGAGGAAGGGGGGAGATCAAGTCTGCTGTTGCTGCGCCGGCCGGAGAGGCGAGGCGCGCGGTGGCAGTGGCCGCCGCAGCCGGGGCGGCTGGTGGCGGGGCGTGGAGCGGAGGCATCAGTTCCTCCTCTCAGTCGATCTCAAAATATGGCACATTGGGTGAAACTACAATCAGAGATTGTAATTAACTGTTTGTTAAAGCTTGCAACTGTGCAATCACAATTCGCAGTTTCACAATCCCAAGACCTAACAAACAGGCACTAGGCAGAGAAGACCTACATGCCCTTAACTACAGTGTTTTCTGGCCCTCACATGTCACACAAGTTTCGCTGGGAAATATGTTAGTGCTGCACCCAATAACCCACGTGCACCGAATGAAATCGAACTGACAAAAGGATTCATGACTTCATGTACGTCACGGGCTCAGGGCCATTCACTCCAATCCATACACACCCTCGGAATCGGAATGAAACTATTCTGGGTAAAAGAGCTTCTGAAACTCAAAACTTCCTTTGTTACACAAGCCAGCATCACAAGACTAATGTTGTGGGAGGACAGGGAAACACAAACAGCACCTGAACTAGAAAGAGAGCCATATCGCGACAACTCCAGTACTCACTGTTAATCCTCCTCCAGGTTGATGGCATCCTTGAACTTCCCGTACAGTATCTTCTTAAGCTCGGCCATCTGGGCGAGGATGGATTCCTTCTCCTCTAGCCTCTCCAGCTTCTTAGTCGCATCCTCTTTCATCTGCTCCAGCCAGTCTCGACGTCATCCCTTGGCATATGGGCAAAAACTTCTCCAATCTGGAAGCGTATCACATCTTCATCTGACAAGATGAGCTCGTTCCCAGCATCGTCAAGGTTTTCATTTGTTTCCTGAAACGCAAGGTGAACGAGCAGATGACATGTAAGGTCGATGTGTTCTATGAATGTTTTGAGACATGTTCCAAACAAAGGAATTTAGCAAGAATCATAAAAATTGTTTCATTACAATGCTTTTAACAGCAACATCCATAAGACATGAGTTATACTGCTACAAACAGTGGCGCCAGGCAGCCAAATTCTAAAGCGATGTAAAGTAATTTTTTTAATTTCGCAATCTTCTACTGCTTATCTACATTGATATACTTCTCGCAGAACAAAGTGAAAGGAACACTGAAATATTGTGATCTTTGCAGCAGGTACCAACTACCTAAGGTTGTTATTAAGACAAAGGTGAAAACAAGTCTACTTATCATGAATTCGGAAACATCTGATGAAAATCTATAGAGAAGAAACACATCAGAGGAACCAGAGAATATGCCCAATGCCTCATTTGTGTACATTTATTGACATGATGGCCTATCCACATGGGGGCACAAACTAATCACCATGATAGCCTATTCACAGACAGCAATTTCTTAGCATAATATCTCTCGCGATAACAAGTTCAGAATACTACAACCATTGATACACATACTACCTCAATTGCTGAAAAATTCCATAACTTGGATACTACAACACACTTTGATCCAACCATTAAGAATATAGAACGACCCAAACCAAATTGACAGATTTGAAAGAAAAATTATATGCAGACATCAACTTAGGTATCATTGGTTCATCCCCAAGTAAAAAAATAAGAGGTGTACAAAAATCTTCATTGTGGCCATCAAGGTGTAAAAATAAGAGCTACTCTCTCCGTCCCAAATTATAAGTCGTTTTGGGTTTTGAATAGATTCATACAATACTCCATGTATGTGTTTTGTATGTGTCTAGATTCATCAACATCCATATGAACATGGACGGAGAAAAAGAGGGCCAAAACCCCTTATAATTTGGAACGGATGGAGTACATGAAAATACCTCCATAGTTCATATTTACTCGAAAATTCTCTGGCACTACGCAGAATGTATTCTGGAATGTGAATTAGTATAAATGTTAGTATAAATGTTATTATGTGAATGTGAATGTTACTATGAATGTGAATGTGAATTAGTCTGTGATTTGAATTAGTATGTGAAATTTAGTATAAATGTTAGTATGTGAATGTGAATGTTAGTATGAATGTGAATGTGAATTTGAAATAGTATATGAATGTTAGTATAAATGTTATCCAAAATCTTAAAAATACTTAGTATAAATGTTAGTGTAAATAGTTTGTATAAATAGTTAGTACAAATGTTAGTATAAATGATAATCGAAAATCATTAAAAATACTTAGTATAAATGATAGTGTGAATACTTAGTATAAATAGTTAGTATAAATGCTAGTATAAATGTTATCCAAAATCTTGAAAATACTTAGTATAAATAGTTAGTGTAAATAGTTAGTATAAATGATAATCCAAAATCATTAAAAAAAACTTAGTATAAATGATAGTGTGAATACTTAGTATAAAAAGTTAGTATAAATGTTAGTATAAATGTTATCCAAAATCTTGAAAATACTTAGTATAAATGATAGTGTGAATACTTAGTATAAATAGTTAGTATAAATGTTATCCAAAATCTTTAAAATACTTAGTATAAATGATAGTGTAAATACTTAGTATAAATAGTTAGTATAAATGTTATCCAAAATAGTTAGTATAAATGTTAATACTAAAGCATGAAAAATACTTAGTATAAATGTTAATCACATTAATTATGTTTTCCCTTTTAGTGTTTGAGGAAGGAACAGGGGAACAATTTATGTGGATACTACGTTTGTGAGTTCATTCACCATTTTGTAGGTGAGAAGACATTGTCAAGAGATATCCAAGTACGTAAACACCATTCACAGTATATTGTTTCTCATTTTGTTGAAGCTTTGATTTAATATATTCACATTTTGCAAATGACAGATGATGGGGATGAAGGATGAACTCCTCCCGACCGAAAGGATCGCAGCAATTCAAGAACAACTAATAGGGTTTATTTATGACTAGGTCGTATGCAAAGGAGGAGCATTCCACTATCATGAAATGGAAATTCCTAGCCCATAGGAAATTGACCGTCTAGGGTCTTTGGAGAGACAAGAATTTTGTAGAGAGTGATACTAAATGTTACCTCTGTAACATGTAGTACATTGTATATATTTATATTGTATATACATACATATATATATATATAGTGCCATTGTATATACATTGTATATATATATAGTGTCATTAATATATAATGCCCTTAATAGATAAATATATGTAATGCCATCAATATATAAGTAAACATATATATAGTAGAATTAATAATGTAGAAGTTTCTATACATGGTCATTAGTACCAGTTTGTGGCTTCAACCGGTACTAAAGGGGTCTCCACCAGCCGCGTGGGTGGACACCCTTTACTACCGGTTGAAGCCACAAACCGGTACTAAAGGTCATCCTTTAGTACCGGGCCACGCAATCGGTACTAACGACCGAGGGCTTTAGTCTCGGTTTGATAGTACCGGCTGCGGATCCGGTACTGAAGGGGGGTTCCCAACAGGTACTAAAGGCACTTTCTCCAGTAGTGACTTGTGTACTATCGGTGACGAGGTGGAACAATATAGGCATTTTCAAGCTGGCGAGTGCGAAAACTGTAAAGTTTACAACTAAAAGCATGAGAATCATTTTTCCCCAAAGGCCCCGTTTCACTCAACTTAGGGCCAGTTAATTTAATCTTAGTGGTCTAGCAAGCTAGGCATCCTTGACAGAAAATAATTACTACTCCATTCGTCCCAGAATATAGCTATTTTTAGCTTTGTCCTAGCTGTAAAATTAATGATTACTCTACTGATAGGATAGCTGGGCTTCACAGTGAGTCGCAGCATCTGGGTGGGGCCCACCCACCTCCACCTCGAGGCTCTAGAGTCTTTCCTCTGCTCTGTAGATTCTTTCCTCTGCTCTGCTCTGCTCCTTTTAGTCATCACATCACCTTCTTTTTTTCTACTACTGTGGTGCCACCTTTCTGAAAGATCGACACATAGATCCTCTCCAAAATTGCAACACGCACACCACGTTTCACGCATGAACACAGTTCCTTCAACAATATCACTCCTCCCATCCGGCAAGGTGATTTGGACAAGAGTTAGGTTACCATCGTATCATGCATTATTTCCTGTTACGACATATATTAGTAAGAATAGGCATCCATTTATATATACAATATCATGTTATTCAAAAAAGTGCTAACGAATTCAAGCACCAACCATGAGTTTCACTAAATATGTTGCAGCCATCCAATTCTATGGTGATTGCTCACTCTATTACCAACAAATCTTGTAGTACTACCTGTTATCGAGACCTACGACTACGATACGTCGATACCTGTTATTACCGAGAGAAACGAGTCAGTGTAGGTAATTGTGTCTTGCACAAAACTGACCTGTCAACATATCTAGTGCTAATGTTCATTGGGTGCTAATATGCTAACATTAAATCTGCACCATTAAATCCATGATGGATGGTTCGGATATGGAGAGATGAAAACCCCATTAATTACCTCATCCCTCCCTTAAATGCTTTCACACAACCCCCTTGACTCTATAAGTGGAAAAAGGGGACTCCACCTCTCTATATCTAAACCATCCATCATAGATCTAATGATCGAGATTTGATATTAGCATATTAGCACCTAATGGACGTTAGCACTAGATATGTTGCCTATACACACACACACACACACACACACACACACACACACACACACACACCAACTTTAGTGCGATGTAGACACATTTGCTAGTTTTGGGTTCACGTCACACATTGTCTTGTTTGTTATCTATTGTCTTTATGGCCAAGGCACTCAAGAGATGTCATCCACACATACATGATACATGAGGTTTTGTTATGGTACTAATAATTCTGGTCAATTTAACAACTGCACACGTCTTTTGGATGGCTTTACTCCAACAAGAGTTTTTCGTGATGCCGTGGACATAGTTACATAGCAATACCGCGGTGTGCGACTCACAGAAGAGGAGCCCACCATGGTGCTAGTGCAAATGCTTAGGGATGTGGGCCCCACAATATAGTGTGTGCTGCTGTGCTGCGCGTACACGAGCGATAAGAGAATTACTAGCTAGCTGGTGCGCTCGGAGTCAGAGAGGAGAAAAAAGTTCGGCTGCCTTTTCTCACCGATCCTAAAGGCGACCCTTTAGTTTTCACGGATAAACATTTTCTTTTGTTTTTTTTTTCCTTTCCTTTCCATTCCATTCGTGTTGCGACGCTAGCCCGAAGAATAGCATATATCTTGGGGTCGTCTAAAGTCAACCTTCATTCCAAAGTTTGTTTACACTTTACAAATTACTTCCCATGTGTTAATAACTGTTGGTATTTGAAAATGTTACGCATGGATTTCTACCAAAATGTAGAAACATATACATTGGCTATGGTTTATAAGTATTTCTAACAAAAGTTTCCAGTTAAAGTTGTGTTTTGGAGATGGTATCAACCGATAATAACCAGAAAATGTCACTTATTTATACCGGAAGGATATAGTAGATTAATTAACATATATCTTATGTCAACATAGTCTCTCGAATGCGCTCACAAGGATAGGATAGGATATACGCAGGTGCATTCATAGAGGTAGGGGTATGAGTGTATATGAGGCCTTTTTCTATTTGGTGGTCAAGTCCTAGTTAACTAACTAGCGGTCGATTTTCTTTTTTTGGTTGATTTCCATTTTTGGACCGGGAATCTAGATTAGCAATCGCTCGCCAGGACTTGTTGGAGCGGCCGAAGCTATCCGCTGGCAACAATTCACGTGGTGGGCCTCACACCCAAACGAGCAATCGGCCGCCTTGCGTCACGTGGTGGGCCAACCAGCTTGGTGTTGGCGCCTGGAGTCCTTTCCGTCTTTGGCTCCAGGCGCTAGATGGTTAGCGCACGTTTTATTTTTTATTTTTTTTGGATTTTTTCTTTCTATTTTCTTCTTCCTTTTCCTGTTCTGTCCACCGCTCATCAGCATCCATACATTTATTACGCACTCATACTCGCACCTTGACAGCTGCATTAATTTCCATGTGGAGCACAATCACCCCCTTCTCTCTCTTCAATGGGGCAGCTTGTTTTTTTTAATTTTTTTGCTGCGCAGACGAATGGCATTTTAGCCTTTTTCTTTTTCCGTTGTTGATGTTATCGTCTGGTTCTTCCTATGTTTATCCCAATGTCAAAAGGTGTAAGTTCCTTTTTTTGTCTTTTTGTCTTCCTGTTTCCTCAATTTTTTAATTTGTTTGATTCAAAACTTTTGTATGTGTTGACTCAACCTTTTTCTTGTTGATTCAACATTTTCTGTAAATGTTAAGACGACATCTATTATTTATCCAACATTTCTAGTATTTACAAAAAGAATTATTTAATGTTGATGCATCATTTCTTTTTGTTGGTCCAACAATTTTTCAAAAAGTTGGTTTAATATTTTTGTTGGTGCAATTTCTTGTTGACTTAACTTTTTAGTTGTAAATAAACATTTACGTTTCCAAGCCATTCAACATTTAATTAACCAATGGTCATATCGCGATGTTAACATTTTCACCTCTTTTTTTAGAGGGACTTGGACAAGTCAACATTTCTTTCGTTCTTTTCTAATTTATTCTCCTCTTCCAAGGCATGCATGTGTTTGTTCTCTTACTTCATTTATTCTTATTCCTTTTTGCAAAATATATTGATCTAGTATTGTTCTTCTTCACTACAATATTTTTCATTGTTGATTCAACAATTGTTTATTTCACAGGTATGACATGCTTTTGTCTGATATGCTGGCTACACATTTACTCTAGAAATTGACTCACTATTTTAAAGATAAATATTGCTTCAACATTTTCTATTGGCCCAACATTTTTAGTGCAAAGTCAACATTTCGCTTACTCGACATTTTTTAATTTTGTTGAGTCAACTTTTTTATTTGCCGAATAAACTTTTTTGTTGATTCAATATTTCTGAAATTTGTTGACTCAACATGTTTATGCAAGATATATTGACTCAACATTTACTATAGAGATTGAGTCACCATTTTCGCCGAAAATGTTGCTTCAACATTTTATATTGACACAACATTTTAATTTGCAAAGTCAGCATTTTGTTTTCTCAACATTTATTGATTTCTACTCAGTCAACCTTTTAAGATTAACCCAACTTTTTTATTTGTCGTGTTAACTTTTTTTTTCTTCACTCAATACTATAATTTTTTACATTTTCTATTGACCCAACATTTTTATTTGGAAAGTACATATTTTGTTTACTCAACATTTGTTGTTTCTGTCGAGTCAATATTTTATGATTAGCCCAACTTTTTATTTGCCGAATCAACTTTTTTTGGTAGATTCAACATTTTTGAAATTTGTTTACCCAAAGTGTTTATGTAAGAAATGTTGACTCAACATTTACCAAAGAAATTAAGTCACCATTTTTCACAACAAATGTTGCTCCAGCATTTTATATTGACCCAACACTTTAATTTGCAAAGTCAACGTTTCGTTTAATCAACATTTATTGTTTTCTACTAAGTCAACCTTTCGTGATTAACCCAACTTTTTTATTTGTTGACTCAACATGTTTATGCAAGATATATTGACTCAAAATTTACTATAGAGATTGAGTCACCATTTTCGCTGAAAATGTTGCTTCAACATTTTATCTTGACACAACATTTTAATTTGCAAAGTCAACATTTTGTTTTCTCAACATTTATTGATGTCTACTCAGTCAACCTTTTAAGATTAACTCAACTTTTTTATTTGTCGAGTTAAATTTTTTTCTTGACTCATTACTCTAAATTTTTTGACTCAACATTTTCTATTGACCCAACATTTTTATTTGGAAAGTCCATATTTTGTTTACTCAACATTTTTTATTTCTATTGAGTCAATATTTTATGATTAGCTCAACTTTTTATTTGCCGAATCAACTTTTTTTGGTTGATTCAACATTTCTGAAATTTGTTTACTCAACGTGTTTATGCAAGAAATGTTGACTCAACATTTACTAAAGAAATTGAGTCACCATTTTTTACAGCAAATGTCGCTCCAGCATTTTATATTGACCCAACACTTTAATTTGCAAAGCCAACATTTCGTTTAATCAACATTTATTGTTTTCTACTAAGTCAACCTTTTGTGATTAACCCAACTTTTTTATTTGTTGACTCAACATGTTTATGCAGTATATATTGACTCAACATTTACTATAGAGATTGAGTCACAATTTTCGCCGAAAATGTTGCTTCAACATTTTATATTGACAGAATATTTTAATTTGCAAAGTCACCATTTTGTTTTCTCAACATTTATTGATTTCTACTCGGTCAACCTTTTAAGATTAACCCAACTTTTTTATTTGTCGAGTTAACTTTTTTTTCTTGACTCAAAACTCTAAATTTTTTTACTCGACATTTTCTATTGACCCAACATTTTTATTTGGAAGTCCATATTTTGTTTTCTCAACATTTTTTATTTCTGTTGAGTCAATATTTTATAATTAGCCCAACTTTTTATTCGTCGAATCAACTTTTTTTGGTTGATTCAACATTTCCGAAATTTGTTTACTCAACGTGTTTATGCAAGAAATGTTGACTCAACATTTACTAAAGAAATTGAGTCACCATTTTTCACAGCAAATGTTGCTCCAGCATTTTATATTGACCCAACACTTTAATTTGCAAAGTCAACATTTCGTTTAATCGACATTTATTGTTTTCTACTAAGTCAACTTTTCGTGATTAGCCCAACTTTTTTATTTGCCGAGTTAACTTTTTTTATTGACTCCACATTCTGAATTGTATTTGTTGATTCAACATTTTTCTATTGATTCAACCTCTTTTATTGATTCGTCATTTTGATTCAAACTTTTATGCTTGAGTTATTTAGTACTCCCTCCATCTCAAAAAATAAGGCATATAGATTTTTGACAAAGTCAATCTTTTAAATATTTGACTAATAATTCAGTCAAATCCATATATTTATAGTGTATGCATGTTATATACTTGGATCTTTTAAATACTTGGATTCATATAAAATACCGTCGGTGACTTGCTGGCCGCCGTGAGGCGGCTGGCCGCCGAGATGGGGGACGCGCTTGGCGAGGCGGAGCGCCAGGTGGCGAGCCGCGGCGGGCAGGAGGCTCCCGCCCGTCTGTCTCCTCGCCGGGGCGAGCAGGCCACCGCCGTTGATGCGGAGGTGGCGCTGCAGGGCCAGGCCCTGGAGCTCGAGGAGAGGGAGCGGCACCTGCAGGAGAGGGAGGTGGCCCTCGCCGCTCGGGAGCGGGAGGCGCACCGCCGCGAGGCGGACCTCGCCGCCCGTGCCTCGACCGCCAAGGTGGGACAGTCCTCCGTCGGGACCGGCGAGTGGGGCCCTCGTGGCGCTAGGGACCTCGCGTGGCTCGGCGAGGCTGAAGCGGAGGTGCGGCGCCTTCTTCTCAAGCGGCGGGCGCACGAGGAGATGGCGCGCGACGTCTTCCATCGTGCGCAGCAGGCGGCGGCGTCGGCCCGACTGGGCCACATCGACGCGGGGCTCCAAGGCATCCAGAGCGTGGGGCACTATCTGTTGGGGTTCTCCTCGCTCGTGGACCGGCTGGAAGAGATGGCGGTGAACCTGTCGCCCGCCAGGGAGGAGTCCTCCGGGCCGTCGTGCTAGTGCCGCCGCCCTGGGTGCCCTCGCGGGAGATGTGGCCCTCCTCGCCGCACTTGTAGAGCGCCGCCGCTTTTAGCTTTTGCTGTTATTGTTTCGTGTTTCGTGTTAAGTGGTACCGGCCCGTGTGGGGGCCGAGACATGCTATGTTTTTATTTTGAAATCTGGAGTCGGGCTCGGCCGACTCGTCGTTGCTTTAAATTCTGTTCGAGTTTCTTTTCTCCTGGCGCCCTGCGTGGAACCGTAGCCTTTGAAACTTTCAAAGTTTTAGGCGTAGGCTTCAGGACTCGGATCAAAGGATCGACTTGAAGAGCGGTTTGAAGCAACTTGGAGGGACTGATCTCGATCTCATATGTGTGGGCAGCCCCCGAGTGACCCGCGACGACTGGCAGGCAGTCGTCGTGGGGTGCTCAGAAAGAGAAGAGCAGGTGAGAGAGCGGTCGGTCGTCGGACTCGCCCCTTATAATGGAAACATGGAGGTTCAGGGATAGAAGCGTCTTAGCTGCTCTATGTTCTATGCGTTGGTGAGGAGGTTGCCGTCGGCGTCCTTCAGTCGATAAGTTCCTGGGCGGATCACCCTGGCGACCGTGTACATACCTTCCCAAGGGGGAGACAGCTTGTGCTTATCCTTGTTGGACTGGACTCTCCGTAGTACCAGATCGCCGACGTTGAACGCACGAGTCCGCACGAGGCGGCCATGGTACCGCCGCAGGGCCCGCTGGTACTTGGCCGACCGGAGGAGCGCGACGTCGCGCGCCTCGTCGAGCTGGTCGAGGGTGTCCTGCCGTGCCTCCTCCGACTGGGCCTCGTTGTAGGCCTTGACCCTCGGAGCGTCGTAGTCCAGGTCAGTCGGGAGCACGGCTTCCGCCCCGTACACCATGAAGAAAGGCGTGAACCCGGTCGCTCGGTTGGGCATCGTGCGCAGGCTCCAGAGGACCGCGGGCAACTCGGCGGCCCAGCGGCCCGCGAACTTCTTCAGTCGGCTAAAGATTCGCGGTTTCAACCCTTGAAGCACCATGCCATTGGCGCGCTCGACTTGGCCGTTCGTGCATGGGTGGGCCACAACAGCCTAGTTGACCCGGATTTGGTAGCCGTAGCAGAATTCGAGGAATTCTTTCCTCATGAACTGCGTGCCGTTGTCGGTGATGATCGAGTTGGGGACCCCGAAACGGTAAACAATGTCGAGGAAGAATTCAACTGCTCGCTCGGACCTAATAGTGGTGATCGGCTTCGCCTCGATCCACTTCATGAATTTGTCCAACGCGACGAGGAGGTGCGTGTATCCCCCAGGCGTATTTTTAAGGGGCCCGACTAGATCTAGCCCCCAGACCGCGAAGGGCCACGTGATGGGGATCGTCTGGAGTGCTTGCGCGGGGAGGTGAGTTTGCCGGGCGTAGTACTGGCACCCTTCGCAGGTGCGAACCACCTGCTCGGCGTCGGTGACGGCGGTGGGCCAGTAATAACCCTGTTAGAAAGCCTTCCCGACCAAGGTTCTTGGGGCCGCGTGGTGGCCACAAATGCACCATTGGACTTGACGCCTTCAAAATGGGTGCTAAATTTAACGCGAATTTGCAGTCGAGTCCTTCACCTCATAATCTTCATCATCCGCTCCTCGGCATGTGCTTCCAAAACCGATGCCTAGAAGAGCAAAAAAAAAAAAAGGAGAAAAGAGGAAAACAATGAAATATATTTTTCTCTTTTTTACGTAAATATCAATACATGGAATTTTAGCCCAAAAATATCATGTGCTTGACATGCAACCTGTATGCAAAGGAGAGAAGACAGAAGGGGATTTCGTTCAATGAAGAGGTCATCCATGGACTGAATGCAACATCCATCACCGGTATGTGCCAGTGCTTCAGGATTCTCAAAATAATATATAAGCAGTAAAATTCATTGCTCAAATGGAAGGTTAGGTTACTAACTACAGAAATGCCATCGTCAATAAGCACATAGAAAGCACACACATTAGCGTTTTTAATCCCTTCCTATGATAGATGCCAAAAGGCACACAGAAAGCATATTAACAATTTATCTGATTTTCTTGATGGAAAATAAATAAGATGGGAAGCTAGAAGTCTTTTAAGATAAATTATGGACATTATTTTTTTCATAGCACCTTATCAAATTACCAAGAGAATCATGCAGCAATTGTGTCAACTTGGAATTCCCGCCAACAAAAAAATATGTCTTAGTGGGAACAAGAGCTACTGATGGCTTATCTGCTCTCTCGGAAAAAAAAACACCCCAACATGTGCTATGGCTAGCCACACTTTGATCACTTTCACTCAAGAACAAAAATAAGAATAGAAGAAAAGAATTTATATTAAACCATAGAATTTGACAGGAGAGCAAAACTTTAGAGTAGTTCAAATCGAATTTAAAATTTCAAATATTAATGGTTGATAAAATACACAAGACATATCCTAAAACAGATTGAAGAAAAAAAAAAGATCTATATAGCAATAGCCAATGGGACAATTTCAATGTCTCTTAGATGAAAAGTAAAACCGAAGTGGCGCAAAAGAAATATTACATATGTTGCCCCCACTATAGCGGTATTTATTTTTCCCATGAAAATTTATCACTAATAATGCACAGGGAAATGACCGAACAAAGCCAAATTGAAGATCTATTCAATTGACAATGTAATTACATTGGAATGCAACAGGAGACATTAACTGCTAAAATAAGTTCTAAACTCACTCTTGACCAAGGTTTTCGGCTGGAGGTTTAGTCTAAGTGTATGTTCCATGGGCACAACACGTTGTCCTTAGGGCTATTGCAATACAGCTAACTCATTCATTCAATTAGGAGGTAGCACTTAGACTAAACCTCCAGCCGAAAGCCAGCATAAGAAGTTTCTCATCCTATAAGATAGGGCATTTGACAATATTGTCAATTGTCCCATAATAAAACTTTAAATTCACAATTTATGACTGCAAAATTTATTTTGGTTAATGTGACACGGGTCCTCAAGACATCCATTTACTACAAATGTATTGCTCACTATTCACATAGCAGAGTTGGCTATCAACAACAATTCCTACAAGCTCCAGGGCAATGAAGCAAAGAAAGAAAATAAAATTCCTTTTGAATATATCAGTGTAAATTTAAAGTTTTAAAACTGGAAGGCATGCAATAAATTGGAGAAAATGCAGATCACCGACTTATTAAGATACCATCAGAATACCACCACGCCCAAAAGTTTTTGTTTCTGAATGTTTATGCATCTTGAACGAACCAGCGAAGTAATTTTGAATCAGGGAAGAGATAAGCTAATAAAAAATGAACACAAGAATGCATTGAAGAGAATCAAGACACCACAGAGCATTGAGGCCCCTTGATGTTGACAGAATTCCTTGTTCATTTAAAATAAGAAAAAAAGGAAGTACACCGCCCCTAGCCATCAAAAGCCATTCATCCTGTAATTTCAAGCTCTTAAAGCACTTGTAAAGAGTCAAGACAGAGGTACAAGGGAACTAAAGGAAGAATTGATATTGTTTAGACAGATAAACTGGTAACTACTAAAACTTGAACAAGTGCACTGTGTGATGAAACTCAAAGATAAAGAACATGTATAGCCTTAATGTTCATGAAGTAGCATCTATTATTTTCAACTGACTCATCTGCTAAATAAGTCATCAAGAGTTTCAGAAAGTTCAACCAAGATATCATTAGAAATAGCAGATCCTATTAGTACGTAAAATAATGCATTCAAAGAAATCTCTATTTTGAAGTAGCATATCCTATTAGTACGTAAAATTAATAAACTAATGAGGGTCCATTAATCATATAAATAGAGAAGCATACAAGAAGGTGTTTTTGAGAGCTCTGCACCTTGCTATCGCTCATCTATGTAAAGTACAGACCAAATCAACTCTGTATAAATCATTTCAACGTACCAATGTAAACCAAGTTCAGCCAATTAGTAGTCCATATCTGATAATCTGAAAAAGCAAAAACAGTACCACAGGGTGAGAGAAAACCTATGATTTGTTGCCTGGATATTGCTGCCATATTTTGTTATTGATAAATCTCAATATCAGCTTTCCACTGCACAGGGCATAAAAGAAAATTGCCATGCTCACTTGATTCAAAAATGACAAGAACCTATACGGAGACTCTGGATGTACTCTGGATGTACCATGCCAATCAAAATAAAAATTTTAGCACTCCACGAAGTGTGTCATTTCCTTTCACCCTATAGTCATTAGAAGGATAGCATCACAATGCAATCACACCATTCATGGACTCAAAATAGAGAGAAACGAAAAGTCAGAGAAAACAACTCACATGTGGTCGGCTGGGGCGGGGCGGGTGGAGGCCAAACCCGGCCCCGCCCCGCCCCATTGAGAACTCTATTTGGCGGTGACTTTGCGGAGATCATAGAAGATGACAACAAGAACGTCATTAGCATATATGATTTGAGTATTGGAGGTCCTACATTGCTGTTCTGTATTCCCATATGAGCATCTAACCTAATAAATATTAGCAAGGCCAAGAGATGATAAACAAAAAACATATTGAAAAAATGTATTGAAATCTTCTAAAGCAACAACTGTGGCCTCAAATTGCCTCAAATGGGTTCAAATCCAACTACTTCCAGAGGAAATTCCCTTCGACTTTTATATCTGAATTTCTTACCTGAAGAAAGCAAGGTACTTTAATTGCATATTGCATAACCACATCCTTCAGCTCCAAAAGCTAAGAACACAACTTCCTAATCCCCTGTTTAATTTATTCAAACAAACATGGTAAGCCCAAATTAGATCTAGCCAATCCTTCCAAAACCAAACAAAATCTCCCAGAGAGCGAGGGTAGATAGAGGGAGCACCTTCTCAGTGTGGGATTGGTAGGCGGCGGATGGACGTACTGCAGAGAACGGCGGAGGTGGTGGCCCGCGCCGGGGCCGTGGACGACGGCGCTGGCGCCGGCGGAAGCAGCGGTGCGGTTGAGATGGAGATAGAGATGGCGTGGAGGCAGAGGCAGAGGCAGAGGCGGCGGTGCGTGCCGGGGCCGTGGACGACCGGCGCGGGTCGGGGACGGGGCGGCGAGGTTCGGGGGGCGGCACCGGACCCGGCGAGGTAGAGGGAGGCGGTGCTCGTGCGGGAAGAGGCCGAGGGAGGGGATGCGCCGGTTGTGTGTCGGGGAAGACCTCGCCTCGATCGTGGGCAGGACGGGACGGATCGTGAGGCTGTTCGATTGGGCCATCAGGGAGTGGGCCATGGCAATGGGCCGTAATTTTATCCCTGACAGGGCGAGGAGGAGGCGGCGACAGGGTGGAGCGGGGAGGAGGTAGTGGCGCGGAGGAGCTCGGAGGAGAGGAGGGGAACCGAGGTGGAGAGGTGGGTGGTTCGTGGCTTGGCAACGAAGGTGGAGAGGTGTGGACAGGTGCGACGAATCGGTTGTTCGTGGCTTGCGGGGAGGTGTGATCCAATTTTGATCGTGGACCGTTGATGCAAGGGTATGGAGGGCTAAGATGGTGAGATGACACTACCACCACCGGCACCACCGCCACCATTAGCCGCTTTAAAGTAGTAGAGATGAGTACCTAATAGAAAACTTGGTAAACCCTAACCACAATCCCTAACTTTTATCAACACAAAAATACAAAAACATTATCGACCCAAAAATGTTGAATCAATAATTAATAACAAATAAAAATACATTTTGCGGACACAATACACACATAGATGCTCACATATACACACGCACACCATGCCGCCACGAACACACACGCATGCATTGACGCTCTACACCTATGCACTACTAGGAAACGGGGCTACTATCCCGGCACATCAGTCCCGGTTAACTACAAACCGGGACTGAGATTAACATCAGTCCCGGTTGGACTGCAACAAGGCCGCGGGGCACCTATGAGGCCCGGTTGGTACCACCAACCGGGACCGGTAGGCCGCCTCGTGCCACAGCAGCCAGAAGGATGAGTATCAGTCCCGGTTGGTGTTACCAACCGGGACTATTACTGGGCTCCGGTTATTGGCGCGCATTTCTCCAGTCACAAAAAGGCCCGGTTGGTGTTACCAACCGGGACTGATATTGGGCTCCGATAATTGGTTGCATTTCTCCAGTCAAAAGTCACTACCGGCCTGCCTCGTCTACCGTCGTGTACTCGTGTTCTCGTCGCCACATTCGTCGCCACCGCTGAGAGCTGAGGGCCGAGAGCTGAGGAAGGAAGGAGCGGAGACCGGAGCCACATTCGTCGCCGCGCTGACCAAGGCGCTGCTGGGGACCGGAGCCAAGTCTCTCTTCGTCGCGCTGAGGGAGGCTGAAAGGGGATCGAGCCGCCCTCGTGTCGCCGCGCCGGCCGCATCGTGACCGCCTCCCCTGCCGCGCCTCTTCGTCGCACTGAGGGAAGGAGCTTAGGGAGGAGACGGCTGCTCTCGTCGTCACTCTCATCGCCGCCATGCGCCGATCGCTTCGTCCGCGCCTCCCCGGCCGCTACGTCAACGCCTCCCCGACCACGGCGAGGTATATTTATCCTCCGCCATCGCATTCTCGTTCCGGTCCCACCGCCACCACCACCGCAGCGACCGCCGCCACCGCTACCGGCGCAACCGCGAATGCCGACCTTTGTTTGTGTTTTTAGTTTAAAATTTTCGACCGGGTTTATGTGGTCATGTTGGACCGGTGAAGGGGCCACTAACATTGCAACCACACTCCCTCCTCCTAGGTCCAAAATGTGCTGTTTTCTTAAGTGTCTATCCCCCGTTGTTTGTTGTGGGGGGACGTATCAACACAAAAGTAGGGCAAAAGAAGAAAACAAATACGTGGGGAGGAATGATGCAGCACATCGCGGCGACGGTGGCGGAGGTGGGAATGGTGGTGACAAGGAGGGCGACAGCGACGGCGGCGGCGGCGGGAATGGTGGTATCGAGGAGGATGAGGGCGAGGGCAAGGGCCATGGCGACGGCGACGAGACGAAGGAGAAAGTGACATAGAGTGTGATTGAGACATCAAGATCGCACTCTATGTTGTACATATTAATTTATGTTTTATGCACTTAAGAATTTATGTTGTCCGAACAATTTATGTATGATTGTATCTGCAACAGACTATGTGTGTTTATTGATGTATTTTAATGTGTACTATTTAATTATGTTTGTATGTGAAGTATTGAATAATGATTATATGTGTAGTATTCATGGTTTTAAATAGCCCGCTATAGCACCGCTATAGCTCCGTTATAGCATTTTCGGAGGGCCTGCCGCTACGATATTGCTAATTGTTCCGCTACTGCAGCTAATGATGCTTTAGCTCCGCTAAACACCGCTATTTGGCTTAGCCGCGAAATGTTTTTAGCGCCGCTAATCCTGATCGAGGTAAATATTCATTCTTTGCTCTAGATGATTAGAACCTATGCCTCTCTGTTGTGTTGTTTACTTCATGAATGATTAATGAACCATTGAATCATTGTTACATTGTTGATTGTTAAATGTTCAATGAATATGAACGTTGATTATAGTCGTGAGTATGTTGATTGATTAAATGACTCTGAAGTAATGGACCTGCAGACTCTCCTGCAGCCCTAAACATGTATTTGAGTATTTGTGTTCATAACATTTCCTTAATTCTATGTTTCTGCGCATAATTAATTGAAAATTTTAATTTTTTTTATAAAACCGCTAAATGAAATAGCTTCTGCTATATCCCGCTATAGCTTTTTACAACTCCTAGAGGAGGCCGCCGCTAAATGGCTTAGCCCGCTATTTAAAACCTTGGTAGTATTAAATCATGGTTGTATGTATGGTATCAATATGTGTATTTGATACACAAGCTACTGTCGCACTCAATGCTATCAATATGTATATTGCAGATGGATCGGAGATGGATGTAAATGGACAGATGTTCCTCGCAGTTCGTGGAGGGTTTGAAAACTTTTATTCGTCACGTCGATGCCAATATTACCTTAGACTATATATGTTGCCCATGTATTGATTGCAAGAATCAAAAGGAGTGGGCAAACTCTAAGAAAATTCATTTCCATTTGATATTAAGAGGTTTTATGGAAAATTATACCCGTTGGACCAAGCACGGTGAAGTAGAGATTACACGGCTGAAGAAGAACCGGTTGATCACAATATCTCGGACGCTGGCCAACACAGTTCTTTCGAACATATACAGGGGGAGTTTGGCGATGATGATCTAGACCAGATGCTGCTTGATGGAGAGGGAGAATACATCGATGAAAAGCATTACGCAAAGTTTCAGCGCCTGTGGGAGGACTATGAAACACTGTTGTATCCAAACTACGGACAGGGCCACAGAAAGTTGCGTACCACACTAGAACTAATGCAATGGAAGACGGCAAATGGATTGTCTGATAAGGGATTCGACGAGTTGTTAGGCCTCATGAAGAAGTTGATTCCAGAGGGTAACACCTTGCATGAAACTACGTACGAAGCCAAGCAAGCTCTCTGTCCTTTGGGCTTGGAGGTACAGAAGATACATGCATGCCGTAATGATTGCATCCTCTATCGCAATGAGTGTAAGAATTTGGAAGCTTGTCCGGTGTGCAAAACATCACGATATAAGACCAAGCGTAATGACGCAAGTGAGGTAGAGGGGGGACGTAAGATGAAGAGACCCCGCTAAGGTGGTGTGGCACTTCCCTATAATCCCTCGGTTGAAGCGTTTGTTTGCGAATAAAGAGCATGCGAAGATGATGCGTTGGCACAAAGATGATCGTAAGGTTGATGGAAAGTTAAAACATTCCGCTAATGGCTCACAGTGGCGAAAACTTGATAGAAAATACCCGGAGTTTTCAAGAGATGTGAGGAACATACGGTTTGCGTTGAGTACAGATGGGATGAACCCGTACGGCGAGTTGAGCAGCAATCACAGTACCTGGCCAGTGACTCTATATATCTACAACCTTACTCCTTGGCTGTGTCAGAAGCGTAAGTATATTATGATGCCATTGCTCATCCAAGGCCCTAAGCAACCCGGGAACGACATCGATGTGTACCTAAAACCGTTGGTCGAAGATCTGGCAACGCTGTGGAACGATGGTGTACGTGTATGGGATGAGTACAAAAGAGAGTACTTCACCCTACATGCATTGCTATTCGTAACCATCAATGACTGACCAGCACTTGGTAACCTGTCGGGCCTATCTATCAAGGGATATAAAGCCTGCATCGAGTGCTTGGACGATACGGAAGACAAGTACCTGACAAACTCTCGGAAGGTTGTATAGATGGGCCACAGTAGGTTCCTCAACCTGAAGCACCCGTTACGGAGTAACCGAGTTAATTTTGATGGGACGAAAGAGAAACGCAAGAAGCCTAAGCATCGCAGTGGGGCAGATTTATTTTCTATGGTAAAGGATCTGGAATTAGTATTTGGAAAGGGTCCTGGTAGCAAACCTGTCCCCCCACTCCCGACTGAAGAAGCTAAGAAGAAGGTTAGTTGGAAGAAGCAGTCAATTTTTCGGGATTTGCCTTACTGGAAAGACTTAGAGTTTCGTCACTCATTGGACTACATGCATATAACGAAGAATGTCTGCGTGAACCTGCTAGGATTCATAGATATGTACGAGAAATCAAAAGATACTTTTCAAACACGGAAGGATCTATAACTATTAGGACTCAGGCAGGAATTACATCCGCAACAAAGAGACAAAGGGCATTACCTCCATCCCGCGAGCTACACTCCAAGCAAAGAAGAGAAAAAAAACATGATTAAGTTGTTAAACAGTGTTAAGGTTCCTTCCGGTTATTCGTCGAACATAAGAAGACTTATAAACACAAAAGAGAATAAAATCGTAAACGTTAAATCCCATGATTGTTTTGTGTTCATGACCCAGTTGTTTCCAGTGATGTTGAGAGGTATTCTGCCTGACATGCTACGAGGGACAATCGTCAAGGTGTGCTCGTTCTTCAACGCGATATCACAAAAGGTCATAGAGCCAGATAAGTTATCTAATCTGCAGGATGACATTGTAGCTGGTTTGGTCAACCTTGAGATGATCTTCCCTCCGTCCTTCTTTGATATAATGGTCCATCTCATAGTTCACATGGTGAAACAGTTAGACATTCTCGGACCCGTGTTCTTGCACAACATGTTCCCTTTCGAGAGGTACATGGGTGTCCTAAAAAAATTTGTTCGTAACCGGTCTCGCCCAGAAGGATGCATTGCCCAGGATGTTGGCATAGAGGAGGTGATTGAGTTTTGCATCGACTACATTAATGATTTGAATCCGATTGGCGTGCCTGTATCACGCTATGAGGGGAGGCTACAGGGAAAAGGCACTATAGGTAGAAAAGCATCCTCTTGTAAAGATATACTGTCATTTAGACAAGCACATTTCACAGTATTGAAACAAGCAGCTTTAGTGGCTCCTTATGTCAATGATCACGAGAAGATTCTACGAGACGAGTACCTAGGGAAGTCACAGAAGTGAATCGCAAACAAGCAAGTAGAGAGTTTCGGCGGTTGGCTACAAAAGCAACTGTTGGGCAAGGAGGGAGTCCACGAACAATTGCAACTATTAGCTCGGGGACCATCAATGACAATCGTATCATGGCAAGGGTATAAGATAAATCGGTACACATTTTACACTGCCTCTCAGGATAGCAAGAGCACGAACCAAAATAGCGGTGTTCGAATTGATGCATTGGACAATAATGGAAATAAGGACACCTATTATGGTTTTATAGAGGAAATCTAGGAACTCGAGTGCGGACCTTTGAAAGTCCCTCTATTTCGGTGCCAATGGGTCAAACTGACAGCTGTGCAGATCGACGAGTACGGGATGACAACCGTGGACCTTAAGCAAGTGGCCTACAGGGACGAACCGTTCGTGCTCCCCAATGATGTCACACAGATTTTCTATGTGATCGACATGGATAGCAAACCGAAAATGCAAAAGGGACGGGGTACCAAAAGGCAGAAGGACAATACTTGTAGTAGCGATAAGCCAAGGCACCATGTTGTTCTTCCTGGTAAAAGAAGGATTGCCGGCGTTGAGGGCGTAACAGATGAAGAAGAGTATAATCAGTTCAACGAGCTGCCGTCTTTCTCGGTGGATGTAGACATTACTATCCTTAATGGTGATGATGAAGCCCTCTGCGTACGCCATGATCACAACGAAGGATCACTTGTAAAAACAAAGTAGTTGCATATATGTACTATTCATTAGTAGACACCTCATTTTTAGATAGGAGTCGTCTTTGTATGATTCATATAAAGCTTAAGATGCCATGTTAGTAGATACTAATTGTTAACTTATGTGATTCAGAAGTCATTTGTACAAAGCGAAAAATGGTTGTGATCGAGGTCATGAAGTCAATTTTGCCCTGCCTTTTACATTAATTTATGCATGGCAAGAAGACATAATGGTTGTTTTACATTAATTTACCACCTTTGTTAATATTAGTATTACATGCGTAAATTCGAGGTCCACTATTTTTTTTGTTTTGATGATTAATGACAAACTCGATTCCTTACACCATTCATTCATCTATATATTGCAAACAACTTGACCTCTCAAACTGTAACTTGATTTTTCAAGTAATTTGCATAAATTTGCACTAGTAAAAACATTTCTTTGAAGATCAGTAAAAAACAAAGAATTAATATCACATGATAGGGTATTATACGCTATCCTAAAGTATTTCCCGAAATTGCAATTCCTCCCCACTATGAATTAGTATAGCAACAAGTTTATATTACGGTCCAAGCTATAGCAACAAGTTTATATTCCAAACAAGTTTGTTAGATTTTCCTAATAGAATGTTGGTATCCATATAAACATTGCGCGCCCTTACATATCGACAAGCGTATCGCGTCCTACTGGTTAGCAGTGTGCGGCAAAAGCGCGCAGCTCACGGTGTGCGGCCACGGTTCGAGCCCCGCTTCCGCCCCCTGCGCCCCAAATTTTTTGAAATACACGGCCTTCAATCCTGGTTATAACAGTCAACCGGGATTGAAAGCATCATTTAATCCCGGTTGGAGGTTGGAACCGGGATTGATTTTACTATCAATTACGGTTGGTGGATTTAACCGGGATTGAAAGGCTTCGCTGCCCCACACGTCAATTCTTTCCCCTTCCTCCGGATCGATTAAGCTAGCTAGCTGAGCCTCACTCCTTTCGCTGGTGGAATCCACACTGCCCGACGCCTAAGGTAATTCATCTTGTTTTTAATTTGTCTCTTGCAAAGAATTTATTACCATAAGATCAATTAATGTAGTGTTGGAAAAACACGCGGACTGTTCGCCTCCACGATGAGCTTGAATCGGGGAGGCGAGCAGGCGCGCGTGCTAGCAGCTGGTGCAGCACTTTCGATCCACACGAGAGAAAATGGAATGCCAAAGATCAGTCATGCAGCCCCCCTATAAATGTGGACGGAATTCACACATCATACAGCACACAGACAGGCGGTCTCCTTCCCTCTTAACTCCGACCGGCCACCATGTCTTCTGCTAGCTCTGATTCGTCGCCGCCTGCGTCGCCACCACCGAAGCGGTGGAGGCTCTCTGAGTTTTGCCACTCACCTGGGTGGCACCTCTCAGAGGGTACCACTCCGAAGAGGAGGAGGCGCCATATTGGTCCGACGACGACGATCTCTATGACGATCTCTCTGACGATCCGGAGGGCGCTGAGGACTCCGACCCCGAACTCGACGGTGAAGACGAAGCGGAAGGCAATGGCGCGTCGTCGGACGACCCTGATAGCGGGGATGAGGGTGACAGCGAGGAAGGGGACGACGACGACGACGACGAGGATATCGATCAGTGACGGCGAGGGTGGCGCCCATTAGACATTTTTTAGTAGTTTTATATTTAAATTTTCTTAATTTCGTGCGAATTTTATTTTTTCAGTTGAACCATGTACCCTACTATTTATGAAGTATTTACTGAAATTTTATTGGAATTTGTACTGTTAAACCGAATTTACTGCAATTTTATTGGAATTTATACTATTAAACGGAATTTACTGGAATTTTATACTATTTGGAGGAATTTGTACTGTTTTCTGGAATTTATACTCTTTACTGCAATTTTAAAATATGTCAAAATATTTCATAACTTTTCATAGGTTAAAGTGAATATATACTATTTATATGCAATGCTTACATTTTCTGGATACCATAAATTATTTATTAGTAGACACCACATTTTCTTAATAGAAATGTGCTATCCATAAAAATATTGCGCGCCCATTCATATTGACAAGCGTATTGCGTCCAACTGGTTAGCAGCGTGCGACGAAAGCGCGTGGCTCACTGTGCTGTGCGGCCACGGGTCGAGCCCCACTTCCCCCCTGCGCCCCAAATTTTTTTGAAAAACATGGCTTTCAATCCCGGTTAAAACGTCCAACCGGGATTGAAAGCCTCCCGAAGCAAGGCAGTTATATTGGCCTGCACGTCAGTGCACATTTTATCCCGGTTGGAGTTGTAAACCGGGATTGATTCTCATATCAATCCCGGTGTGTGGATTTAATCGGGATTGATGTCCTCTATATGTCCGTTTTCCCCAATTCTGTAAACACACTCATCCTAAACCGCCCGAAAACCCTACATCGACACCGCCGCCACCGGATTCGCCGCCGCCTACAACCCTCCGACTACTCCGCCGCCCGGTTCGACGCCGCCACCGGATTCGCCGCCGTCTACAAGACTACAACCCCTCCGACGACTCCGCCGCCCGGTTCGACGCCGCCTGCAAACCCTCTGTCGAAGGCCCGTGACGTCGCCGCTGCCCGTGTCGCCGCCTACAACCCCGCCGAGGACGCCGCCGCCTACAACATCTCCGACGACGCGCCCGTGACATCGCCGCCGCCCATGTCGTCGCCGCCTACAACCCCTCCGACGACACCGCCTACATTTCTCCTTTCTTCATTGGTCATCCAACGCACTTCCTCCTTTCTTCATTTCTGCTTTGCTTACAATCACATTTTTGCTTCTGTTTTGCTGAACTGAATCTGAAGCCAATTTCAGGCATGGCTGCTTCTTAGTGTTGTTATTAGAAAATTTAAGGTCAGAGAGAAAGAAAAGACATGCAGGATCTCTCAATTCTCAATTTGGTTTGGCTCGGCAAGCTAGAAAAATGACATGTTGCTATGAAGTTTTAGCTTCAAATTGCTTTGGTTCCTTTACAAAAAAAGACCATGTAATTGGTGCCAAAAATCAATCCAAGTATGAGCTAACAACTATATATATGTGCTGAAGCATACTCTCTATTTAGAGAATACTCAAGCTTCCGCTGAAAACTTTACTATAATTAGGAAGCAACATTAACTAAAGCTTACTAACAGGCTTTTCTATAATCTGACGCATGGTGAAATTTGTTTGTTAGTAATGTGTCCAAGTCATAGAAAATCTAAAATTCGCTTTACGACGATACCATCCTTTTCTTGTATTGAGGTGTTTGCACTTGTATTTTCAGTCCCTGTATTTGTTACAATGGCGACCGGCGGGATTGATGATGAAGAATTTTTAAGGGAGTTGTTTGGGGATGGTCCTCATGGCATAGATCAACCTGCGGCAGCCGGTGAGGCCGTAGAAGCCACCGAGGCCGCTGAAGCCACCCAGGCCGCTGAAGTCACCCAGTCCGGTCAAACGAGTAGGCAGTCACAAAAGCGAGGTCATAGCAAGAAGCCAAAGTCAAGGCACATAATCACTGAAGTCAGCGAGGAAGGCGAGCCTCTGAAGCCAGCAGAGGCGATTGGGCCGTTTAGATCGACATTCAGATTGATTGTTAGGGACCACGTGTCCATTAGCATTGTGAAATGGGACGACGTACCTGCAGACCTCAAGAACACGCTATGGACCGATATGAAAGAGGTATTCACCTTCCCTGAAGGGACCGAACAGAAGGTGAAGAGTTACACATTGAAGAAGATGGCAATGGCATTCCAGACGTTCAAGAAGAAGTTGAACAACGAGTACGTCAAGAAGAATGTACTCCCCGACTTCAATAAATACCCAAAGCTGCAAGATCACTGGGATGAATTTGTAGGGTACAAAACTTCTCAACAAGGTCAGAGTTTGAGTGAAAAGAACAAGCAAAATGTAGCGAAGAAGCAATTCCACCACCGTCTCGGCCCTGGTGGTTACCGCAAGGCGATACCCAAATGGGAGAAGAGGGAACATGACTTGCTAGCGAAAGGTGTCGAACCCGTAACAATGAGATGGTCGGACAGATCGAGAAATTGGTTCTTTGGTCATGACGGTGGCCTTGACGACGACGGTAGGCCGGTTTTCGGTGAAAGGATCAGAGAAGTCGCAAGAAGGCTTCAAGAGGAGCACGAAGAGTCGGCCCAAGGCATCTTCGTGCCAAATAGGGAGAACGATGAGCTAACCAGGGCCCTACAGAACCCGGAGCACCCTGGACGTACACGAGGCGTTGGCGTCGTCCCGTGGAAGGTTGGTTTCGCGTAGGATGCCGAGACATACAGGAGTCGGTCGAGGAACAAGGGCCGACAGGCACAACACCTCCTCGACCTTGAAGAGCAACTACGCGCAACACAGGCGAGCATACAAGAAACTGTCCGAAGAGAGGTGCAGCTAGCCTTGAGACAGGCGCGGGAGGCTGGTCAGCAAGAACCTCCCAGTAATCCCAACATCATCAGCCCCTCCATGCAGCGTAGCAGCTGCGCTTCTGGTGCGCTGCCCGAAGAGGACTTGGCCCGCTATCCCGTGGACGACATCACGCAGCCGACACCTTGTGAGCTGCACTTCGAAGCGCGGAACCTCTTCATCAAGGCGGTTGAAGGCATGGCTTACCCAGTGGAGGCAGGCCAGGTCATCCATGGCCAACAGATACCCCCGAGCTACGCCAAGGTCTCCGTGGACGAGGTATGCCAAGGGTACGGGGACCTTGACCTCGACATTGAAGGAGGTGACGGGACCACGAAGTTAGGAGATGCAGTACACAATTTCGTCATGTGGCACAAACGGTTCATAATTTTCCAAAGTAACATGCCCGTGTCCTCTCCACGGTCTCCTGCATCAACTCCTCCACGAATCCTCTCACACGAAAATCCAACTAAGACATCGGCCAAGACAGACCACCCTACTCAGCCAATAGCTCCCAAGGCTTGGTCAAGCCAGCCTGATGGGGGGCCAGCACCTCTCAAGAAGACAGGGTCCAGGTCATCCAGAGAAAAAACACCTCCGAAGCTGCCGTATGATATGACCGAAGAGGAAACCGAGCGGATAGTAAGAGGCCAGGTCATCGCACATTTTGCGAAGAAACCATCTCCACCGAGGGTCCAGCCCGGTACGGACGAATGGCACAGAGGCAAGAGGTGTATCTTATCGTTGAAGGATAAGATCGACAAACCAGAAAGACCATCTGTATCAGACTACGAGCGCATCTTGCGTAAGGAATCTGAAAAGGAAACATCAGAGGAGCGGATTCCAGAAGAGGATGCGCAGAGGAATTTCTACAATGAAGCTGGGCTTGATGCAGATCAGGTCTTGGGTCTTAAGGACATCCCTTTTGCAGATGTACAATGGAAATTTGTGAAAGGTGCATCGCTCGTCAGGTGTGAGGAGCTTCCTCGGCTAACAACGAAGATGCGGCAACTCCATGATTGGTATTTGCGCGCAACCGAAAATGGTTTGGACTCGATCGCTGTCGTCATCAAGCAACACCATTTCTACCGCGGGGACATTGACTTCATGATTGAATGGGAGGTTCTATATGAACTATATCAGGGAACGGCCCTCGACGTCGCCGAGATAAGTTGCTGGTCTCTGTAAGAGTATTGTTTGTAAATTTCGATCGTGCCCGCAGGTATATTATACTAACTTGGAGGCCTAACTAATTTTTCCTTATGTAGAATGGAGATAAAAAGATGCCTAAGGGAGGGAATTCACGAATTTGGCTTTCTTGACCCAATAGCCATTAACGAGAAAATAGCTAGAAAGTACCCAAAAGTCACAAAGGGCAACATTTACGAAGCGCTAATGGGACGACACAAGAGGCATATACTTCTACCCTACGAATTTGAGTACGTGTTTTAGTACCGCCTTATTTTAATTCCTTTTCTTAACAGTGTTAGAACTCATTAGTAAACTGCGTTGACATATATATATATATATATATCTTTCATCGAGCCCTTTTTATTATAGAGCTAGATCATAGCAAGATCATGGTCATGGACCCGAGAAGGGAACCAGTTGAAAAGTACAAAGACTTCACAGAATATTTTAATTTGCAAAGTCACCATTTTGTTTTCTCAACATTTATTGATTTCTACTCGGTCAACCTTTTAAGATTAACCCAACTTTTTTATTTGTCGAGTTAACTTTTTTTTTCTTGACTCAATACTCTATTTTTTTACATTTTCTATTGACCCAACATTTTTATTTGGAAAGTACATATTTTGTTTACTCAACATTTGTTGTTTCTGTTGAGTCAATATTTTATGATTAGCCCAACTTTTTATTTGCCGAATGAACTTTTTTTGGTTGATTCAACATTTCTGAAATTTGTTTACTCAACGTGTTTATGCAAGAAATGTTGACTCAACATTTACTAAAGAAATTGAGTCACCATTTTTTACAGCAAATGTTGCTCTAGCATTTTATATTGACCCAACACTTTAATTTGCAAAGCCAACATTTTGTTTAATCAACATTTATTGTTTTCTACTAAGTCAACCTTTTGTGATTAACCCAACTTTTTTATTTGTTGCTCAACATGTTTATGCAAGATATATTGACTCAACATTTACTATAGAGATTGAGTCACCATTTTCGCCGAAAATGTTGCTTCAACATTTTATATTGACACAACATTTTAATTTGCAAAGTCAACATTTTGTTTTCTCAACATTTATTGATTTCTACTCAGTCAACCTTTTAAGATTAACCCAACTATTTTATTTGTCAAGTTAACTTTTTTTTCTTGACTCAATACTGTAAATTTTTTGACTTGACATTTTCTATTGACCCAACATTTTTATTTGGAAGTCCATATTTTGTTTACTCAACATTTTTTATTTATGTTGAGTCAATTTTTTATGATTAGCCCAACTTTTTATTCGCCGAATCAACTTTTTTTGGTTGATTCAACATTTCTGAAATCTGTTTACTCAACGTGTTTATGCAAGAAATGTTGACTCAACATTTACTAAAGAAATTGAGTCACCATTTTTCACAGCAAATGTTGCTCCAACATTTTATATTGACCCAACACTTTAATTTGCAAAGTCAACATTTCGTTTAATCAACATTTATTGTTTTCTACTAAGTCAACTTTTTGTGATTAGCCCAACTTTTTTATTTGCCGTGTTAACTTTTTTATTGACTCAACATTCCGAATTGTATTTGTCGATTCAACATTTTTCTATTGATTCAACCTCTTTTATTGTCATTTTGATTCAAACTTTTATGCTTGAGTTATTTAGTACTCCCTCCATCTCAAAAAATAAGGCATATAGATTTTTGACACGGTCTTTAAAGCGGAACTTTGACCATTCATTTCTTTCAAAATATGTCATCAAAAAATACAAAATTATCATTATATTAAAGTACTTTTGAATATGAATCCAAGTATATAAATATACCCTAAAAAGCATACACTAAAAATATATGGATTTGACTGAATTATTAGTCAAATATTTAAAAGATTGACTTTGTCAAAAATCTATATGCCTTATTTTTTGAGATGGAGGGAATATTTATGGTTGATAAAGGTTTTTGTATTTTGTGTTGATAAAAGTTAGGGTTTGTAGTTAGGTTTTATCAAGTTTTGTATTAGGTGCTCATCACTACTAGGGAACGGGCCTGCAGTCCCGGTTCGGAACGGGCTTCAGTCCCGGTTCCTGAACCGGGACACCCCTTGGAGATTGATGCCATCTGGGTATCAGTCCAGGTTACAGGAACCGGAACTAAATCTCTCCTCGATAGGGCGCCGCGGCCCCGAATACACGCTGTTGTAGCAGGGGAGCACCCACCCCCTACAATTTAGGAGGCGAACGAGCCCCGAAGGAAGCCTCGCCCCCTGGGCGCGAGGCAAAGGCGGACCAATGGGGGGCCGGTGCGAAGGAAGCCTCGCCCCCATGAAGCGAGGCGAAGGCGGACCAGTGGGGCACCGGGGCGAAGGAAGCCTCGCCACCACAACGCGAGGAAAAGGCGGGCCAAAGACGAGGGCAGGTGCGAAGCGAGGGTCTCAAGAGGACCCGAGGAGGAGCCAAGGGCTCTAATGACGAAACAGCGGAGGAGAAAAGGTTTCGTATCCCCCAAGAAGGTCAGGGGACAAATAGTACAGGTTGTTGCAGGTGTCAGGGATCGGATCACCTGGCAGAAAGATATGCAGGCTGGCCGTAACAACCGGGTCCCCCTGCAATCCCCTTTGTAACCTTGCTTTAACCGAGACAGTGAGGGTAGATAGGTCTTTAACCCGGGCCTCGAGGTGTTCTCCCATCGGCACCCTCGCTAAAGTAAGCAAGTCAGGGGCCAAGAAGTCTTTTTCCAGAAAAGACTTCCCCGCCCCTGCTTTAGCACGAAGCCCAGCCTCGCTCGCCACTCTTTCCGGGTTCTTAGGGAGGTCCCAGCTTGGCGATGCGGAGCTTGACCACCTGGCGCAGGAGTACCGGATCGAGCGGATCTCGATGCGCGCCGCGGGGGAGGAGGAGATTTCGGTTCCCGCCGTGGACGAAGCGGTGGTCTTTGAGGCTTTCCTTGCCGCGGGGCTCCGCATCCCTTGCGATCCCGTGGTGGGAGAGATTCTTTCGGTGTACCGCGCGGAGCTGTCGCAGCTCACGCCCAACGCCGTCACCCGCATCAGCATCCTGGCATGGGCCATGCGGATGGAGGAGTCCCAGCTCCGCGCGAAGGTCTTCGCCTCACTGAACCAAGCCTTCTGGCAGAAGAAGCGCGTGGGTGACGAAGGCGTATCGCGGTATGGCTCCCTCAACTTCCAAGCGAAGCGGAGCGGTCCCCAGGTTCTCCCCGCGCTTGCCACCAACGGGAAGGTGGCGGATGGGTGGACTCGACGTTGGTACTACCAACGCCTGGGTGACGATGAGGCGGCTCTGCGGAGCACCTTGGGCCCGGTCCGTGCAGTGGATCAGCCGGAGGTTGCGCTGGAGGGAGTCGACGAAGCACAAATTTCCTTTATGTGCAAAGTCCGAGAGAAGCTGAGCTTTCGTGACCTCGCGGAGGAGTTCTGTTTCCTTCGCGTGGCCCCCCTTGCCCGTCATTGGGGTGTGTTGGTTACCTTCACCGCTGGCCCAAACGGGGTTCCGGAGCTGGCGGTGCACCGCGAAGACGGGCTCAAGCCGATGGGCCGTGGAGCCGCGGAGAGGGCCACCTGCCGCCTGCTGGGTAACTACAACGCGAAGGAGCACGAGCGGAGGACGCAGGCGGTTCGGGGGACTCGCTGCAACCGTATCGCGGAGTGGGCGGAGCGGTCCTTCGGCGGTGCCAAGAGAGGACCTGGGCCTTCAAATGCTCCCAAGGCCAAAAGGGCGAGGGTCACCGCCGCTTCGCCGATCCGCGCAGCGGCCCCCGGACCAGCAGCAGCAGTAGCAGCAGCAGCAGCAGCAGCGGCGGCAGTAGCAGCGAGGGGGACGACGATGAGGAAGGGGCCAGCGAGGTGGTGGTAAAGGAGAGCTAAGATGCCAGCGGGGGTGACCATCCTGCTTCGCAAGATTCCCCCCCATCCTTCAGAGTGCCAGAGGACCAAGCTCCTTCGTCCAGCCACAGCCGGGGTTACACTCCAACTCCAAGCCCCCACCAAGAGGAGGATGTCGCCGGTTCCTCCGCTCATCCGTCGGAGGGGGCTAGAGCGCCTCCTCCTGAGGTCGCCGCTCCGCCTCGCGCCGCGCCCCTCCTGGCGTCTTGTATTCAAGTGGCTGCCCCTGTCTTGGTGGACTCGGGCTCTGAAGATGAAGTTGACGCGGGGGCTGCTCTTCCCATGGGATCCGATCCTTGCCTCCCAGCGTCTCCCACTCCGTCCGCGAGGATCCCTTCGGGGGGAGATGGTGCTCCGGAAGAGGGAGGCGAAGGCGGACAGGAGGCGATAACTGCAAGTGCCCTAGTCGGAAAAGGGGCTCGCGATCCTTCGCAAGATCTGGGGCCCTCTGAAGCCTCCAGTGCTTCTGTGGAGCCCCCTCCCTCGCGACGGGGCCTGACGAAGGTATGGGCGCGGGGGACCGGGCCGTCGAGACGGGGCCCACGGTGGAGATCAACACGTTGGGGGTTCCTACGGGCCCCGGCGCGAGCGCTGGTCCCGTCAAAGTGATGTTGCAGAAGACGAGGGTGGACGTGCGCGCTCCCCGTCGCAACCTTGGTTTTCATGTCGGGGACCTTCGCGTTCGGAACGGCGCCCAGCCGGCGCTTCGCGCTTTACGGGGGGCCTTCACCGAATCGTTGATTCGCAAGATGACCACGGACCTGACCAATGCGGAGGTCCTGAACTCTGCCACGGACAATTTGATGAAGGTACATCCCCCTTCGGCATCCTTCGTTTGGAATTTTTTAGGAATCACAAGTCACCCACTAACTTGGTTTGCAGGCAAGCATCCTTTCCTCGGAGGCCTTCTTTCGCCAACGGATGTGGCAAGAGGAGGCTGATCGCCGCGAAGCAAAACTAGTCCGCCTCAAGCACGAGGCGGCTGAGTGGGAGGCAGCCAAGGCACTTATGATGGAGGAGAATAAAAAGCTCCTCCACGAACGTGATCTTGCCTGCGGGGTTGCGGAGAGCTACCTTGGTGAGCTGGAGGAGCTTCGCAAGGAGGCGAAGGAGACAGCCCTGATAGAGCGGGAGCACAACCAGGCTTAGCGCCAAGCGGCTTCGGCCAAGATGGCCGCGGACCAATTGGAGCGTGACCTGAAGAAGTCTCGGGACCTCGCGGAAGAGCAAAAGACAATGCTGGGGGTCTTGGAAAGGGCCAGCTCCTCTATGAAGGAGAAAACCCTCGCGGCGCAGGAAGCTGAGAGGAAAGCCGTTGCTGCCTCTAACAGGGAGAGGATCAGGTGCGCAAAGGCGGAGGAGCGGATCGACGAGCTTCTCCAGCAAATGGATAGCCTGAGCCGCGCCGTAGGGGAGGCCTGGGAAGCTTTCCTCCGAGAACTTCCTCGGCTTGGCGTCGAGGTCCCCGCAGCTCCTCCTTGCGCTGGTCTAGAGGTGGCCAACTTCATGAAAAAAGCGGCGCAGAACACAGTGACTGCGGGGCTGTCCTTCGCGGCCCATGCGGCTCTGTTGAGCGCCTCGAGCGTCCTTCGCCTCCTGGAAGCCAGCGGCTGCCCCCATTTAGACGGGCTGGGAAGCTCGTCTCGCTCCTTCGGCGAAGTGCCAGGGCTTCCTCCTGCTCCAGCCGCCGTGCGACGCTCTGCGGCGCGGTTCTTCAAGGACTACTGGCGAGCCCACGGAGAGGAAGTAGCGCGTGGCTCCGTGGCCAGCTCCTCTCAGCCGAAGGGCGGCCAGCGTCCTCAGTCCTAGAAGTTAGGCTTTAATTTTTTGGTGAAACTCCTTGTAATATGCGTCTAATGTAATCTCCTTTATTAACTTAATGGAACTAGTCTCTTCAGTTTTTCACCTATCCCATCTAACGCTTCGGCCCCGGTTAAAAATCGCTTAATTATTTGACTTCGGGTGAACGTTCGTTCGGGGCGAGGACTTAGCGCCGGAGCGTGCCTCCAACCCGTAGGCCGTTTGAGAGCGGAGCGGCGTCTTGGAACCGGCCGCTTCGGGCTAATACAGGCTCGGGGCGAGGACTTAGCGCCGGAGCGTGCCTCCAGCCCCTAGGCCGTTTGAGAGCGGAGCGTCGGCTTGGTGCCGGCCACCTGTGGTGGGCTTAGCGCCATGCAGGGGGCGAGGGGGCCGGAGCGTTAGCCGCAGCGTGCCTCGGGGCCCTGAGCGCGAGGAGCGGCTTGGAGCCGGCCACCTATAGGTGGGCTTAGCGAGGGTAACGTTAACGATGCAAGGCAATCGATTTTTACGTGGAAAAAACCTTCCCCAAGGTGGGCAAGGCAAAAAACCACGGGTGGAGGTGCAAATCGCACCTCCGGAGCTTCAGCTTTATTATTCCTTTTAAAAGATATTACATCATTCCATGATCCACCTCTCTACTCTCTACCTTTTTTTTTAGGCGTAGTACTTCTTCAAAGCTTCGGTGTTCCAGGTCCTTGGGACCTCCTTCCCCTCCATTGTGAGCAGACGATGCGCGCCCTTCGATGTAGTTTCCTTGATGATGAATGGTCCCTCCCAGACCGATCCAAACTTGCCTGGGATTCCATGCGCTTTCTTGAGCACCAAGTCCCCTGGCGCGAGGCTCCTAGGCTTCACCTTCTTGGCGTATTGCTTCGTGGAGGCTTTCGCATAAGCCTGCATCCTCTGCAGGGTCCGAAGCTTCTGCTCCTCCGCCAAATTGGCGGTTACTTCCCTTCCTTCCTCGCTTGGACCTCGGATTACCCTCCATGATCTGGCTTTTACCTCGGCTGGTAGGACTGCTTCCTCACCAAAGATCAGACGATAAGGGGAGAACCCTGTAGGTCTCGCAGCAGTTGTGCGAAGAGCCCATAGGACGTTGGGTAGCTCATCTGGCCAAGTCCCCTTCGGCAAATCAAATAGCCTCTTCTTGACCCCCTCGAAGATGATCCCATTTGCTCTCTCCACCGCCCCATTTGACTGCGGGTGCCCCACCGAGGCGAATCATACCTCCGCCCCTAATTCCTCTGCATACGCCTCGAACTTTTCCGACGCAAACTGCTTGCCATTATCAGCGACAATCTGTGCTGGAATTCCGAAGCGACATATGATGGACTTCCAGAGGAACTTCTTTGCTGCCGCCGCGGTGATTTTTACCACCGGTTCCGCCTCTATCCATCTGGAGAAATAATCTATTGCTACGAAGACGAACTCCAAGCTCCCTCTCGCCCTTGGCAGCGGGCCAACAATGTCGATTCCCCATTTGGCGAATGGCCAGATCGGAGGGACTGGATTCAGGTCGCTGGGCGGGGCCTTGCTCTGCCTGCCCATCCATTGGCACGCCGGGCAACGACGGACTAACTGCTCCGCCTCCTGGAGGATGGTTGGCCAATACAGGCCCATGCGGAGTACTTTGGATGCGAGGCTGCGAGGATCCTGGTGCGCCCCGCAATGGCCTTCATGTACTTCGCACAATGCTTCTTTTCCTTCGGCCACAGATATGCATCTTAGCCAAGGTGCGGATGCCCCTTCGTGGTACAGGGCTCCATCGACGATGGCATATTTACGGGACCTTGCTTCTATTCTTTTTGCTTCGGCGTCCTCTTCGGGCAGCTCCCCTTCTACTAGGTAGCGATGTATTGGCTCCCTCCAGTCCTCTTCCTCTACGCCTGCTGCGAGGCAAAGCACCTCCGCGGGTATAGAGGGCCGATTCAGCACCTCGAAAAATACTTCTGCGGAGGACATCCTTCCGGCTGCTGCTTCCTTGGCCAGCTCATCCTCCCTTGAGTTATCCCCTCGGCGGATTGCGTGGACTGTGATCCCAGCAAATCCCTTCTCCAGCCCTCGGACCGACTCCAGGTACTTTGCCATCTCCGCATCTCGAGCCTGAAACTCCTTCGATCTGTGACCCTGTACCAACTTGGAATCAGTCTTGACCAACAGCCTCTTGGCCCCCAGGGCTCGAGCCTTACGAAGCGCCAGCAGCAGCGCCTCATACTCCGCCACATTGTTGGTTGAAGGGAACTTCAGTTGCGCCGCAAACTCCACCCTTCCACCTCCTGGTGGACTCAACACAACTGCTGCTCCAGCGCCTCCTACTCCCCATGACCCATCAGTGAAGATGGTCCATAAGTCCTCCTGGGTCTGTTCCTCCGCTACCGGAGAGGTCCATTCCACAATAAAATCCGCCAGCACATGGCTTTTTATAGCGGTGCGAGCCTCGAAGGAAATCTCGAAGGCCGCCAGCTAAGCGGATCACTTGCTTATCCTGCCGGTGTTGTCCTTGCTTCCCATCATTGAGCTCAAGGGGTATGAGGTCAGGACATTGATGGCATGCCCCTGGAAGTAATGGCGGAGCTTGCGCGAGGCCATCAGCAGGGCGTAGGCCAGTTTCTCCATCTGTGAGTACCGGATTTTGGCTCCTTGGAGAGCTTCGGAGACGAAATACACTGGTTCTTGCTTCCCTCCTTCCTCCCTTGTGAGCACGGCGCTGACAGCCGAAGCAGAGGCCGCCAGATACAGCAACAGCTGCTCGCTCTGCTTCGGGCTAGCGAGCTTTAAGAGCTCTGAAAGGGTCTTCTTCACACCTTCGAACGCCTGCTGGCACTCCTCCGTCCAAGCGAAGGGTTCCGAAGTGCGCAGGGCTTTGAAGAAGGGCAGATGCAGCTCCGCGGAGCGGGGTAGGAACCTGCCCAGGGCAGCCAACCTCCCCGCCAGCCTCTGGACCTCCTTGAGATTGCGGGGGGGCTGCATTTCTTGTATCGCGCGGATATTCTCGTGGTTGGCCTCGATCCCTCTCTCGGACACCAGAAATCCGAGGAGCTTTCTTGCCTTAACGCCGAAGATGCACTTGGCTGGGTTGAGCTTGACGTTGAATTCTTCAAGGCTGTCGAAGGCTTCTCTAAGATCGGCTGGGTGCTCCTCCGTCCGCTTGCTTTTGACGACAATGTCATCTACATATGCCTCCACATTGTGCCCCAGCTGCTTTTCGAACACCTTGGCGATGAGCCTTGCGAAGGTCGCCCTCGCATTCTTCAATCCGAAGGGCATCCTTCGAAAGTAATATGTTCCAAACGGGGTGATGAAGGCTGTGCATTTCTCATCTTCCTCCCTCATATATACTTGATGATACCCAGAGTAGGCGTCGAGGAAGCTCATCAGGGCACTCCCTGCGGTGGAATCCACCAGTTGGTCAATGCGGGGGAGCGGAAAGTCGTCCTTCGGGTAGGCCTTGTTGAGGTCAGTGAAGTCCACACACATCCTCCACGAGCCATTGGCTTTCTTCACCATCACGACATTGGCCAGCCACTCGTAGTGCAGGGCCTCGCGAATGATTCCTGCCCGAAGCAACTTAGCCACCTCGGCTTTGGCCGCATCCCTTCTCTCCCCATCTAATTTGTGGAGCTTCTGCTTCTTGGGTTTCGCGTCCTCCATCACCGCCAGGGGGTGCTGAATGACATCCCTCGCGACCCCGGAGTCCGATGCATCCCAGGCGAAGGTGCCCTGGTATGCTCGGAGCGTTTGTAGCAATATCTCTTCTTCTTCTGGGGCCAGCTAAGCCCCTATAATCACTTCCTTCTCCCCAGGGATCCCTTCGAGAGGGACTTTCTTGGTTCTCTCCTGCGGCTTGGGCTTCGCTTGCCACTTCTCCCTTGCCTCCTTCTCTAGAATTTCACCTGCTCCTGCTTCGGTGGCGAAAACCGCCTTGACTGCTGAGCTCCCATCATGCTCAATCTTCCGGGCCAGGGCCTGGTCCCCCTTCACTGTGATAACCCCCGCGGGGGTGGGAATCTTCATGCAAATGTACCCGTGATGCACCACTGCTCCGAAGGCTGTCAGGGAGCCCCTTCCCATCACAGCATTGTATTGGAAGGGGATGTCCACCACATCGAAGACAATTGGTCGCGTGACCCCCTTCAGCCCTTCGCCGAAAGTCACCGGCAGCTCCACCTGTCCCAGGGTTGGGATGTAATTCCCCCCAAAGCCAACTAGGGGCACCTCTGTTGGTCGAAGCCTGTCCTTCGGGATTAACATCTGCCTGAAGGCATTTGCGAACAAGATGTCCGCAACACTTCCTCCATCTACAAGGACCTTCCTAATATCGAACCCTGCCACCTGGGCTGTAACCACCAGGGCATCTTGATGGGGGAAATGCACACCCTGCGCGTCCCCCTCATCGAAGGTGATCGGCTCTCCGCCTGGGGGAGGGGGGCAGCAGAATGCACCGATGGCCATGTGGTTGATCTGCCTTGCGTATGCCTTGCGCTGCCTTTTGGACGGCAGCTGCGCGGATGACCCCCCGGTGATCATGTTGATCACCCTCCGGACTTGATTAACCGGGGGAAGCGGGAGCGGAGGCGGAGGTTGTAGCTGCCGCTGCAGCGGGGCCGGGGGAAGTGGATCTTCCCGGCCGCGACGAGGGGAGAGTTCCCCGCGCCTTTCGTCGTATCCCCTCAGGTGCTGCAGGGCTCTGCATTGCATCGTGACATGAGTGGGGTTGAGGCCGTGGAATTCACAGAAGTATTTTGGTGGCCTATCCCCACGAGAGCCACGACCCTCGGTCGCGCGCCTCGGGCTATCATGCCTCCGCCTTGGCTCTTCGTCACTCGGAGCAGATCTTCCCTTCTTGTATCGGCCGCGTGGATCTTGCTCCGCCACCTGGTTCACCCGCTTCCCCTTGTCCCGGGGTCTTTCCTCCTTTCGGGGGGCCTTGCTGGAACCGGAGGGATCCCTCCTCCTCCCCTTTTCTTCCTTCTCAGAGCGACGGGAGCTTCCTTCGGGCTTCGCTTGGTTTTCTCTTCTCAAAGTGTCTTCCTCCGCGCGGGTGTTGACGGTCAATTTAGATAGCAATTAACATGATTTCGACTGTCAACATTTGGTGAAATGAATGGAACCAGAACGAAAACTATGCAAATTTACAGAATTCCACGAGTTTTGGTAAGATTTTGCATGCAGGGACCCACTGATCGAAACTGGGCCTGAGTCGGGCAAAAGAGTGGGTCGGCCGACCCACCCTAAGCCGGCCGACCCAGCTCTCTCACCCAGTTAGGCCAAGGTCGCACCAGGGCTTCTAGAAGGGATCCTAGAGCACATCCAAGGCATTGATTGCAGTCGGTTTGATCCAAAAACAGGGAGTGCTTCACAAGCCATGCATAGGATTCTAAAAGAACCCAATGCTACCGGTCTACAACTAAGAAACCGACTTAGGGAGAAGATCTACACCGCACAAGGAGCATCCTAGCCAAATTGGAGGGCCAGGATCGGCCGAAGGTAGGCCGGCCGACCCACTAGGCCGACCGACCCACCTCTTGATCCCTTTGGATTCCCCCTTCGGCAGGGAGCTTGTGACACCTGTCCCTAGTCGTGTCAACACCCTATTGGTCACGGCGGCCTATAAAAGGAGGTGATCTCCTTCATTTGATTCGCTAAAGGACCTCAAAGGGATTAGCCCGAGCTTTTGTACTCATCGGATTCCAATGGAAACTGACCATAAGCCCACACGGGAGCACCAGCGAAGGCTTAATAATGCGATGAGAGAAGTGGTCAAGAAAGAAGTTTTGAAACTCTTTCAGGCCGGGATCATTTACCCGGTATCTGACAGTGAGTGGGTGAGCCCAGTCCAAGTAGTTCCGAAGAAAGGAGGCATGACAGTAGTGCAGAATGAAAGGAATGAACTTATTCCTCAACGCACTGTCACTGGTTGGCGGATGTGCGTAGACTATCGTAAGCTCAATCAAGCCACTAGGAAAGATCATTTTCCCCTACCTTTCATCGATGAGATGCTTGAGCGGTTGGCAAATCACTCATTCTTCTGTTATCTCGATGGCTACTCTGGTTATCATCAAATTCCCATCCACCCTGATGACCAAAGTAAGACCACATTCACTTGTCCGTATGGCACTTTCGCCTACCGACGCATGTCATTTGGGCTTTGCAATGCCCCTGCATCCTTCCAAAGGTGCATGATGGCAATCTTTTCCGACATGATTGAAAAGATCATGGAAGTCTTCATGGACGACTTTTCTGTCTATGGGGCCTCTTTCGATGATTGCTTAGCAAATCTAGAGAAGGTCCTTAAGAGGTGCCAAGAAGTGGATTTAGTCCTGAATTGGGAGAAATGCCACTTCATGGTAAGAGAAGGAATCGTCCTAGGCCATCTAGTGTCAAATAAAGGCATAGAAGTGGATAGAGCTAAGGTTGAAGTAATAGAGCGGTTGCCGCCACCAATAAATGTCAAAGGAATCCGTAGTTTTTTGGGACACGCTGGATTTTACAGAAGATTTATAAAGGATTTTTCCCAAATCGCTAGACCTTTGACTAATTTGCTGGCAAAAGAAGCCAAGTTCGTCTTTGACGAAGACTGTCTCGTAGCTTTCAAAACCCTGAAGCAAGCTCTAATTTCCGCGCCTATAATTCAACCACCTGATTGGAACTTGCCCTTTGAAATCATGTGTGACGCTAGCGATTTTGCCGTAGGGGCAGTGTTAGGCCAATGCTAGGATAAAAAGCATCATGCCATTGCTTATGCGAGTAAAACCTTGACAGGCCCGCAACTCAATTATGCCACCACAGAGAAGGAACTCCTAGCTGTAGTCTTTGCGATTGAGAAGTTTCGATCTTACTTGGTAGGGTCGAAGGTGATTGTCTATACAGACCATGCAGCCCTCAAATACCTTCTTACCAAGAAAGATGCAAAACCACGTTTTATCCGTTGGATCCTTCTGCTCCAAGAATTTGACTTAGAAATTAAGGACAAGAAAGGAGTAGAAAATTCTGTGGCCGACCATCTTTCCCGAATGCAAGTTGAGGAGAAGTCGAATGTCCCGGGACGATACCTTGCTGGCAGTCTCCTCTGCCGACCCTTGGTATGCTAACATAGTAAATTACTTGGTAGCTAGGTACATTCCACCAGGGGAGGATAGGAATAAGTTGATCCGCGACAGTAGGACCCATCTCTGGGATGAGCCCTATTTGTATAGAATCTGCGCCGACGGATTACTCCGTCGATGCATTCCGACGGCCGAGAAGCAAGAAGTCCTTGAAAAATGCCATTCGTCACCTTACGGGGGCCACTTTGGCGCTTTGAGAACCCATGCCAAGGTTTGGCAAAGTGGATTCTTTTGGCCCTCCATGTATAGTGACGCGAGAGAGTTCGTAAGACAGTGCGCTAAATGTCAAAGAGTGGGAAATATTAATTCTCGAGATGCTATGCCCCTAAGGAATAATCTTCAAATTGATCTTTTTAACGCATGGGGGGTAAATTTCATGGGCCCATTCCTAAAATCAGACTCTTGTGAGTACATTTTAGTGGCCGTCGATAATGTCTCCAAGTGGGTCGAGGCACTTCCTTGCCATGCAGCCGACTCCATCCACGCTAAAAGAATGTTCCAAGAAACCATTTTCCCTAGGTTTGGCGTCCCTAGGATCGTCATTAGCGATGGAGGATCACATTTCATCCACAAAAGCTTTAAGTTTGCACTTAAGAGCTTAGGAATCGACCATAGGGTAGCCACACCCTATCATCCTCAAACAAGCGGTCAGGCTGAAACATCTAATAAACAAATTAAAAATATCCTACAAAAGACTGTAGATGCCATGGGAAAGGCTTGGAAGTATAAATTGAGTGACGCGCTCTGGGCATACCGAACTGCATATAAAACTCCGATAGGTATGACCCCTTACCAACTTGTTTACGGGAAGACCTGCCATCTCCCCGTAGAATTGGAACATAAGGCCCATTGGGCAATCAAACGATGGAATATGGATCTTCGTTCAGCTGGATTAAAAAGACAAATGCAATTAGCTGAATTGGAAGAGTGGAGAGAAAAGGCCTACCATAGCTCGAAGCTTTATAAAGAGAGAACGAAAAGGTGGCACGACAAGCGAATAGTCATAAAGCGATTCAAACCTGGTGATAAAGTGCTTCTCTTTAATTCTCGAGTAAAATTATTTGGACATGGAAAACATCGTAGCAAATGGGAAGGACCATTCACGGTGCTAAATGCTTCTGACCTTGGTGTTGTCACTCTCCAAAATAATGATGGCAAAATTTTCAAAGTAAACGGGCAGCGTTTAAAAATCTTCTTCGAACCTGAAATGCCCGAGGTCGAGGACATTGACGTCCTCGAATTCTTTGAAAATTGACTTTTTACTTTCGGTCTAGCTCCGACCGACACAAAAATGAGCAACTAAATAAAATTTTCCTTTTCAAACACAAATAAACGGTGAAATTAGGCTTTAGGCCTAGTGTGTGAGTGACCCTAGGAAGAGGCGGCCCGAACCAGGCCAGGGCCAGGACGGGCGACCCATGGTAGGTCGGCCGACCCAGTCAGGTCGGCCGGGCTGAGGTGGATCGCCCGGGGGGCTAACTGCCTCCAATTTCGAAAATTTTTGGAGGAGGAGCGTATCTTCCGATTTTGTAGCTTCTGAACGTCCCACCTCATTTGAAAAATGACGGGAAGAGTGGTTTGCACTCTTTTCATCTCCCCTTCATCTTCCTCCTCTTACCTTTCACCTTTCACCTTGCAATTTTCACCACCACCATGGCTGAACCAAACACCCCTAAGTCTATCCCGTCAATCTATGAGATTGTAACTCGCGATCCACCCGCTCCAAAGCTTTCGAAGAGTACTTCCGGCAAGCCAACGTTTGGCCGGAATCTGAACTACTCGCCGGTGCACGCGCAACAGCTGAACTTCTCGCCGGAGGAGAAACCAAAAGCGACGCCACAACCCGAGCACGGCCGTGCTACATCACGTGGCAGGCCGACGTCTCCGCACCGTATTGGTGCGGCGCGCCCTTGTCGACGTTCTACAAACTGGGGGTACTCGTCGGCAATAGATTGAATTATCTACGGGGTATTGCGCTGGATCTCAAGCTCAATGGTCCCACAAGACAAGGGGGTTATACAGGTTCAGGCCCTCGACGGAGGAGGTAATACCCTAATCCTGTGAGATGGGATTATCAATGATATTATGCTTATCATCGACGTACCGATCTAGGGGCCCCTGCCCGCCTTTATATAGTGGAGGGGGGTAGGGTTACACGATGCCTAGTCGGTTACGAAGACATATCCGGGCCGGACAGATTCTATCTTTAGCCCTTCATACCAAATATACCTATTTCCAGGTTTACAATCATATCCTTCCTATTCGGGATAGACTTCTATCTTTGCCTCTTTCTTGACGTGCAAGTCGGGCGTCTGGTTGGCCGGCGGCTGGCTTGATGCATCCGACTGGGCCTACCCCCTTTCGGGCGGCCCAGCTTCCCTGGCCAATATGGGCGTCCCGGGCCATCCCCTGATGGGTGGTCCTCTTGGCCCATCGTACAGACACCCGGGTACCGTGTATCCCACAGTAGCCCCCGAGTGCTTCACAGTCGAGTTGCTGCTCTTCTAGTTGCATCCCAGCTGAGTCATGCTTTACGCCGAGTGCTTCCAGCTTTTAATACAACTTGCCGACTGGTTTTCCTTTACTCGAAGCATTTCACTGTTTGCAAGGAAACTGTGGAGGACTCCTCCTTTTGAATTCAGCCATTCGGTACCTGCATCCACCATGTGAAAACAACTTTTCGGCCCAATGGGCGTACCTTAAGCTTTTTGGCATTACATGTGCAGTGCACAAAGCCAAGTCCACCAATTAGGTATTTTTTAAATTTAAGTTATTTGATACCTGTTCTTGAAAAAGAACAGCAATTGGCCTATCGTGAGGCATATCATTTAACTAAAGCTGACACAATAACTGGCATCTATTGGGTTTGTCTAAGTGGTGCTTCGCATCCACATTGTGGTACGCAAACAATTGACCCAACATGGGGTGCACCCTCGAGACTTTGACCCTGGTCTCATCGACACCCCATCTTGCCATGCAAGACAGGCTTGTGACCCAACGTGGGGTATGCCGCGAGACATTATAATTTCGGCTCTATCGATCGTGTGCCCGCAAATGGGTGTACCGAGGCCAGGGAAACTTAGTTTCACAGCTGCTCAAATCGCCATTGTTCATGACGGGCCGCTGAATAAGCCTGTAAAGGGGGTTGCCCTTTGTTTAAAATTTTCGGTCCGCGGCCCAGTAGCGACGGAGTACGGGAAAGATTTTTCCTCATACGCCATTGACGCTTTGACCGAGCTTGACCGTGTTTTTGGTGTAATGCGCCGTCCTGGGAAAACGCATCCATAATTACCGCCGTCCCGTCACTACAGTCTCTTGTGCTGTGTTTAGACGAAAAGCGGTTTTGGTCCTTCGCCTTCTGGGCTTATAAAGGACCCTCTCGGTGCGATATTGTGAATCACAATTCACCCGAGCTTATTTCCTTCTTGCTGCTTCTACCAAAAATCCCGTAGATCTTTAGTATTTGAGCGAAAATATGGCTGCAGTTCCCCCCGTCGGCAATGGTGCTTCTGGCGGGAGAAAGCACCTGCTATCATCTGGACCATTCGGGGAAAATCCCCCTCTGAACCTTACGGTTGCAAACGGAGAGGGCGTGGGAGATCCCGCCTGGAGCGCCGTTGTTGCCGAGTTCAGCGCCGCCGCAGCCGTCGCCCACGCCGCCACTCAAGCTTCGTTGCGAGAGGCAAGATCAGCACACGTGGCGCCCATGGCTGAGGAGGCTATTCGCCTTCTCTGTCGCGGAGATCCAAGGCTTTGGGCCGTTCGGATCCCGTTGAAGGAAGCATTGATCGCCGCCATGTGTAGATGGTGAAACCTTCTTCTTCCCTTCGAAATCTCCCGCAAGCCAGCAACGAGCTCTTGCTCGAATGTGCTGTGCTGCGAAATCATATAGATGCACGGACATCAATCCGGGGAACTTTTATCGTTTAAACTCCTTGATCTCAAATCCGCTGTCTTATAGATAAATATTTATTTTCAGCGAAAAAGAGAAACCCAAGCGTCGCCTCCGCCTGTAGCGAAAACGTGCGCCTCTTTGTCCGTGCCCTTGACCAAGCATGCGCCGTTTCGGATTGTACTTGTGATTAATACTCCTCATCATGGCAGAAGTCGAATCGACGTCGCGTCGTCCACGCGTCGAGAGGCCGAAACTGAAGGGCCCTTTAATCTTCTCGCCGCCTATAAGATGTCCGGGAACATATACGGCGTTTTTTTATCTTATTTCTTCAAAACTAGCACGCCTCCACTCTTTTTTATTCTCCACAAAAGCTCTCGCCATGGCAGACTCCTCCGGCTCCTCTGCTCCCGTCGGCGGAGACGGTTCTCCTCCTCCCCCCGCGCCGGTTCCCGACCCCGCCGGTGAGCCCCTCTCGCCCCAACCTTTTGATTGGGATGTGTTTGAGGACGAGATGGAGATCGACATGGGGGAGGACGCTGCAGCCGCTGCCGCTGCTGCCGCCGCCGCTGCCGAAGAAGCCGCCGCCTACGAGGCCCAAATGGCGGAACTATGGGACGAGTTTGGGCTGGCGATGGCCGAAATCCGCGCTCAGGAGGCAGTCGACGTCTTGCTGGAGGTGGCACCGGCTCTGGCTGAGGTCACCGACCTCATCGTCGAGAAGCTTACCCCCATGCTCCTATAGATGGGAATGCCGCTCTTTCTTTTGGATCGTCGCCATTAGTCCATAGGACATTCGGCGTCTCTTCTGTAAACAGCTACAATAACTTGTTTATGTTTAACAGAAGTACTTGTTATCTGGAAATCCTCTCATTCCTTTATCGTCTTCTTCGTCTCTCGGCTAAATTGTTTGGGTAGCAGTCACGCCCTCGACCGTGGCGACCGAGAATCGGTCTGCCTCGGGACGTACCACGTGCCGAACTGAACCTAGCCGAGTGGTTTAGCACGCCCGACTGCTTGGGCGGCCTTGCTTTGGTTGTTCAAACCGATGTTTGTTCTGGAGCGAACTTTGCCGAGTGGTGTTTCATGCCCAGTAGGCACAACACGCAACACACGACTTAACCAACTTATGCTGTGAAACCTTGGGCCCAGGCCAATATCGGCCTGTTCCACGCAGGCTGCTCCCGCACAAAGCGAAAAACCTGGCAGAATTTTCTTTTATTTTCGACCTGAGGATCTCAGATCTAACCATCTATTTCGCTCCACGCCTCTTCGCCTTCTACACCTTGTCGCTTTCTCCGCTGCTAGGGTTCTAATCCCACTTCTATTTGAGTCCACGCCACCGCACACTTCCATCAAAGGTCGATTCGCCGCAATCTCGGGTCCCAGTCGTTGCGTGTTTGCATCGGGGATGTCGTCCGCCAAGAGGGGTCCCGTAGCAGATTCGCCGAAGGAGTGGGCAACTTCGGTGTCCACGGAAAGGCGGCTCAAGGCCTTGGTGGCTATGGGCGTGCTTCCCGCGCAGGAGCTGATTTGCTGGCGGCCGGCCGCGGGTGAGTCGTCTCCCACACCTAGAACTGAAGAAATCGTCGTCTTCGAATCCTTCTTCCAGCGGGGTTTCGATCTTCCCACCTGCGCTTTTCTCCGTGGCCTTCTGCATTTCTACGAAATCGAGTTGGTTAATCTGAACCCCAACTCCATTCTTCAAATTTCCGCCTTTGTACACTTTTGCGAGGCCTACTTGGGAATTTCTCCCCATTTCAACCTTTTCCGGCATCTATTTCTTCTGAAACCATTCCCGAACAAAAACGCTCCCAAAGTGATTGGGGGAGCCGGATTCCAACTCCGGGAAGGGCTAAAGAAGCTTTATTTCTCTATTCCATTCAAAACGTCGAACAAGGGGTGGCATCAGGAATGGTTTTATTGTCCCAATCTTGACCCTTCTCTCCCCCCTTGTACTGGTCGTCAGCCCGTAGTCAATTTGTCTTGGACTTCAATCCCCTCTACTGAAGAAATGGGGCAAGTCAATGAACTCCTTGGTTTGACCGAGCAACGAAGGAGGGAAGGCCTGACTGGGATTGGAATCGTTGTCAACATGGTCAAACGCCGAGTGCAGCCGTTGAAGGAACGCGTTCACCCGAGGTTTGAATTCTCCAGACCCTCCGATCCGACCCGAGAGCTTGCTGGGCTGTTGCCGAAAAACCTGCTTCATGCTCGGATAAACGATCTTTTCGCCTTAGGAACATATGTTCAGACCGAAGGTTGTCCCTCCCCCTTCACTGTAACGTCGCCTCCCCCAGAAGTGAGTTTTCGTTTCCGCGAGTCGCCTGATTCTTCTGACCAATGGATAAGCATGCTCTTGAGACTACGCTGAATTGTTTGCAGGACCGAGTCACGTTTTTTTCGGATGCCCCGCTCCCAAACCTCCCTCAGCACAAAGGCGCCAAGCCAAAACGGCCTGCAGACGATTCGGTCGAGGAGCCGAGTGCTAAGAAAAGGAAGGGACCAGCCGAGTCGGATTCGTCAACGGAACAGGCAAGTCCGAAGCGCCCAATTGGGGGACGGAAAGTCCGTGAGCCGATGGCTCCAGCCAAGGGACGCCCGACTGTTGCTTCGACAAAATTGGATGCTCAACCGGCTCAACCAACGAAGCCTCGCTCGGATAAAACGCCTCCTTCGAAAACGAGTGGTGAAGAAGGTTCCTCCTGGAGCGGCTCGACCGCTCGAAAAGGAATCAAAATAAAGAAGTCCAACAGGTTTGTTCCTCCTGGAGTCTTGATCTTGCAATGTCATTGCTTTAACTTAAAATGTGCTACCTCGCAGGGCTCCGTCAGATGATATTCCTACTGACAAGCCGCCGGAGGAGCCCCCGGTGATCGGTGAGCGAAAATGTGTCCCGCCGACTGAAGAAACTCCGCCGGCGGCACCAGTGCTTGCTTCGTCACCCAGGGACGCGCGGGACGCCCCCGAATTTATTGCTGCGGAATCGTCCAGGGATACGCGAGACGCCTCTGAATCAATTCCAGCGTCGTCGTTGCCGACCCCAACTCACGCCGAGGCGGCTGCCGAACCAGCTCCGGCTCTAGCGAGCGAGGAGCCTCCGGTCGAGCCCAAGGCCGCCCCGGGGCCAGAGAGTCGTGAACCAGCCGCTTCCAGTTCTGATCCCCCTATGGAGGAGATTCCCCGGATGCAACTTCCACTCCCCCAAGCTTCATTCAAGGCGCACTGGCGTAATGGAGACTTAGGATGGGAGATGATTGATGATGATGAAGAAGAGAGAAACCGAAAAGAGCTCTATTGGCATGCAGTCAAATGCGCCCAGCTGACGCAGGTTTGCCATTATCGAACTTTTTCCCGGTCTTTCTCTGGTATCGATTGTGCTGACCTCCCCTTTTAGGCCATGGAAGACCATTCCGAGAGGAAATCAAAATTCTTCCGAGATATGATTCCTCGGGTAGAAAGGATTAATGAAATTGCGGCTGAAGCAGCAGAAGCTAAAGGGAAATCCGATGCGCTAGTGAGAGAGCTTCGAGCTCGAATCTCCAGTTTGGTGGATGAAAAAATGGATTTAATCGGCACCCTTGCTGGTAAGCTTCTTCAGTAGTCGTTTCTCCAGCCTTTTTGTTAGTCGCAACACTGAATCTGAAAGTCTCAATGTTTCAGCCCGCGATGCTGCCAGCGGACGCCTCCGCCAAGAACTCGAAGAATCCCAGTCTGCTAACGCACACCTCCAAGAGGAACTTGAAAAGACTCGAGGTCAGCATGATGCTTTAAAGAACTCGGAATCCCAAGCTCGAACCGATCTTGAGAAGTTGCGACGAGAACTGGAAGGTGCGTCTTCTCGACTTTAGCATACTTTCTGTCTCTATTATCATTCCTCTTTTGACGAATCTGACTTAATCGAAGAGTACAAGCGAAAAAGGCAAGCACAATTCGAGGTCTTCAAGGAGAGGATCGACAGCGCGGAGACAAGCCACCAACAGCTTCCAGATGCCTCCGAGCCGCTAAGGAAGCTGCTGCTCCCTGAAGATGCGGAGCTACCCGACAGAAGCCGAATTGTCGCGCAGTTGAAGGAAGCACCCAAGAGGCTGGCAGACCACTTGAGAGAGACAGCCATCACGAGCGGTAGCCAAGTGCTAGCGATTGTGAAGTCGCTGTATCCCCGAGTGGACTTTGAAGCCATCAAGGAAGGCTTCGCGTGTACGGTTGATGATGCCCAAGCTGACACCCTTCTTGAAGAAGCCCGAAATACGTCTGCTGCGTTAGCAGAGAATCTAGATCTGGGGTCTCCGTGAGAATGTCAACAGAACATTTTATCGCAGCGCCGACTGCTGTGGTCACTGAACCTATTATGTTACCTAGCTGATTTCCTCTGAATGATTTTTCTTTCGATGAACACTCCGCCCGACTAATCTAGCCCCCGGGCGCTAAGGACTTGGCTCGTGGCCTGCTCGCGCCGAGTAGCTTAGGGTTCGTCTGTCAAAGGGGTCAGAGCTTCTCTACTCGAAGTGACCACTCAGAAAAAACCAGAAAGATAAAGGAAGGTGCACCTAGGTGCACCAATTAGGTGTAGCCCCCCGACTTACTGCTTAGCTGGGTGACCAACTGAGTAGCAAGTCAAGAATCGAATCATCTCATAAGCAAGCAACGAATTTTATTCAACCCGAAACTTCTAAGTACATGGTTTTACGCGTAGAATCGGCGTAGATGCTCTATGTTCCACGAATTGTCAACAATGGAACCATCCTCGCGTCGGAGCCTATAAGCCCCCGGGCGTGTCACGTCATCGATGATGTAAGGGCCTTCCCAAGTTGGGGAGAGCTTGTGCTCGCTCTTCTGATTCTTTCGAAGGACCAAATCCCCTTTGGAAAATGCTCGACCCCGCACATTGCGCTCGTGATAGCGACGTAGTCCCTGCTGGTACCTTGCCGACTGGATTACTGCGACGTCTCGAGCCTCTTCCAGCCGATCGATGTCTTCTAGCCTTTCGTCATCCGCTTCTTTTTCGCTGTACTGCCGTACCCGAGGTGATCCAAACTCCAGGTCGGTTGGGAGCACCGCCTCAGAGCCATACACAAGAAAAAAAGGAGACTGCCCGGTCGCTCTGCTGCGGGTTGTTCTAAGGCTCCAGAGCACCGAGGGCAACTCTTTAACCCACCGCGCGGCATACGGCTTCAAACGATCAAAAATTCTTGGCTTCAACCCCTGGAGGATCATGCCGTTCGCCCGCTCGACCTGCCCATTGCTTCGCGGGTGTGCCACCGAAGCAAAGCAAATCTTGATGCCAAGGTCTTCGGCCCATACTTGGAACTCGTTGCTTTTGAACTGGGTGCCATTGTCGGTTATAATCCGGTTTGGGACGCCAAATCTGACCACAATCTCTTGGAAGAACTCCCTCGCCTTGGCGGATGTGATCTTGGCGACAGGCTTGGCCTCGATCCACTTTGTGAACTTGTCGATGGCGACAAAAAGATGAGTGAAACCACCCGGTGCCTTTTTCAGGGGTCCGACCATGTCGAGCCCCCAGACAGCGAATGGCCAAGTGATTGGGATGTTCTGCAGCTCTTGCGCCGGAGTATGCATCTGCCGGGCGAAAAACTAGCAGCCCTCGCACGTCCGAACAATCTCAGCGGCGTCCGTCACGGCAGTCGACCAAAAGAACCCCTGACGATAGGCTTTTCCGACGATTGTTCGTGACGAAGCATGGTGTCCACACATACCCGAGTGGATTTCTTGTAGCAGCTTTCGCCCTTCTTGCTCTGATATGCATCGCCTCAGCACACCGGATGCGCTTTTCTTGTAAAGTTCTCCCGAAACTACCGTGTAGCTGCGGTACCGTCGTGTGATGCGCTCTGCTTGGGTGCGGTCCTCCGGAAGCTTGTCGTGCAGAATATAGTCCAAATAAGGGGCCGTCCAATCGGGGTTAACAATCATAACCGTGTGGCCGAGTGAATCGGCGTCCGACTTATTGGTTTCCTGCTTTTGACTGATCGATGGCTTGTGGAGCTGCTCGACGAATACCTCAGCCGGGACTATCGCCCGACTGGAACCCATCTTCGCAAGCTCATCCACGGCCTCATTATCTTTTCGGAGCACGTGAATAAGCTCCAATCCATCGAATTTGTCCTCCAACTTGCGCACCTCCTGGCAGTATGCCGCCATGGTATCACCGATGCACGACCAATCCTTCTGGACTTGGTTGATCACGAGCTGGGAATCCCCGCGGACCGTTAATCGTCGGATTCCGAGCGATATGGCGATACGGAGCCCATGGATGAGTGCCTCGTACTCGGCGGCGTTATTTGAAGCTGGGAAATGAATTTGAAGAACGTACTTCAATTGTTCGCCTTTTGGAGAGATGAGTACTATGCCAGCCCCCGCACCGCTGAGCATGAAGGAACCGTCAAAGTACATTGTCCAGTAGTCGAGATCTTGGATGGCCATGGGCGTTTGGACCTCCAACCACTCGGCCACGAAGTCGGCCAGCACCTGAGATTTGATGGCCGTCCGGGATTTGAATGTGATATCGAAGGACCCAAGCTCGACTGCCCATTTTGAAATCCTCCCGGTGGCTTCCCGATTGTGGAGTATGTCTCCAATCGGAAAGGAGGCTACCACCGAAATGGCATGCTCTTGGAAATAGTGCTTGAGCTTCCGAGACGTAATAAGGACGGCGTAGAGTATCTTTTGTACCTGCGGGTACCGTACTTTAGACTCGCCCAATACCTCGCTGATGAAATATACCGGGCACTGGACCTTATGGAGCTGGCCGGCCTCCTCACGCTCTACAACAATCGTGGCGCTGACCACATGAGTCGTCGCCGCTATGTAAAGCATAAGAGGCTCCTCGGGCATAGGGGAAACCAGGACGGGAGGCGATGTTAGAAATCTCTTGAGTTCCTCTAAGGCTTGCTGCGCTTCATCCGTCCATTTAAATATGTCCTGTTTGCGTAGAAGCTTGAAAAACGGCATGCCGCGCTCTCCCAATCTGGATACGAATCTGCCGAGTGCTACCATGCATCCCGTGAGCTTCTGGACATCCTTTTGGCAGGTCGGGGGTTCCATCTTTAGGATGGCATTGATTTTCTCCGGGTTAGCCTCGATACCGAGATGGGACACGATAAAACCGAGTAACTTTCCCGAAGGAACTCCGAATACACACTTCTCGGGGTTCAACTTCATTCTGTAGACGCGGAGGCTTTCAAATGTTTCTGCCAGATCTGGAACGAGACCTGACTTCACCTGAGATTTGACCACCACGTCGTCGACATATGCCTCCACATTGCGTCCGAGCTGAGTGTGAAAACACCGCTGTATCGCGTGCTGATAGGTCGCGCCAGCGTTTTTCAGCCCGAATGGCATCGTGATGTAGAAAAAGGCGCCAAAGGGCGTAATGAAAGAAGTTTTGATGCAATCTTCCTTTTTCAAGCTGATTTGATGGTATCCGGAATAAGCATCTAGGAAACTCAGGAGCTCGCATCCAGCGGTAGAGTCTACCACTTGGTCAATACGAGGCAACCCGAATGGATCTTTGGGGCACGCTTTGTTGAGGTCAGTATAGTCAACGCACATGCGCCAAGTTTTATTTTTCTTCTGCGCAAGAACGGGATTTGCTAACCAGTCGGGATGATACACCTCTTTTATGAAGCCAGCGGCTAAGAGTTTCGTGATCTCCTCCTTGATTGCGTCGCGTCGGTCCTGTGCGAATCTTCGGAGCCGTTGCTTGAATGGCTTGGCCTTCTCGTCAACGTTCAGAGAGTGCTCAATCACCTCCCTCGGGACACCCGGCATATCCGAAGGCTTCGATGCAAAGATGTCCCGGTTCGTCTGGAGGAAAGTGATGAGCGCGTCTTCCTATTTAGGGTCGAGCCCTGTCCCGATCAGGGCGGTTTTGGCCGAGTCGGACGGGTCGAGTGCGATTTTCTTGACTCCTTCGGCGGGCTTGATGCCCGTCTTTGTCTGCTTCTTGGCGGGGACGTCTCCTTCGTCTTGCAGAGTGGCTGCAGTGAGCCTGATCCCGTCCATATCAGCCGAGGCCTCTTGAACTTGGGCTAACTCGCAGCTTTCTTGGTCGCACATAAAGGACTGCTTGACGTTGCCGCGTATAGCGATAATGCCTTTTGGGCCTGGCATCTTCAGCACCATGTAAGTATAATGCGGGATTGCCATGAACCTCGCCAGCCCCGGCCTTCCCAAGATGGCGTGATACGCTGTCTCGAAATCGGCTACTTCGAAGCTTATTAGTTCAGTGCGAAAATTTTCTTTTGTGCCGAACGTGACGGGCAGAGTGATCTGTCCGAGTGGTACGGCTGAAGGCCCAGGGATTACGCCGTGGAACGGCGAGGATCCCTGCTGGAGCTCGTGTCTTGGAATCCCCATGTCGTCGAAAGCTTTGGCGAAAAGGATATTCAACCCACTCCCGCCATCGATTAGCACTTTCTTGAGCTTAATGCCTCGCACCACGGGATCCAGTATGAGGGGTACCTCCCCGGGTACGGGACGTGATCAGGGTGATCCGAGCGGTCAAAGGTAATTGGAGCCTCGGACCACTTCAAATACTTGGGGGTATCCGGCGCAACTGCGTTGATCTCCCGAGTGGTAAGCTTCTGCTTCCGCTTGGACTCATACGCAGCCGACCCCCAAAATATGTAGTTGAGCTCTCGCTCCATCTCTTGATAGTCGTCGCCGTTGGGAGGATCACGCCTCTTATCGGGCTCCTCTGCATCCTGGCCTGGCCTTTTGTTGTGCTCCCTCGCAAATCTTTTGAGGGTAAAACAGTCTTTCGCCGCGTGGTTCCCCTTAGGGTAGAAAGGGCACGGGGCCTCCATGACCTTTTTGTAGTCTTCTCTGCGCGGAGGGAGAGCTCGATTCTGGTCAGCGACCGCAACTACCTCTTCTCCTTTGCGCTTTCTATCCTTTGGCTTGGAGGACTCGGCCTGGTCCTTCTTGTCCTTTTGGCGCGGCTTGTCGTCCTGTCGCTCAGCCAGAGCGTCAGACGCAGTGGCGTATCGATCCGCCATGGCAAACATTTCTTTTACCGACGTCGGGGGCTTCCTGGACAGCTTCTTGATCAGATCGGGGTCGCTGACCCCTTTCTGGAAAGCCGCGATGACAACAACCTCGGAAACGTCTCGGATGGTATTTTTCTTCTGGGTGAACCGCCGGATGAATTCTTGCAGCGATTCATTCTTCTTCTGATGCAACTGGTACAAATCCCAGGGCGTCCCCGGCCGCTCGTAGGTACCCTGGAAGTTCGCTATGAACTGCTCACAAAGGTCCCCCCAGGAGTCAATGGAATTCTCCTGAAGTCCCGTGAGCCAGGATTGGGCCGCCGGAGTCAGAGTAACTGGTAGGTAATTGGCCATGACGTTTTGCTCTCCCCCAGCTGCCTTGATGGCTAGGGCGTAAACTTGCAGCCAGGCCTCTGGATCCCTTTCTCCGTCAAACTTGGTGATGCCTTTTGGATTAAAACCCTCGGGCCAAACCACTCGGCGGAGTCGGGAGGTAAACGCGCGGACCCCGTCGATAGACCTGTCATCAAGAGGCGTTGGGGAACGGCGCGGAATCCTGTCTCGACGGCGATGATCGTCACGGCGATCTTCGAGATGTTCCCTCGGGCCACCGCGGTTACCGCGGTGATCGTCTCGCCGCTGATTATCGTGGTCGCGGTCGATGCCGAACCGGTCGCGGTCGTCGTCCCGGCGCCGCCGCTCATCGTCTTCGCGCTCCTGGCGCCTGGCATTAAGGTCTTCGCGAAGGTCGCGACTGAGGGAGCGGCGGGCGTCGCCCCCACGATGGGGCGCTCGGCGACTGCTTCCAGCCTGACTGGCCGCGGTCCGAGTGGAGACCCGAGTGGCTGTTGGCGCTTTTGCCGCTGGGTCTTCCTGATTATGTTGTATGGCGGCTGCCGTCACCATGGCTTTGATCTGTGCCACGATCGGCGTCGCCGGATTATCAGCTTGTATCATTGGCGCCAAACTATCGAGAAGTGTCTTGGAGGCGACAATGTTTTGCTGGGGAGTACGGAAGACGGACTGGTCTCCCATCCTGGTCTGGAGGATATCCACATTAACATCGCGGCCCCGGGCGCGGAGCGGTGCAGTGCACGCCTCCCGGTGCTGACGATCTGCCTCCGCAGCCTCTTCGTCCCGATGCCGCTGAGAATCCGTTCGTTGGTCTTCGATAACATAGACGCCCCGAAAATCTGGACAAACGCTGGTGCTTCCCTCCGACTAGGATTCCGAGTGGGAAAAGCGAACCGTTTGATTGTCCTGATCATCCGAAGCGAGTAGCTCGTTGGCGAGAACGCCTATCATGCGAGATCCGTTGTCATCCAGGCCGTCTCCCGACCCGAATTGAGGATTGAATACCGGACCCATTACACGCTGGTAAGTGGCGGCGGAATTCCTCAACCCGAATGGAAGCCTAGATGAGTGATCAGAAAGATTCCTTCTGGGGGTGAATCGGATCCCGCGGCACGCTATACCATGGGACGTGCCGGCGGTGTCTTCCAGCTCGGGTGAAATTTCTGATCGGTCATCAGGAGAAACTCCACCGGATCGGATCTGGTCCAGATCGGTGGGTGAAATCTTGTGAAAATCATGATCGACCACAGATTGGATCTGAGGTGGATTGGTGATGGAGAGTCCGCCGAAGTCATCGACGAGGAAGGCCATGCTACCGAAGTAGATGGTCTGACAGGTGACGAAGGCTGCGGCGGCTTCGGAGATCGCTGCCATCGAGCTTGATGAACTTGATCTTGACGCCCCCCTACCTGGCGCGCCAACTGTCGACGTTCTACAAACTGGGGGTACTCGTCGACAATAGATTGAATTATCTACTGGGTATTGCGCTGGATCTCAAGCTCAATGGTACCACAAGACAAGGGGGTTATACAGGTTCAGGCCCTCGACGGAGGAGGTAATACCCTAGTCCTGTGAGATGGGATTATCAATGATCTTATGCTTATCATCGACGTACCGATCTAGGGGCCCCTGCCCGCCTTTATATAGTGGAGGGGGGTAGGGTTACACGATGCCTAGTCGGTTACGAAGACATATCCGGGCCGGACAGATTCTATCTTTAGCCCTTCATACCAAATATACCTATTTCCAGGTTTACAATCATATCCTTCCTATTCGGGATAGACTTCTATCTTTGCCTCTTTCTTGACGTGCAAGTCGGGCGACTGGTTGGCCGGCGGCTGGCTTGATGCATCCGACTGGGCCTACCCCCTTTCGGGCGGCCCAGCTTCCATGGCCAATATGGGCGTCCCGGGCCATCCCCTGCTGTGTGGTCCTCTTGGCCCATCGTACAGACACCCGGGTACCGTGTATCCCACAGCCCTCTCTCCCCCCTACGTGTTATCACAAAGGGGAAGGCGCCGCGTGCTCCTTCACCGGCGCGACCGACGATGGGCCAACTCGGCCCCAAGGGAGGAGTGGCAAGGAAGCTCATCCTCTCTCCACCACACGGTAGTGCCGATGTAACACATCGGGCCGCGCTGCACATGGAGAAAGGTAAGGCGCTCATGAAGTATGAGCAATTTGAGCCTCGTTCGCCGGAGTACACACCGGTGGCACCACCGGACTCCCCGCCACGTTTCCTCGTGCGCGGAAGGACGGCCGGCCGCGGGAAGGTCCTTACCCCACCTTTGGTGAGGATGAGGCCACCCATGGTCGAGTCCGTCGATTCCACTTCGCCGGATAGGACGGTGAGACGCACTCGTCCACCTCCTCCGATCCGTGGGCAAGGCGGTGACATGGAGTTCAGTGAGGAGGAGGAGCCTCCACTCCGTGAAGTGGTGGCCGCTCTCAAACAGCGGCAAAACAATCTCGAAGAACAAATGGCGGAAGTCCAAATCCAAATGATGGACCACGAAGACAACTTCACGATCCTGCGGAAGTCAACGTCGGCAAAGCTCAAGCGCTATGCAAAGGCGATGGGATCGCCTAAGCTTTATGATCCACCGGCTAGTCCGTAGACAGGATTTGGGTAGAATAAAGAGAGGCGCGAAAATTTATTTTCACATATTTTGATTTCCCAATGTATGCGCCCTTGTTTGCTTACCTTCTCGAGGAAATAAAGAATTGATTGTTTGATTGTGCATGCTTGCTTCGACCGGTGCAATTTTCTGCACCGGTCGACTTTGTTACTAACATACATATGAGAAATGCAAAGTACAGAGAGATATGTACCTACTGGAAAAATTTGGACCCAGCCAGGCACGGAACCAGGCCGGCCGACCCAGACAGATCGGCCGGTCTCCCCTACGTCGACCGACCCACCTTCTTCGCCCACTCGGCTCCGAAAAATTCTGGTATGTACCCTATGCCTTATTGTTGATATCTATCTCTGACACTTGCTCATATAATGTTGGTAAATAATTAAACTAAAATTTTGATACTGAGATTGCAATGATTTCGAAACTATAACAATGTCCGGTAAATTTTGACTCGCATAATTTTTATTCTTTGGTTAAGCTTAACAATTGTGGGAAAGCTTTATTAGGATTAATCACATCTAAATTGTTGGCTCATGAGATATAGAATGCTTAATTTCTAAGGTTAGTTGTTCCTCAGAGGTTTTCATTAAAAACCTGGCTCTTAATTCTTAGAGTGACTTTTCATTACCTACCACAGCCATATAGTTACCATAATCCATGCAAGCCTTATAATGGTCATTGATCATGCTAAATTGGGTTAGAGTTTGAATCCTCTTAAGAGATGTTATTTGATCCAATCATTCCCTTTCGCGTACCTTTTTGATTGCTATCCTTTCATATTTGGCAACGCTAGTTTCCATCTTGGAATTATGCGTCAACCTTCGCCAGATATTCCAACCCCATAAAAAGTTAGCCAGTTATCTCGTCTGGTGCTACCATACCTACCTATGTGATGGTCCTCCAAAATAAAATATCCATTTACCAAAACTTTCCAAAAAGTTCTTATTATGTCAAAAGAGAAAAGAAAAAGAAAAGGGAGATCAAGCTCTCCATGAAAAAAAAAAAGAAAAAAAAAGAATTATAATCTCTTCGTACCTTTTAAGCCATCTCTGCAAAAGGGACAAAAAGGTTTTGGAAAATGGATCTTTAGGAGGAAAACCATCATTCCATAAATACAAGTTCGATATGTTGAACTCATCAGTACCACACATCCTTGCACTTGTATTTCTTCTTATTCCTTTGGCGTGAGTTCATTCTCTCCATCACCCCTGAACATGAATTCTTATATGATTAGAAATAGGAATAACATTATCTTCATTAGGATTTAATTTTAACCTGACAAAAGTGTGACATGACCATATTATCTATCCTACCCGAGCTCCACATAAGCATTAGATGTAGGAAGAGAGGCTATCCTGGCCTTGGTAAGGTTAAACACTATTTGAGTGACCAAGAGTGTTTCACCTAAGAAAAAGAGCCATGCATTTTGCGAAAAACAAAAACTCTGGGAACATTAATCCTCGGTAAGAATATTCATTCATGTCTATTCCATTTGCCAACATTTATAAGATGAGGTTAGTAGACACTTCAAATCCCAACAATTTGAGAAAACCTTAGAATAATCTTTATGCTTGTCTACCTTTATCCTGACAGAGTTGGTAGTTTTGAAATTAACCTTTACTCGAGGACGAGCAAAGACTCAGTGTGGGGGTGTGTTGACGGTCAATTTAGATAACAATTAACATGATTCCGACCGTCAACATTTGGTGAAATGAATGGAACTAGAACTAAAACTGTGCAAATTTACAGAATTCCACGAGTTTTGGTAAGATTTTGCATGCAGGGACCCACTGATCGAAACTGGGCCCGAGTCGGGCAAAAGAGTGGGTCGGCCGACCCACCCTAGGCCGGCCGACCCAGCTCTCTCACCCAGTTAGGCCAAGGTCGCACCAGGGCTTCTAGAAGGGATACTAGAGCACATCCAAGGCGTTGATTGCAATCGGTTTGATCCAAAAACAGGGAATGCTTCACAAGTCATGCATAGGATTCTAAAAGAACCCAATGCTACCGGTCTCCAACTGACAAACCGACTTAGGGAGAAGATCTACACCGCACAAGGAGCATCCTAGCCAAATTGGAGGGCCAGGATCGACCGAAGGCAGGCCGGCCGACCCACTAGGCCGGCCGACCCACCTCTTGATCCCTTTGGATTCCCCCTTCGGCAGGGAGCTTGTGACACCTGTCCCTAGTCGTGTCAACACCCTATTGGTCACGGTGGCCTATAAAAGGAGGTGATCTCCTTCATTTGAAGATGAACAACAAAGAGCAACACAAGTGAGAGTGAAGTAGAGTTGTATTACTCTCAAGTAGAGTAGGGGAGAGAGGAGAGTTAGTGTAGGGGAGGAGCCGGAGTGTCGGTATCCCTCACTAGAGCTCCGGAGCTGGACTCGGATGC